>QXEO01000267.1:600000-918298 GCA_007115705.1 Dactylis glomerata
CCCCATCCCAAGATTCTGCGCGCGGCCGAAATTGGTGGCGCCCCGGAGGCCGGAGGGGGCGAGCGCGGTACCTCACGCCGCGCGTCCTTTCCCCATGCTCGGCTCGTCCGTTGCCGGCCTGGGAGCTCACTGCCGTTGTAGCCTCACGAGGGGCCTGGCAGAAGCTCTTGGAGTCGCGCGCTGCGCAGCCGCACGAGGGCCATGGGGTTCGGAACTACCAGCAACACTGACTACTAGGGAGCGGAGAAGGGTGGTCACTGGGGGCTAGGAAGGTGGCGGAACGGAGGAGACGGGTGGTCACTGGGGCGGGAAAGGTGGCGCTGCGCCGCTATGGCGAGGAGTGGCCGCCGGCGGAAGGGTTGTGGGCGGCGCCGCCGTGCTAGGCGAGGGAAGGTGCTAGAAGAGCCGGTCCAATTTTTGCGGATACATGCGGCGCCGCATTAGTGGATTAGATTTTGCGGACTGTCGCGGCTGTCCCGCCTATCAATCGCGGACTGATGCGGCGCATAAGCGGACCCCGCGTTCAGTCCCACTTGCACTCTGACATCCAGGTCGACCGGGATTTAGCATACGTCCAGATCAGTTGTAATATCCTAGTTTTTATAAAACTTAGATCTGACATAAGCCGGATATGTTGACCAAACTTTGACTTTTTGACTGGTAAGTCACATGAAAAATCCGAGACTATGGTTGTGTTTGTTTCGTTAAATTGTATGAAAATGATATGTTTGTGCAATTCAGAGTTTAGATGATTTATTTAGAAAACTATTTAATTTCAGCATCTGGTTATGTTCGGTATGTTAATTGGTAACCGTTTTGGATAAGAATAAAATATAAATCCCTTTGGGCTGCCTTGCCCTCATGAACTAGTTGACCTCCGTCCAATATCCAATCGGCGCCGCCTCCAATTAGGGTTAAGACCCTTGCCGCTGTTGCTGCCGGTGTCATCGCTGGTTGCAGACAAAGTCGCTGGAATCCGCCGCTTCGAGCCGCCATTCGGTGGGAGCTTGCCTTGGTCGACCTTGGTTCACCATCGACAGGCTCCGGCTGCTGCTTGAAGAGGTACTGTCCTGTCCAATAGCTGCATGCTCGTCTAGTTCGTAAATAGCCGCACTTCAGTTTGCGATCTAAGCGCTAGTTGAGCAGTTTCTGTAGCAGAGTCATAGGGCCGGCTGGGTAAATCAGTCAACTTCTAGATTACTTTTGTACAAGCCCATGGTGTTAACATGGATTGTGTCGGCGGCCACCTGGGCAATGCGGTTTGTGATGGCTGGTTAGTACAGACATCACAGGTCGGTGAAGATCAAGTGTATTTCGAAATTGAATTTAATTGAAGGGGATCTGGGAGCTGCATCATGGCTACACACGATAGCCTGTTTTGGTGTTCTATGCTAGGAAAAGGAGAGATCGTGTAACAAATTGGGTCCTGTAGTTACTTGCTGGCCGCACCAAACAACTAGTGTACATACGAGTTATTACTGTAAAACAGTTCTGGTAGTTTTCCTAGAGATTCCTATCGTGGTGGGGACTTCTGCTGTAGCAAATGCATTTGTACAAGCATCCATATGTTAATCTTTGTACAATGTTTTTGATAGTGGTTTAAACTACAGGTTCTGGAAATTTAGGTGCAAGAGCTGACAGTTGAACATTAAATTTTAAGGCAAGTGCATGCTGACTTTTTATATGGTTCGCCCGCTGTTGGGTTCGGTTAATTCGAATACTGTTTTCGTTGAAGTTTGACTCTGCTATGGTTGGTCGGTGTTCTGAATATTTATAGCCCGGTGCGGTGAGAACTGTTCCACGTGTGCTACTCCGTGTCGGTCGGTGAATTTCTGTTACACGTGGGCTACTCCGTTGTGCTAGAGCCAGGACGGTGAATTCTGTTCCACGTGCGCTAATCCGTTTCGGTCGGTGAAATTCTGTTGCACGTGGGCTACTCCGGAGTGCTCATTGGGAATTATGTTAAACTTGTTGGCTTTCCTTGTACTTTGGTGATTGAATGAGCGTTGTTCTAATTGATGATCATGATTCTTTAAAGATATATTGTACTTGGCTGAGTATTATTTACTCACACTTGTGTTCTTGTTGTTTGATTTTATTTGGTGTTTAGGTACTCGGAACAGCGGCATGCATGGGCGGGAGTAGCACACCTTCTATCCACACTTCACATCACATTCATTATTTAGATGATTCACATTCATAGTTGTCCCTTGGAGATTTGTTGGATTGTCAGTCTAACTAGATTGCGTATTTGGTCGCTAGGTTATATTTTGTATATTTATGATTGTTTTGAGAGTTATAACATGAGTTTGTAAATCATCTATTATGGCTATCTGTTGAAAATATTTATAAATTTCCTATCGTGGATGCCCCATAAATAAAGGAGGTGTTGTCCGAATCTAGGGGTTTTCCTAAACTTTGTGTTTTTGGTTAGCGGGGTAGCATCGCCAGGTAGATCGATACCTGGGGTGTTACAGTTGGTATCAGAGCCTAGGCTTTAGATCTTTGGTGGATGTTATCAATAACTAGGGATGTTAATAACTTCAAATTTTCCAAATATTGCTTAAATAATTAAAACTTGACACGTGCTACAAAATAAAATTTGACACGCTGGTGCACAACATGATGGGGTTTGGGAATTCATTGCATCTACGCTTCTAGTGTTTTGATTGCTTATTGTTCCATAGGGATGTTGTTGTACTTGTTGGCAAGCTATTGCTATGGGGGGCTTGCAGTGCCTCGCCTTGGGAATAAGTAAGTTGTTTATATTCGGTCATTGGACTTACTTTTGTTTATTTGACTTGCTCGTATCAATCTTGATAATTGGTGGTTGGAGATTCTACAAAATATTTTTGTGGTTAGAAGCATGAGAGAGAGCTTACGGTTGGATGTTATCCTCCAAAGTTTATAGAAGGATATTAATAATATTCTGATTGATTTGCTGGATATAAATTTTTGATAAAGGATGGATTTCAGGACAACGCATAGTGTAGTGTGCTATAGCCATAGATGGTTACGTAGAATGATCGGCTTAGGTTATGTTATATTTTATGGATGGCTCTTTGATTGTTTTTAAATTAAACATTGGTCAATGTTTATGAATCTGTGGAGTTTTAATCACCGGAAAATGTCTTGTGAAAGAATTTGGTATGGATATACTTCTCGTACCATATTCTGGACTTGTCATTTCAAGTTTACACGAAGAGGATAATCTATTATTTTTTTGATTCGTAAGCTAGCTAGGTAAAGGTGATAAACTGTTTCTTTCTCAAATTTAGATAGATTCTTGTTGACTCCAAGTGGCTTTGTCTTTAAGAGTAATTGGTAGATTTAGGTAATATTAGTATTACATCATACGAAGGGTTGGTGGGCATTGATAAGCCAAATAAGAAGTTTGTGTATAATGTTTGATGGATTTACCCCCCTAAAAATATTGTTCAAGTATTAGAGGCTTTCTTAATTTTTTTTTACAGATTTCTCTTGGTGATGTGCCTTATGACAATGACCAATGAATTGGGTAATTTTATTGTGTATGGTTTCCTAAATAACAGATCAAGGATATATAGTCAAAGTATAATTCATATCAAAATTGGTAGGCTAGGCAATCTAAGGGAGAAATGTTGGATATCCTATTTGGGGTTTCATTTGTAAGGACTTAGTTATAGTTATGGTGACTCCAGTAGGAAGAATACACTGTTACTTGAGAGCTAAGTGGGCCTGATTATAGTATTTTTTAAACAAGAGAGTTAAAAAAACTGTTCGACCTAGGGCTCTGGCGATTGCCAGGGCGACTAGGGTTTTTTCTTCCTCCGCCGCCGATCTCTGGCACGGAGTGCACTTCGCCCCGATCTCTTCTCCTTCCGCCTGGCGGGAGCAGTGGTGCGGGTTCCTTGATCTACTACTGCTAGTTCTGTGTTCTTTCTAGGGTTTTGACTCTGGAAGGATGGCGAGTCCTGCATCGAGTTCGACAAATCAATCTGATGGTAACACAAGGCGACCGGAGGCGATCGATGCAATGCTGCGAAGGTTGGGAATATATGAGGAGGAGATCGATGATCTGGTGTTTGAGGAAGAGGAGGCGGTGCCAAAGGAAGGTATTAAGTGGATGGCTCTTGCGAGGGTACATACCTCAAATTTTTTCAGTCCACAGACTTTTGAACAACACATGAGGATTGCGTGGAGCCCGGCAAAGGAGGTTCAGTTCCATCACATTGAGGGTAATATGTTTTCAATCCAATGCAATTGCTTGGGGGACTGGTTGAAGGTTGAAGAAGGGGGCCCTTGGCTGTTATGACAGAATATCGTCTGTATTCAGAAATATGACGGTTTTGCTCCACCAGAAACTGTGGATCTGAACACTTTTGAGACTTGGATCCAAATCCATAAGTTGCCAATTGGATACAGGAACGATGCTCTGATAAAAAACCTTACGGAGAAGAAGGTAGGTAAAGTGAAAAAAGGTAGAGATCAATGTCCAGGGTGTGGGCAATTTTGTACGGGCAAGGGTGGTTCTGGATGTACGAAAGGTTTTGGCGAGATTTGTCTCTGTCTCAAGGTCTGGACAGCGTGAGATTTATCAAATCAAATATGAGAAGATGCCAAAGTTTTGTGCTGCATGTGGTTTTATGGGGCATACACACTTGGAGTGTGGTTCAGGTGAACACGAAGAAGATAAGTTGAAATGGGGGGACTTTCTGAAGGCGGACTGGGGGACTTGGCATAGTCGTGGGATTGGAGGTGGACGCGGGTATGGACGGTCTCGAGGCCGGGGGAGAGATGGGATGGCGGTTGATCAAGAAAGGAGCGATCTAGGTCGGGGAAGGGGTCATCTTGGTAGTTGGCGCCATAATGCCCTACCTTTTGTGGACGGTGTTGTGCATACTGGTGCGAGTCAGGAGGAAGAATTGGATGATACTGCTGCCAGCCCTCCGAAGAAACCTGATGCTGAAAAATCTGATCGTGATAGCTTGGACAATGGAGCAAAGAGGCATCTCTCTTTGGGTTTTTCGAATCCGATCTTTAAGGATGTGGATAATGGTACACTGCCAATGGTAACGGATGCTGATTCTCCCCCGTCTGATGGAAATCTCGTGACTAATATGGACAGATCAAAACACACAAAGAAGGCTGGAGCTAACTCCCCTTCACTAGGATCGGCGGGCTCCCTGGAGGAGTCTGTCCGGTCGCAATGAGGATCCTTGTGTGGAACTGCCGCGGGCTGGGGAACAACGCGGCAGTCCTAGCGCTCCTCGATGTCTTGGGGCGCAATAACCCGGATGTTGTGTTCCTATCAGAGACACATCTGGATCATTACCCGGCTGAGTGTCTTAGGAGGCGTATGAAGATGGATTTGAGTATTGTTCAACCTAGTGATGGGAGAGGTGAAGGTATTATGATGATGTGGAAGAGAGAGATTAAAATTGTCCAAAAATTTTCAGAACCAAATTATATTGATGTACGAGTTGAGGAAGGGAAAGCAAAATCTGGAGATTCACTGGTATGTATGGGGAGTTTAAATGGGCTGATAAATATAAAACTTGGGATAGATTGAGATGCATATACCAGCAAAATAGTCTACCTTGGTTAGTTATGGGAGACCTTAATGAGATTTTATATGCACATGAGAAGGAAGGAGGCAATGTAAGACCAGAGCGGTTTAGACAAGCATTTCATGATGCTTTGGAGACCTGTAGGCTGGATGATGTTGGTTTTGTTGGGGATCCGTTCACCTGGCACAGGGGTCGGATGAGAGAGAGATTGGATAGAGGACTGGCTAATGAAGACTGGAGACTGATGCATGCTCATGCTGCGGTATTGCATCTGCAATATAATCACTCGGATCACCGTCCTTTACTCTTGGATACAGAATATTATGCGGCTTCCTCCAGCTTACCAGTTGGTAAACAAAATTCCTTTGAGGCAAAATGGTTTAAGGAGGAAGGTTTCCGTGAAGTTGTAGAGGAGGAGTGGAACGCTGCTGCGGGTGACGGAACCGCGATCGATGTGCTCACTCGACTGAAGAATATGCATGCTGGGCTGCATGCGTGGGATGCTCGTGTGCTCAAGCAACCCAGGAAAAAGCTCCAGCAAGCCCAACGTGAGCTTGAGACGATTATGCGTGGCCCAGTGGCGGATTTAAATGAAGAGAGGAGAAAGGAGTTGCATGTATGATTGAGAAACTTTTGGAACAAGAGGAGATTAAATGGTGCCAGAGATCCCATGCAAACTGGCTCCAAAATGGTGACAAAAATACCTCCTTCTTTCATAGTTTTGCTTCAGCTCGGAAGAAGCGAAATTTCATTAAGCAGCTGAAAGATCCTACGGGACAGGTGGTCGAAGGTACGGATAATCTGAACCCGATTATTCTTCAGTTCTTTACTAATTTGTTTTCTTCTGAGAATAATGTCATAGACCCGACTTTTTTGGATAAAATTGTCCCAAAAGTGACTGAAGAGATGAATGAAAGTCTGATTGCCCCTTTTACCGCGGAGGATGTCAAAAAAGCGGTTTTCCAGATTGGTGATCTTAAGGCCCCTGGACCAGATGGTTTGCATGCAATTTTCTATAAGAAATTCTGGAATTTGGTAGGAGATGATATTACTGCTGCTGTGTTGAAGGCAATAAATGAGAGAATCATTCCACCTGGTTGGAATGAAATTATGGTGGTGTTGATACCCAAAGTGGAAAACCCAGAGGAGGTATCACAATTTCGACCTATCTCCCTCTGCAATGTAGTTTATAAAATCATTTCCAAGATGCTGGCAGCTAGGTTGAAAGTGATCCTACCTGATATAATCTCTCCTACGCAAAGTGCTTTTGTCCCTGGGAGGCTCATCACAGATAATGTTCTGGTTGCTTATGAATGTGTGCATAAAATTAAAAATAAGAGAAAGGGTAAGAATGGCCTTTGTGCAATCAAGCTTGCTATGCACAAAGCTTATGATAGGGTTGAATGGGAGTTCTTGAGAAAAATGATGATTAAGCTTGGGTTTCATATTCAGTGGGTGGACCTTATTATGGCATGTGTTACATCGGTGTCCTATTCTATCAGATTTAACTCTCAGATGACAGATGGTTTCATCCCAACTCGTGGTATACGGTAGGGGGATCCGTTGTCCCCTTATTTGTTCCTGCTTTGTGCAGAAGGTTTATCTAGTCTTTTGTTGCACGCGGAGGAGATTGGTGGCATTGAAGGAATCAAGGTGTGCAGAAATGCACCATCAGTTTCTCACCTTTTATTTGCTGATGATTCTTTGATTCTCTTAAAAGCAGATTTGAATAATGCAATCTCGTTGCAATAAGTTCTTGATGACTATTGCGCAAACTCAGGACAATTGATAAGTGTGGACAAGTCTAGTGTTTTCTTTAGTCCAAATACTCAGGTTGATGTGAAGGTTCAGATTTGTAATACTCTGAATATCAATACGGAAGCCATATCAGACAAATACTTGGGCCTCCCATCAATTGTCGGTGCAGATAGAAGTGACTGTTTCTTGCATTTTGTTGAGAGGGTACTACAAAGAATTAAGGGTTGGAAAGAAAAGCTGCTCTCCATTGGTGGGAAGGAGCTCCTTATTAAAGCGGTGATCCAAGCGATTCCTGTATATGCAATGTATGTATTCCTGCTGCCAAAAAATATTTGTAAGAAGATTACGGATATTATCTCCCAATTCTGGTGGGGGGATGATGATCAAGGGAGAAAGATGCATTGGTATGCATGGTGGAAACTTTGCTTCCCAAAGGAGGAAGGAGGAATGGGGTTTAGGGATTTACACTCTTTTAACCTTGCCATGTTAGCAAAGCAGGTCTAGAGATTAATTGATGAGCCGAATTCTCTTTGCGCCAAAATTCTGAGAGCTAAGTATTATCCATCGGGGGACATCTTGAAGGTGGGTCCAAAGGCTGGTTCTTCTTTTACTTGGCAGAGCATTGTTGCAGGGATCCAAACTTTTAAGAGAGGATGCATTTGGCGAGTTGGTGATGGTTCTTCAATCGAAATTTGGAAGGATCCTTGGATCCCTATGAGTCCTGACCGGAAAATCATTACGCCTAGAGGTGACTGTGTGTTAACAAAGGTGGCTGACTTAATTGACCCTGTCACGGGTTCATGGGATGAACCGTTGATCCGGGATATCTTTCACCCAATTGACGTTCCCAGAATCTTGCAAATCCCAGTAACTATTAATGGGTTTAACGATTTCATAGCCTGGCATGGGACAAGGTCTGGCTGTTTTTCTGTCCGATCGGCTTACCATGTTGAGTGGAAACATCAGTTTAACGGTCTCACTTGTAGATCTTTAATTACTGGTACATCTCTGAACAATCCTACTTGGAAGATTTTATGGAAATTGAAGGTGCCAGCGAAGGTGAAAATCTTCTGTTGGCGAGTTCTGCATGGTATCCTACCCTTGAAAGATATTTTGGTTAAAAGACATGTTGGTACTGATCCTCTGTGCCCTCTATGCTCTTCAGCTCCAGAGGATAGTTTGCACATGATTTTTAAGTGCCAGGGCGCTATGAACATTTGGAGAATTTTGGGTTTCGATAATCTAATTACGGATGCTTGTGTTGATGACAGATCCGGTGCTGCGGTTCTTCAGGTCCTTCTCCGAGCTCCAAATGCTTGTGCTTGAGGGTACACTTCTATCCAAGTCCATAATCTTATTGCGGTGGCGGCGTGGTATATTTGGTGGCTGAGACATCGACAAACGCGGGGTGAGCAGATTCCTCCAGTTAGGAATTGTTCCACTGCAATCTGTGCTATCACTGCAAATGCGGCAAAGTCCAAGAATTCTACAGGTCTGGCGAAAATATCCTGGAGTAAGCCTTCTGGAAATAAAATAAAACTCAACGTTGATGCTGCCTTTGTTGTCGAAGATCAGGCGGGAGCCTCAGGGGCAGTCCTCAGAAATAACCAGGGTGTGTTTGTCGCGGCATCTTCCTCCTTCATCCCGCATGTATCATCTGCTACCATGGCTGAAGCTTTAGCCATGCTTCATGGCCTCTTATTTGCTCACTCCTTGGGATATCATGATATTGTGGCTGAGTCGGATTCCCTGGAGGTCATTAATCTTTGCTCAGGCGAGGATCGTATATGGAACGAGGCTACTGCTATCTATGCTGAAATCATGTCTTGTGCGGGAGCTATTGGAAGGGTTGAGTTTAGCCACTGCATGAGAGATTTAAATAAAGTTGCTCATAGCCTAGCTAGAGAATGCTACACTTCTAGAGTCACTTGTAATTGGGTCAATGAACCCCCTAGTTTCATTCTTGATAGCCTAGTAAACGATATAATGATACTATGATTTTCGGCAGCAAGTTCCAGACGCACTCTTTTCCATTACCAGGGTACCTAAGGGGACTGGAAGGTTTTTAATGAGGCGGCTTGCTTGCCTAATATATTTGCATTTTACTTTCAAAAAAAAGTGGGCCTGATTATAAGTGGACTTTTTAGGCGTAATGTAATCATGTAATGGAAATTGATACTGAATGGATTTCTTTAAGTTACAAACTTTCATTGGGGGTTTATAGAGATAAGTTCAGGGTGCATTTTTTTATAAAAAAAGGTCCAACTATATGGAAATTAAGAAATACTTTACTTGCTAACAAGTTTGTTAAATTAGAAATGTTGGATGTTATGATCGGCCGCATTAATTAGGTCTTAGTGTGGTGAGTTGTTATAGTAAAAAAACATGTTACATAGGTTTAAACTCTTGTACTTGTGATTATTGGCATCTTGTTAAATATTTGAGAATTTGGAGTCTCATCGAATGCATTGTTGAAAATCTTCGTGTGATGGGTCGAGTTCCATATTGGAATATAATGACTAAAATTCAATTGAGTTCTTAGCTGATTTTATTAGAATTTGACTAGTTCCTCAATTTTATATCTGGAAAGTGATAATTTTACTGGCTTTTACAAGCCTCTCCTATTTTCTTGTGCGCGTCATCAGGAGTTGATTGTTTTGGAGTGTGCGGTTTACCACAATTGAGTTTTATTTATTTGACATTCCTTGGTCAATACGTATTGGGGAGGTAGTTGATTTGGCCCCTACATGTTAGTCTGTTGTTTGTTAATCAACCTTATATGAAGCGTTAGTAGTTGGTGGTACTTAGACGTTGGCAAATGCACTTCAAGAATACAAATGTTTTTTTGCAAGAAATCATCGACTCTTGGATTGTTTCTTGTCAGAGTTTATATTATCAATTATTTCAGCTAAGATGGGAGTTGCACCAAGAACCCTTGCCAACCAAACCGTAAAAAAAAAGTAGTGAAGTTTGTTGGTTGAGCTCCCTTTAACATGGGAATCATAGTTGTTGTATCTCGCTAGTTAGGAGTAGAGTGGAGAAGTGTTTGTATTTTCGTAGAGATAGAGAGTCACTACTTTGGTTGTTGCTGAAAGCACAAGCATAGAACTGAGCTTTGGTTGAAGCGACATGATTTCCTATATCCTATATGTTTGACAAATGCATCTTTGCCCATACTCTTGTTCCCAATACCGAGTGGTGACGTGCTATGTAGAACCTAGTTTTTTTAGAGTAACCATAGATTAGTTTTGGTGGATTTGTGGACCGATGAAACGAGGTCTTACCTTGAACTTCTGTCAGTGCCCATGTTATCTTTTTTGTAGTGCCAAGTAAGGGTGCCGGAGTGTTAGGTTTTGTGATCCATCTATCCATGTATGAGGTTAATAGTACGAGTGCGGGATGGATTGGCCTCCATACCAACTACTCTTACTATTCGATCTTGTTACATTGGAGTGGTGAATCTACGTCGGACTTTGCCCTTATGTAGTGGAGAGCCGACAAATTTTAAGCCTGGACCATAGAATGACATGGCGTTCCACATTTAGAAGTTGCAACCACTGCCAAACATAGGAGATATTGTCATGATTTCAGGGTACCTTTCCTTTAGTAACCTACCATGAGAGTTTCCAGTATTTTACGTCTTGACCTTTAATTGCTTTTCGAGGTAGGAAAATTTGAGTATCGAATTTTTTTCTAGCTGAGAGAAACCCATGTTTAACCAGGAGTTGTTCTAATTGAGGCATTTTTTTGTTTCCAAGTTCTTGGGGTAGTGTGCAAAGTCATGATCACTGTTGTATGACAAATAGACTATTTTTACCCAAGTTCTAACATAATTTTAAGGTTTAGTATGGCATTTTACTGGCTAACGGGTGGCGAACCAGATAATAAAAAAATATTTTATAAAAAAACATGTTGAGGTGTTGTGCCCTATTTTTTCAAAGGAAATGGGAAGGAACATTTACTACTTTTAAGTTCCTTGTAATAAGTTTTACAGAGTCCACAACTCGCACGACAATGTGTTGAGGTTTGTATGGAGAACAATGGGTGTCTTTGACTTGTTGGAATCCCATGGATTAAAAGGCATTGTTTGAATTGAATTTGGATCAATGAACTTTGAAAAAATGGGGAGATTAGACAGATGGCAACAAAGAGTAAGCAAATGAGTTATGCGGATCCCAATTGACGAAGCGCGAAATTTCTAGTAGCTGATAAGACTCTTCTCAGAGTGTCACCTGCCAAGGTTGTTGTGAGATTTAGTATGTGAGGGAAGCTTCGTCCATGGAACATAGGACCTTTCACGATATATATATAGTGGCACGAGTTGGGAAATTAGCATATCATCTGGAGTCAACTTAGCCAGGATCGCAGAAGTACTTTCAAGGCCAACATTAATCACTCATTCGAGCACCATTTAGCTTTAGAGACTTGCTCGGTAAAGATGTTGGAGGAGCACGATAGAGTAATAAGACATTAGATATTTAAGTTTATCAAGATTCTCCGAACAAATGATGCGGAGTGAGAAGCAATGTGGGTTCTTGAATGAAGGATACTAGAGATATATCATGTGCTACTGAAAGTGCATTTTCCCTCATGTGTGGTTTTGGTAATTAATGACAATCCCTATGGACTAATGTTTTCATTGAGTTTAATATGAAGGAACCGTCCATAGATAATGCTTGAAGACCATGTGTTGAATTCAAGGTTGGATGCCATAAATATCAAGATATTCTTTGAGCTTTTGGCATCAAGATCATTGGTTTGAATAGATGAATATGATCTTGAAAGTTTGGTTACAAGAGAAGAATTCAAGTGATGGCTCTATGTCAAGGTCACGATGGTCTCATGAGTTGAGCCATGGTTGACCAAGACTTAGAGCATGCAATCAAATGAAGAATTTCCTATGCATCTCAAGAGAGATTTGATAGAGCATGAGTATATATAAGGTTGACCAAGATGAAGAGAGAATAGTGGAATCAAGTATCTTCCCATGGGCTTACATCAAAAGAAGGATTTAGTATAGCCCATGAGAGAATGAATCAAATGACATTTGAGAAGCACAAGTTCAATATAGGCATCTCAAGAAGATCATATGTTTGAAGCTTGCCATCCATTTGGTGATAATAGACTTAATATGAGTGTTAACGAGGCTATCCATAATGGTTTATGGGAAGCAAATTAAAGTCTTCACGAAGCAACAATGATCAAGTGAAGCATTTCGGATTGACGGGAGCATGAAGCATCGTCATCAAGATCAAGTCGGATGCTCAAGGCAAAGGTATGTCCTTAGTAGGTTTTCCTTTTACCGGTCTCAAGGTGTGTGTTGGCTGATGGGGCCGAGTTGACGTTTGTTGATGAAGTAAAAATGACCGGCCAGTTGGAAAACCCCAAGAGAAGGTTTTGATGAATATAGCAGCAAGTTTTCCCTCAGTTATGAAACCAAGGTTATCAATCCAGTACGAGAGAGACAAACGACTGAAGGTGATGCCCGCTAGCTTCGCGACAGCTCCGGACAATTTATAGGGCGCCTCGTCCAAGCTTTGCTTTGCGAGCGGCAATGTGGAACCTGCACACAACACAACCAAATACTTTGTTCCCAACTTACGATGAGGTTGTCAATCTCACCGGTTTGCTTGAAACAAAGGGTATGAGCGTATCGAGTGGAAAGTGATAATAGTATGCGAGTAAAGTAAACAGTGCGAGTAAAGTAAACACGTGATGACAATATAAAGGAAATAGGACTGGGGTCCACAGTTCACTAGTGGTGTCTCTCCATAAGATAAAATAATACATGCTGGGTAAACAAATTACAGTTGGGCAATTGATAGAATAAAGACAACGTGCATATGTCGAGAGGATCACTATGAGATTTACTCTGGGCATTACAACAAGATACATAGACCGCCATCCAACTGCATCTATGACTAATAATCCACTTGTGGCGAATCAATCCGAGAACTCCACAAGTATTAAGTTGCGAACAACAGATAATTGCATTAAGCAAAGTGTGTAATGTAAACAAAGCATATGCCCTCGAGCATATGAATGTTGTTTTCCCCCTAGTAGCAACAGCACATCTACAACCTTAGAGGTTTCTGTCACTCCCCCAGATTAAATAGAGGCATGAACCCACTATCGAGCATAAATACCCCCTCTTGGAGTCACTAGCAACTACTTGACCAAGATAGCTACTAACAACGGAGAGCATGCAAGATCATAAACAACATAGAGATAACAAAAGATAAAATTCAGTACTTCAACTCAATCATAACACCAATATTCATCGGATCCCAACAAACACAACATGTAGAATTACATAACGGTGATCTCAATCATGTAAGGCAGCTCATGAGATCTAAACATGAAGCACATGGTGGAGAAGACAACCATCTAGCTACTGCTATGGACCCATAGTCCAAGGTAGACTACTCACTCATCGCGCGGGAGGCAAGCATGGCAATGAAGAAGACCTCCGGTGGCGATTCCCCTCTCCGGCAGGGTGCCGGGAAGAGCTTCTGGACCCTCCCGATCTTCGGGTCAACGGCGGATCGCGATGTGTTCTGGAAAAGTTATCGGGTGTTTAGGTTATTCCCGTCGGGGGGTCTTTATAGGCGAAGGGGCATCGTCAGGAGTGGACCGAGGCTCCCTCACACATAGGGGGCGCGGCCCAGCCCCTGGCCGCGCCGCCCTGTTGTGTGGGGCCCTCGTGGCCCCACTCCGTCTCCTCTTCGGTTCTCTGGAAGCTTCGGTGAAATTTTGGGCGACTGGCTTTGGTTTTGTCCAATTCCGAGAATATTTCCTGTGTAACTTTTCTGAAACACAAAAATAGCAGAAAACAGGAAACTGGCACTGTGGCGACTTGTTAATAGGTTAGTTCCGGAAAATGCATAAAAGTGCCACGAAGTGTAACAAAACACTAAGCAAATGGTGTAAAAACAAGCATGGAGCATCAAAAATTATAGATACATTGGAGACGTATCAGCATCCCCAAGCTTAACTCCTGCTCGTCCTCGAGTAGGTAAGTGATAACAAAAGAAATAATTTTTGAGGTGACATGCACCTACACAATCTTGATCATGTATGTAAGCGTTGTGCGCTGGGATCAAAAGAACTTAAAACATGGGCATGAAAGACATAATCTTGATAGAAGAAACTTAGCAACCATGTTATAACATGAAAATGAACACAAACAAAAGATCATGAAAATGAAACAATGAAAGTCAAACATGTGTTCAAATCATATGGAAAAACATACAAATGGTTTTCAACTTGTCCTTCATGGAGAGCAAAACATAAATGCATAGGACACCTTCAAGTTTAAAAGGGCAACTAGATACAAATAATTTAAGAACAAGTGAAACCATGATCATGAATCAATCAATGAAAACTTTGGGACAATGCACATTATACTTAGAATGACAACTATGCTCTCTTAATGGTGCATGAAGATAGAAGGTGGCGACTCAACATGAAAGTAAAAGGAAAGGCCCTTCACGGAGGGAAGCAGTGATTGCAAGTTTTATAAACCTTCAAAAATTATGGTACTTACCGGCTTTGAGCTCTCATTGCCCCCATCATAAGCATCTTGAATGGTTAAAGTTAATGCGAGAACACTTATGCTGCATATGCTTGACAAATCATAAGTTAAAAACCTCGTGTCCCGTGAATACGAGTACCCAAACCTCATGCTACTTTACTTAGAGTCCCAAGCAAGCTCTTGTCATTGTAAGTATATACGTATCATCGAGAACCGCCAACGGGGTACCTCCGTGCCCGATGACATGGAACAAGCCCACATCAAAATGACAGGACAAGCAGACAATGAACACCTCGACATCTCTTTTATTAACCATTTGTATAGCTTTTTATTTTGAGATGCGTCGTTGAATGTCTACTATGGGCATGCTGCAAATTTCCACCATGAATTATGCATGGCTTAGATTGGCGGCCTAGGCATTTCTCTAACACATATACAAACTCCATGATCCCGCAAGATTCCCAATTCATTTCACACCGCGAGTATCCATAAACAAAAGATCACGATATCAACTCAAATAAGAAGTGCAATGTTGAAAGCTTGCCCCATGATGGCATGGCTGGGCTAATTCCCAACTTACAACTTGCAAGCATAACAACTCAACATAAGAGACCACAATGTCAAATTTTTTAGAACGAGAAAAATAATGTGTGCCATCCGGTTCGTGAGAGCTTTACTGACCAACTTTTGCATAACACCAAAAAGAGTTTAATTTGAAGGATAGATAAAAGCAAGTCAAATGTACTTTGGAATAGCAAATTGCTAATAGGTATGTATGGTGGACACTTTGGCAAAACTTGGTTTTTAGGAGTTGGATGCACGAGTAGAGCTCATACTCAGTACAAAATGAAGGCTAGCAAAAGACTGGGAGCGACCAAGTAAGAGAGCAATAACGGCCATAATCATGCAGAGCGACAAAGAGACATTAAAAGAAGCATAAGATGGCATCAAAAGTCAAAAACTAAATGATCATAGAGGCAATTGGCGACTTTGTAAGAGTCTAACATGTGTGAGCATGCGCCAAGTCAACCCAAATAAAGCATCAAGGAGAAAACCAAAATAATGCTTCCAAATAATTAAAAACAACGCATGATATTTTCAAAGGCTCATTAAGCAATCTCAGTTATTTGAGACAAGTCATGCTACAGCAAAACCACTAAGCATACTATCAAAAAGACATCAAGCACGACATGAAAAAGCCTAGGCCTCAGTCTACACAAGCTCCTTCTTGTACCACTTTTTTGCATA
The DNA here is from genome assembly GCA_007115705.1 of Dactylis glomerata. Classification (NCBI taxonomy): domain Eukaryota; kingdom Viridiplantae; phylum Streptophyta; class Magnoliopsida; order Poales; family Poaceae; genus Dactylis; species Dactylis glomerata. The sequence continues at coordinate 616,090 of QXEO01000267.1, forward strand.
AAGCTTTTTCTCTTTTCCAACACCATTCAAACTTTTTTATAAACACCTCTTTTGATTAAAACCAATAAGGACCAGAGGAAAAAAATACACCTTGATGAAAAGATATAACAAGATCTGAACACATATCAAGGCAAAAATCGAAAACTAAACGCAGTTCTTGAAAAAGAAGAACACTCGTTGAAACGAATAGAGTGAAAAACGGAGTGTTCTTGGCAAATGAAAAACAAGGCAACTTCTCCAAAAGGAATTTGTTGGGGACCAACCATTTATTGCAGCAAACAAAACTAAACTAAACTGAAAACTAAAAACAACTGACGCTCCAAGAAAAACGCATAATGCATGAAGCAATAAAAATATAGTGTTTTGAAAGGTGACCTGATTTTTGCCGATGAAGAAGGGGTGCCTCGGGGGCATCCCCAAGCTTTGACGCTTGTACTTCTTGGATATTTCTTGGGGTGATGCATGGGAATCCCCAAGCTTGAGCTTTTGTCCATTCTTCAACTCATCTCATCACTCTCCGATCCCTACACTTGAAAACTTCCTTCATACAAAACTAAAGACAAATCTATTAGCAACATTAGTGTAAGCATAACAATGAATCAACCCCTTTTTTGCTTCAGGTTTCAACCTAAAACCACCACATATAAAGTATATACTACTGTAGCAACTTCCCCAAAAGTTCCTTGATCAAAAGAACTAAAAAAGAACGCGATAAAGCGGCAAACACAAATATTGGCAGAAATCTGTCAAAACAGAACAGCTGACAAAGGCCAATTTTTTAAAGGGTTTTCTGTTGCTCAAATAAAAAAGTGTTAAACTGATGAAAGTTTGGATATAACCTGCGGCATATGCACAAGAAATCTCAGGTCCAAAAGATATAGAGAATTTTCACGAATTTTTACGGTGCAGCACCGAAAACTGTTTCAGGACAGCAACATCCCCAAATCTTACCTCACTCAGATTAGAGGCTTCTCTTGGCACAAAAATGAAATAAAAAGGATAAGGAGAGGTCATTACAGTAGTAATAACTTCCAAGACTCAAATAAAAGAAAAGAACTGAATGTAAAAACATTGGGTTATCTCCCAAGAGTGCTTTTCTTTAACGCCTTTGAGCTAGGCGCAGAAAATTGCGAATCAAGTATTATCAAGAGAGGCATTAAGATCCATTGAAGAGATCTTCTCAATAAGGCATTGTATTTCATCCACATAAGTTTTTGAAGACCCTTTGTGATCATGCTTTGGTTCACTCAAATCACTAAAAAGATTTTTGGGACAGAACCAATCAAAATTATTTTCAAAAGCTTCATGCAATCCCAAGAGTTTGCTAGGTATAGGTATCTCGGTTCCCTCATTGTTTGTACTAACAACCTTTATAGGTGAACCAAGCTTATTAATAAAGCGCTTAAGAACTTTCCTAGCTTCAATGGCAACATCTCTAAATTCTAAGCGCAAAGTTTCCAAGATAAAAGCTTTCTTTTCAGGATCCTCAATTTCATGAAGCTTAAGAAACATGTATTGCATAAAAGGATTAAGGCTAGCAAACCTAGCTTCTAACATGTGAATCAAATAAGCACAAGCAACTTCATAACTAGGAGCAAGCTCAGCCAAAGACTTTTCTCAACATCCTTATGCATACTAATATGATTAAAGAACTCCTCAATGTTACTTTTTCCAATAATTGAACCACTACCTACTGAGAGGCCCTCCAAAACATACTTAGGGAACAACATAATGAATTAGAAGTAAAGAGATAACAACTATCAAGGATACTAATTTTTTCGGTTTTTGATAAAACGATGCAAGTAAAAATAAAGTATAAGCAAAACTTAAAACAAAGTAAAGGATGTGTGTGCGAAAACTCCCCTTGCAGAAGTCTTCTTCCTCCCCGGCAACGGCGCCAGAAAACTTGATGGGGCCGAGTTGACGTTTGTTGATGAAGTAAAAATGACCGGCCAGTTGGAAAACCCCAAGAGAAGGTTTTGATGAATATAGCAGCAAGTTTTCCCTTAGTTATAAAATCAAGGTTATCAATCCAGTAGAAGAGAGACAAACGACTGAAGGTGATGCCCGCTAGCTTCGCGACAGCTCCGGACAATTTATAGGGCGCCTCGTCCAAGCTTTGCTTTGCGAGTGGCAACGTGGAACTGATACGTCTCAAACGTATCTATAATTTTTGATGCTCCATGCTTGTTTTTACACCATTTGCCTATTGTTTCGTTACACTTAGTGGCACTTTTATGCATTTTCCGGAACTAACCTATTAACGAGTTGCCATAGTGCCAGTTCCCTGTTTTCTGCTGTTTTTGTGTTTCAGAAGTGATACACATGAAATATTCTCGGAATTGGACGAAACAAGTTCCTAAAGTCTTATTTTACCCGGAAGCTTCCAGACATCCGAAGAGGTGTCAGAGGGGGGCCACCAGGGCCCTAGACACATGCCCAGCGCGGCCAGGGGTCTGGCCGCGCGGGGCCCGCGTGTGGGCACCTGGCCCCTCCTCCGACGGTGCCCCTTTGCCTATATAAAGCCTCGGGACGGAAAACCCTAGAGGAGTCGGCAATTTTCCAGAAACAGTTCCGCAGCTCCGCCGCCATCGCCGACGAATTTCGGGGGACAGAAGTCTCTGTTCTGGCACCCTGCCGGGACGGGGAAGTGCCCCGGAGCCATCTCCATCGGTCTCCATCGCCGTCTCCGCCGTCTCCATCGACCTCACCGCCATCTCCATCAACCTTGCTGTCTCCTATGATGAGGAGGGAGTAGTTCACCCTCGGGGCTGAGGGCTCTACCGGTAGCTATGTGGTTCACCTCTCTCTCCCATGATGTGATCTTTATGTGATCGTGAGCTTTGTATCATGTTGAACAAGTACATGTTATTATTCAGATATTTTGTGTACTCTAGCAATGTTATTAAAGTAATCTATTCCTCCTGCTATGGTGTAACGGTGACAGTGCGTGCATCATGGTGGTACTTGGTTTAGGCTATGATTGTGATCTCTTGTGGATTATGAGAATAATTATTGCTATGATAGTATTGAGTGATCTATTCCTCCTTTTATGGTGTAATGTTGACAGTGTGTGCACCGTGTTAGTACTTGGTCTAAGTTGCAATGATTTCTATCTTGAATTGTGATTTGATTTGTATATCTCTATGAGTGGTGTTTGTCAAGTACTTGATGAACTTTAAGGGGTGCTTCTGTAGCCACTACACAATGATTAGTGTTATTCAATAGGAGAGTAATTCAGAGTGCCTTAGCAAAGAGAAGTTATTTGTTCATTCATGTTATATTGTTGGGAGTGTGTCCACTAGTGAAAGTATGATCCCTAGGCCTTGTTTCCAAGCTTTGCATACCGTTTACTTGCTATTTTGTTACTTGTTTGCTCGCAGCGATATTTATTTCACATCACGTTTGCTACTTATAATCATCTATACCACTTGTATTTCACTATCTCTTCGCCGAACTAGTGCACCTATACATCTGACAAGTGTATTGGGTGTGTTGGGGACACAAGAGACTTTCTGCATCATAATTGCAGGGTTGCTTGAGAGGGATAGCTTTGACCTCTAACCTCCCTGAGTTTGATAAACCTTGGGTGATCCACTTAAGGGAAACTTGCTGCTGTTCTACAAACCTCTGCACTTGGAGGCCCAACAAGTGTCTACAAGAATAGAAGTGCGTAGACATCAGGAACCTGCACACAACACAACCAAATACTTTGTTCCCAACTTACGATGAGGTTTCAATCTCACCGGTTTGCTTGAAACAAAGGGTATGAGCGTATCGAGTGGAAAGTGATAATAGTATGCGAGTAAAGTAAACAGTGCGAGTAAAGTAAATAGGTGATGGCAATATAAAGGAAATAGGACCGGGGTCCACAGTTCACTAGTGGTGTCTCTCCATAAGATAAAATAATACATGTTGGGTAAACAAATTACAGTTGGGCAATTGATAGAATAAAGACAACGTGCATATATCGAGAGGATCACTATGAGATTTACTCTGGGCATTACAACAAGATACATAGACCGCCATCCAACTGCATCTATGACTAATAATCCACTTGTGGCGAATCAATCCGAGAACTCCACAAGTATTAAGTTGCGAACAACAGATAATTGCATTAAGCAAAGTGTGTAATGTAAACAAAGCATATGCCCTCGAGCATATGAATGTTGTTTTCCCCCTAGTAGCAGCAGCACATCTACAACCTTAGAGGTTTCTGTCACTCCCCCAGATTAAATAGAGGCATGAACCCACTATCGAGCATAAATAGACCCTCTTGGAGTCACTAGCAACTACTTGGCCAAGATAGCTACTAACAACGGAGAGCATGCAAGATCATAAACAACATAGAGATAACAAAACATAAAATTCAGTACTTCAACTCAATCATAACACCAATATTCATTGGATCCCAACAAACACAACATGTAGAATTACATAACGGTGATCTCAATCATGTAAGGCACCTCATGAGATCTAAACATGAAGCATATGGTGGAGAAGACAACCATCTAGCTACTGCTATGGACCCATAGTCCAAGGTAGACTACTCACTCATCGCGCCGGAGACAAGCATGGTGATGAAGAAGACCTCCGGTGGCGATTCCCCTCTCCGGCAGGGTGCCAGGAAGAGCTTCTGGACCCTCCCGATCTTCGGGTCGACATCTGCGGCAGATCGCGATGTGTTATAGAAAAGTGATCGAGTATTTAGGTTTTTCCCGTCGGGGGGTCTTTATAGGCGAAGGGGCATCGTCAGGAGTGGACTGAGGCTCCCTCACACACAGGGGGCGCGGCCCAGCCCCTGGCCGCGCCGCCCAGTTGTGTGAGGCCCTCATGGCCCCACTCCGTCTCCTCTTCGGTTCTCTGGAAGCTTCGGTGAAATTCTGGGCGACTGGCTTTGGTTTCGTCCAATTCCGAGAATATTTCCTGTGTAACTTTTCTGAAACACAAAAATAGCAGAAAATAGGGAACTGGCACTGTGGCGACTTGTTAATAGGTTAGTTCTGGAAAATGCATAAAAGTGCCACGAAGTGTAATGAAACACTAAGCAAATGGTGTAAAAGCAAGCATGGAGCATCAAAAATTATAGATACGTTGGAGACGTATCATTGGGAGACCGGGTTATAGGATAGATAGCCGCACTATCAAGAGGGGCTTTCGGTTGGGTAACTTGATCACATTGTCTTAGGGAGCTCAATCCTTTGCATACTTTGCATATACCTTCTTTGTTGCTTCTTTGTATTTCTATATGTGAGGTTCTTGAGCTTGTTGCTAGCTTTCCAACAAGCCCAAGTTCATCGAAAACGGAATCCAAATGCATCTTCTATTGCGTTTTCGAGTTGAGAGGTTTTACCGGTTCTTCACTTTGGAAGGTTTCACACCTCTCCACATTTCGTATTTTTCCTCTTGACATTTCTTGGTGTTTCTCTGCATAAAGTAGTAGTACTTTTTATAAGCTTTTCAAAAAGCGCAAGTTTGCTAAAAACGGATTTTGGATGCAAAAGATATCACGTTTTTCGTATGAGTGGTTTTGCTGTTTTGCAAATCCGGAGTGAAATCCGGAGTTGCTCCGGGTTGCTCCGGGCTGAGCAGTGGCTGGGTACTCGCTCTGGAGTACAGGCCGGAGCCACTCCGGGCTCTGCTCCGGGCTACTCCAGGCTGCTCCGGGCTGCTCCGGGATGACCGAAAAATCTGTAACGGTTAGTTTTCTGCGGGGCTATATAAGGGGTCTTCTTCCCCAAGTTGGCTAAGGTTCTAGAGCTCGAAATAGATCTCCATTGTTGACCTTGAGAGCTTTCTTCCTCCTCTAATCTCTCCTATGATTCTTGCATCTTTTTGAGGGATTTGGAAGAAGAGATCTAGATCTACAATCTCCACCAACTTATTCCTCCTCTAAGTGAGGGGAACCTTTGGGATCTAGATCTTGGGGTCATTAGTTGACCTTCACCATTGTTCTTCCTCTCTAATCCTATCTTAGAATTTCTTGCTTTGATGAGATTTGGGAGTGAGGGATTTGAGCACCCTTGGTGTTCTTGCTTTGCATTCTTGCATAAGTGTTGAGCTCTCCATTACGATTAGTTCGAGTGAGAGACCGTGAGCTTGTTACTCTTGGAGGGTGACCTCCTAGTTGGCTCGGTTGTTGTGCCGCGGTGTCCTCTTTGTGGAAGTGTGTGAAGAGGCCCGAGCTTCTCCTTCGTGAAGCTTGTGAGGTGGTTTTGGAGCTTGCCATCTCCGGAGTGGAGGAAAAGCTAGCCATAAGAAGGAGCCATATCTTTGTGAGGGGCAAGGAGAAGAAGGTGAGCCTCGGTGGCGTTCGGGGGTCCTCTGTGGTAACCCGCACCTCTCCAACGGTGATTAGCTTACTTGTGAGTAAGTGAACATCGGGATACATCATCGTCTCCGCGTGCCTCGATTATCTCTATACCCAAGTTTATTTCCTTGTGATAGCCTTCAAGCTTGAAGTTATTTATTTCTTGCTTATCACTTGTGAAATATATCTTGTGCTATCTTGATTAGATTTAGTTGTTGTGGTACACTTAGTTGAGCCTAGCTTATTTAGGTTTTGTGCTTGAAAATAAACATTAGTTTAATTCCGCATTCTTTCAAGCCAAATCTGTAATTGTTTTTAAAACGCCTATTCACCCCCCCTCTAGGCGACATCTCGATCTTTCAGCTACTTACACCTTGTGGGTCACTATGATTCGGTTAAACTTTAGTTATCTTGTGCTGATTAGTCAATGAGAATTCGAGGGCGAATTCTGTTAAAGGGGTGGAAAATATAATACCCCAAACTTTTAAAGGGTGTTTTAAGATAGATGCAAACATATCTTGAGTTGTTTATGTCTTGTGAGTGATTTACTTTGTTTAATTTTAGTACTTCTTTAATAAGTATGAAGAGTAAAGAATTCGAGGACGAATTCAGTTGAAGTGGGGAAGAATGTAATATCCCAGTTTTTATAAAACTTAGATCTGACATAAGCCGGATATGTTGACCAAACTTTGACTTTTTGACTGGTAAGTCACATGAAAAATCTGAGACCATGGTTGTGTTTGTTTCGTTAAATTGTATGAAAATGATATGTTTGTGCAATTCAGAGTTTAGATGATTTATTTAGAAAACTATTTAATTTTAGCATCTGGTTATGTTCGGTACGTTAATTGGTAACCGTTTTGGATAAGAATAAAATATAAATCCCTTTGGGCTGCCTTGCCCTCACGAACTAATTGACCTCCGTCCAATATCCAATCGGCGCCGCCACCAATTAGGGTTAAGACCCTTGCTGCTATTGCTGCCGGTGTCATCGCTGGTTGCAGACAAAGTCGCTGGAATCCATTGCTTCGAGCCGCCATTCGGTGGGAGCTTGCCTTGGTCGACCTTGGTTCACCATCGACAGGCTCCGGCTGCTGCTTGAAGAGGTACATGTCCTGTCCAATAGCTGCATACTCGTCTAGTTCATAAATAGCCGCACTTTAGTTTGCGATCTAAGCACTAGTTGAGCAGTTTCTATAGCAGAATCATATGCGCCATCGCTTAAGCGAAATGAGGGATCCCTAGCGCGAAGGACCCTTTTTTTGGGGGCTCCTTTACACCGCCCGTAAGCGGCGGTTAAGGCCCGCGCCGCGTACCTAACAAAGAAGGTTGGATGTTATTGGGCCCGGTCCACTACTTTACTTCGGAATTGTTTGACTTTTTTGTTTAACTGTTTTTTTTGTTTTTTTATTTAAGTTAAAAAGTAGCGGGCAAATATTTTTAAATTAGAAATCTGAACACTTTTCGAATTTGAACACTTTTTGAATCTGAACAATTTTCAAATTTGAATAAAAATTAGAAATCTAAACAATTTTCAAATTTGAACAATTTTCAAATTTGAACAAAATTAGAAATCTGAACAATTTTTAAATTTGAACAATTTTCAAATTTGAACACATTTTGAATTTGAACAATTTTCAAATTTGAACAAAATTTGAAATCTTAACAATTTTCAAATTTAAACAAAATTAGAAATCTGAACAATTTTTAAATTTGAACAATTCTCAAATTTGAACAATTTTCGAATTTGAACACTTTTTGTATTTGAACAATTTTCAAATTCGAACAAAATTTGAAATCCGAACAATTTTCAAATTTGAACAAAGAAACTGAAGTAAAATAAAAAAGAAACAAAAAAAGATAACGAAAAGAGAAAAAGCACAGCCACCAAACTGGGCCGGCCCATAATACAAAAACTCAAACAGGGTACGCGGTACGGCCGGATCCGCGCCGCTCGCGGGCGGCGTATAGGATTTCCGCTTTTTTTCCGCATCCAGTGAGTAGATTATTTTGAAGCCCGAATCATGCTTCGGGCTCGGATGAATTTAAGAAAGCCCACAACATGGGCCAAATCTTGCTTCAAGAGTTGTAAACGTTCGAGCCCATGAGAGTCAATTCAGGAAGAAAGATATAACTGGACAGCTGGCCTCGTAGCAGCCCAGATATGCTAGACGTTTCACTTTAAACTAAAAGTTGTGGCCCACCTAATTCTAAAAAAACCATTTTGGCCCATCTCCCCCTTACACAAGAAAAAAAGGATGACCGACCAAGATCTAAACATGAAGCACATGGTGGAGGAGACAACCATCTAGCTACTGCTATGGACCCATAGTCCAAGGTAGACTACTCACTCATCGCGCCGGAGACAAGCATGGCGATGAAGAAGACCTCCGGTGGCGATTCCCCTCTCCGGCAGGGTGCCAGGAAGAGCTTCTGGACCCTCCCGATCTTCGGGTCGACAGCGGCGGCAGATCGCGATATGTTCTGGAAAAGTGATCGGGTATTTAGGTTTTTCCTGTCGGGGGGTCTTTATAGGCGAAGGGGCATCGTCAGGAGTGGACTGAGGCTCCCTCACACATAGGGGGCGTGGCCCAGCCCCTGGCCGCGCCGCCCTGTTGTGTGGGTCCCTCATGGCCCCACTCCGTCTCCTCTTCGGTTCTCTGGAAGCTTCGGTGAAATTCTGGGCGACTGGCTTTGGTTTCGTCCAATTCCGAGAATATTTCCTGTGTAACTTTTCTGAAACACAAAAACAGCAGAAAATAGGGAACTGACACTGTGGCGACTTGTTAATAGGTTAGTTCCGGAAAATGCATAAAAGTGCCACGAAGTGTAACGAAACACTAAGCAAATGGTGTAAAAACAAGCATGGAGCATCAAAAATTATTGATATGTTGGAGACGTATCACTGGGAGACCGGGTTATAGGATAGATAGCCGCACTATCAAGAGGGGCTTTCGGTTGGGTAACTTGATCACATTGTCTTAGGGAGCTCAATCCTTTGCATACTTTGCATATACCTTCTTTGTTGCTTCTTTGTATTTTTTTATTTGAGGTTCTTGAGCTTGTTGCTAGCTTTCCAACAAGCCCAAGTTCATCGAAAACGGAATCCAAATGCATCTTCTATTGCGTTTTCGAGTTGAGAGGTTTTACCGGTTCTTCACTTTGGAAGGTTTCACACCTCTCCACATTTCGTATTTTTCCTCTTGACATTTTTTGGTGTTTCTCTGCATAAAGTTGTAGTACTTTTTATAAGCTTTTCAAAAAGCCCAAGTTTGCTAAAAACGGATTTCGGATGCAAAAGATATCACGTTTTTTGTATGAGTGATTTTGCTGTTTTGCAAATCCGGAGTGAAATCCGGAGTTGCTCCGGGTTGCTCCGGGATGAGCAGTGGCCGGGTACTCGCTCTGGAGTACAGGCCAGAGCCACTTCGGGCTCTGCTCCGGGCTACTCCAGGCTGCTCCGGGATGACCAAAAAATCTGTAACGGTTAGTTTTCTGCGGGGCTATATAAGGGGTCTTCTTCCCCAAGTTGGCTAAGGTTCTAGAGCTCGAAATACATCTCCATTGTTGACCTTGAGAGCTTTCTTCCTCCTCTAATCTCTCCTATGATTCTTGCATCTTTTTTAGAGATTTGGAAGAAGAGATCTAGATCTACAATCTCCACCAACTTATTCCTCCTCTAAGTGAGGGGAACCTTTGGGATCTAGATCTTGGGGTCATTAGTTGACCTTCACCATTGTTCTTCCTCTCTAATCCTATCCTAGAATTTCTTGCTTTGATGAGATTTGGGAGTGAGGGATTTGATCACCCTTGGTGTTCTTGCTTTGCATTCTTGCATAAGTGTTGAGCTCTCCATTACGATTAGTTCGAGTGAGAGACCGTGAGCTTGTTACTCTTGGAGGGTGACCTCCTAGTTGGCTCGGTTGTTGTGCCGCGGTGTCCTCTTTGTGGAAGTGTGTGAAGAGGCCTGGGCTTCTCCTTCGTGAAACTTGTGAGGTGGTTTTGGAGCTTGCCATCTCCGGAGTGGAGGAAAAGCTAGCCATAAGAAGGAGCCCTATCTTTGTGAGGGGCAAGGAGAAGAAGGTGAGCCTCAGTGGCGTTCGGGGGTCCTCTGTGGTAATCCGCACCTCTCCAACGGATATTAGCTTACTTGTGAGTAAGTGAACATCGGGATACATCATCGTCTCCGCGTGCCTCGATTATCTCTATACCCAAGTTAATTTCCTTGTGATAGCCTTCAAGCTTGAAGTTATTTATTTCTTGCTTATCACTTGTGAAATATATCTTGTGCTATCTTGATTAGATTTAGTTGTTGTGGTACACTTAGTTGAGCCTAGCTTATTTAGGTTTTGTGCTTGAAAATAAACATTAGTTTAATTCCGCATTCTTTCAAGCCAAATCTGTAATTGTTTTTAAAACGCCTATTCACCCCCCTCTAGGCGACATCTCGATCTTTCAGCTACTTACACCTTGTGGGTCACTATGATTCGGTTAAACTTTAGTTATCTTGTGCTGATTAGTCAATGAGAATTCGAGGGCGAATTCTGTTAAAGGGGTGGAAAATATAATACCCCAAACTTTTAAAGGGTGTTTTGAGATAGATGCAATCATATCTTGAGTTGTTTATGTCTTGTGAGTGATTTTCTTTGTTTAATTTTAGTACTTCTTTAATAAGTATGAAGAGTAAAGAATTCGAGGACGAATTCAGTTGAAGTGGGGAAGAATGTAATATCCCAGTTTTTATAAAACTTAGATCTGACATAAGCCGGATATGTTGACCAAACTTTGACTTTTTGACTGGTAAGTCACATGAAAAATCCGAGACCATGGTTGTGTTTGTTTCGTTAAATTGTATGAAAATGATATGTTTGTGCAATTCAGAGTTTAGATGATTTATTTAGAAAACTATTTAATTTCAGCATCTGGTTATGTTCGGTACGTTAATTGGTAACCGTTTTGGATAAGAATAAAATATAAATCCCTTTGGGCTGCCTTGCCCTCACGAACTAATTGACCTCCGTCCAATATCCAATCGGCGCCGCCACCAATTAGGGTTAAGACCCTTGCTGCTGTTGCTGCCGGTGTCATCGCTGGTTGCAGACAAAGTCGCTGGAATCCGCCGCTTCGAGCCGCCATTCGGTGGGAGCTTGCCTTGGTCGACCTTGGTTCACCATCGACAGGCTCCGGCTGCTGCTTGAAGAGGTACATGTCCTGTCCAATAGCTGCATGCTCGTCTAGTTCATAAATAGCCGCACTTTAGTTTGCGATCTAAGCGCTAGTTGAGCAGTTTCTATAGCAGAATCATATGCGCCATCGCTTAAGTGAAACGAGGGATCCCTAGGGCGAAGGACCCTTTTTTTGGGGGTTCCTTTACACCGCCCGTAAGCGGCGGTTAAGGCCCGCGCCGCGTACCTAACAAAGAAGGTTGGATTTTATTGGGCCCGGTCCACTACTTTACTTCGGAATTGTTTGACTTTTTTGTTTAACTGTTTTTTTTGTTTTTTTATTTAAGTAAAAAAGTAGCGGGCAAATATTTTTAAATTAGAAATCTGAACACTTTTCGAATTTGAACACTTTTTGAATCTAAACAATTTTCAAATTTGAATAAAAATTAGAAATCTGAACAATTTTCAAATTTGAACACTTTTTAAATTTGAACAATTTTCAAATTTGAACAAAATTAGAAATCTGAACAATTTTTAAATTTGAACAATTTTCAAATTTGAACACATTTTGAATTTGAACAATTTTCAAATTTGAACAAAATTTGAAATCTGAACAATTTTCAAATTTAAACAAAATTAGAAATCTGAACAATTTTTAAATTTGAACAATTCTCAAATTTGAACAATTTTCAAATTTGAACACTTTTTGTATTTGAACAATTTTCAAATTCGAACAAAATTTGAAATCTGAACAATTTTCAAATTTGAACAAAGAAACTGAAGTAAAATAAAAAAGGAACAAAAAAAAGATAACGAAAAAAGAAAAAGCACAGCCACCGAACTGGGCCGGCCCATAATGCAAAAACTCAAACAGGGTACGCGGTACGGCCGGATCCGCGCCGCTCGCGGGCGGCGTATAGGATTTCCGCTTTTTTTCCGCATCCAGTGAGTAGATTATTTTGAAGCCCGGATCATGCTTCGGGCTCGGATGAATTTAAGAAAGCCCACAACATGGGCCAAATCTTGCTTCAAGAGTTGTAAACGTTCGAGCCCATGAGAGTCAATTCAGGAAAAAGATATAACTGGACAGCTGGCCTCGTAGCAGCCCAGATATGCTAGACGCTTCACTTTAAACTAAAAGTTGTGGCCCATCTAATTCTAAAAAAACCATTTTGGCCCATCTCACCCTTACAAGAGGAAAAAAAGGATGACCGGCCAAGATCTAAACATGAAGCACATGGTGGAGGAGATAACCATCTAGCTACTGCTATGGACCCATAGTCCAAGGTAGACTACTCACTCATCGCGCCGGAGACAAGCATGGCGATGAAGAAGACCTCCGGTGGCGATTCCCCTCTCTGGCAGGGTGCCAGGAAGAGCTTCTGGACCCTCCCGATCTTTGGGTCGACAGCGGCGGCAGATCGCGATGTGTTCTGGAAAAGTGATTGGGTATTTAGGTTTTTCCCGTCGGGGGTCTTTATAGGCGAAGGGGCATCGTCAGGAGTGGACTGAGGCTCCCTCACACATAGGGGGCGCGGCCCAGCCCCTGGCCGCGCCGCCCTGTTGTGTGGGGCCCTCATGGCCCCACGAATTTCGGGGGATAGAAGTCTCTATTCCGGCACTCTGCCGGGATGGGGAAGTGCCCTCGGAGCCATCTCCATCGATCTCCATCGCCGTCTCCGCCGTCTCCATCAACCTTGCTGTCTCCTATGACAAGGAGGGAGTAGTCCTCCCCCAGGGCTGAGGGCTCTACCGGTAGCTATGTGGTTCACCTCTCTCTCTCTCATGATGTGATCTTTATGTGATTGTGAGCTTTGTATCTAGTTGAATTGGTAGATGCTATTATTCAGATATTATGCTACTCCCGTGCTTTATTATTGTAATCTCCGGAGATACCTTGTATCATGGTGTGAAGGTGACTAGTGTGCGCATCATGTGTATCTTTTTGGTTAATGTCTCTATGAATTGTTGGTGTTTGTTGGAACCATCTAGTGCGTTCACGGTGATAGTGTGGGACAATCTAGTTGGGGTACATACGAACTTTGAGGAGTGCTTCGTAGCCCTACGCATGATTAGTGTTCGTTTTCCATTGGAGAATTGTTTTGAGTTACATATTGATGATAGTATCTATTGGTTCAACTATGTTATATTTGTTGAGAGTGTGTCCACTAGTGAAAGTATGATCCCTTGGCCTTGTTTCCAAGCATTGCACACCGTTTCCTTTCAGTTTTGTTATATGTTTGCTCGTAGCGATATTTATTTCAGATTACATTTACTACTTATAATCATCACTACTACTTGTATTTCACTATCTCTTCGCCGAACTAGTGCACCTATACATCTGACAAGTGTATTGGGTGTGTTGGGGACACAAGAGACTTTCTGTATCATAATTGCGGGGTTGCTTGAGAGGGATAGCTTTGACCTCTTCCTCCCTGAGTTTGATAAACCTTGGGTGATCCACTTAAGGGAAACTTGCTGCTGCTCTACAAACCTCTGCACTTGGAGGCCCAACACTGTCTACAAGAACAGACGCGTGCGTAGACATCAAGCTCTTTTCTGGCGCCGTTGCCGGGGAGGTAAGGTAAAAGGTACTCACATCCTTTGGCTACTAAGTCTTTTAGTTGCTGGTGAGTGCTCGAAGTTATTTCCTTTAGATTCTGCAATTATATCTTTTTGTTTCTTGTTTTTATTTTCACTAGTTAGGCTTAATGGAAAATAAAGAGTTCTTTAGTCTTTTTCCAGAGTTTAGATTTGAAGAGAAAATTGAAAAACATTTGGAGCTTATTTCGCATAGCAATGTTATTAGTACGAATGCTTTGAATACCGTTATTGCTAATGCTATAGAAAAGTCTAAGCTTGGGGAAGCTGGTTAAGTTAAGCATAATATTTTTAGTTCCCCAGCTTTAGTGGAGAAAGTTTGCTCTGATGATATTTTATCTCCCATATGTGATGTTTCTAATGATGCTTGTGCTCCTCATCCTTTTAAAATACCTATGAAGATTGTTGAACGTGCTATGGATAGCTGCTATTTAGGAGATGGAACTGTCCATCCTGGTGATCATTTGCTTTTTATACATGAATTATGCGAGTTGTTCAAGTGTGCAGGTATTTCGATGAACCGAGTTAAGAAGAAGCTATTCTCTTTAGCATTGAAAGGCAGAGCTGAGGAATGGTATAAAACACTAAAGGATGGTCGATCTATTGACTGGGAGGAAATTGTACCTCTCTTTTATTCTAAATTCTATCCTTCTAGTGAGGTTTATAAAGATAGGAATTACATTTATAATTTTCATCCGCATGAGGGAGAAAGCATTGCCCAAGCGTGGGGAAGATTGAAGTTACTAATGCAGAAATGTCCTATTCATGTCCTCCCCATAATATTGTTATTAATAATTTTTATGCAAGGCTTTCAGGATATTACAAGGACTATCTAGATGCCTGCTTTGATGGGTCTTTCACAAGCAAGGATATTGACACCAAGTGGGATCTACTTGAAACAATTCAAAACAATATTGAAGGTTGGGATAGCGACAAAGGTAAAGGATCAGGTACGAATTACGAGTTTGATTGCATTAAGTCTTTCACTGAAACTGCTGATTTTCAAGAGCTTAGTGCTAAGTATGGTCTTGATCCTCAAATTATGATTGATTGTTTTAAAGCCTTTGCTTCTCATATTAATATTCCTAAAGGAAATGGGGATGTGTATCATGAACCTTTTAAGGACACTTGCATAGAAAGTGATATTGGTGTTGATGATTGCAATAAACATGCTCGAACCTCTGAAAGTCCTATTTCCTATAAGCATGTTAATTTTTGTGGAGTACATAGACCTTGTGAACAGAGTCACAACAAGGAAGATTATTGTGTCCACCATGCAAATGAAGAAACCCGAATGTGGCACAAGGCTATAGGCGAGCTCGGTGAAAAGGTCTGCAAGCTTTATCCTTTTCTTTGTAAACATTGCGATGACATAGGTCATTTTAATTTCCAATGCTCAAGCCCTAATAGTTACTCTTCTAGTACCGCAAGTTTGTATTGTGGTGACAATATTACTCTTAGTCAGCATGATGAGCTCACTTTGTTCTTGGGGTGTGAAGAGATATCTAGAAAGATTTCTTTGGTTGATATGAATGATGTTGATATTAATAGCACCCTTCATGGTTGTCGTCTCTATTGTGTTAAAGATTGCCTCGCAAATACTTACATACAAAACCTTATAAAACATGATGTTTTGCCAAGCTATGATAGGACTGATAGATGTTTTTATCTTATTAATAGAGAGGAGGAATCCTCCAAAGTATCTTCTATTGTTTCTGTCAGTAAACCAGATTATGTGGAGAAGATGCCTTTCCCTCCTAAAGGATATGTGGAGAAGATGCCTTTCCCTCCTAAAGGAGAGAGTAAGGAGAGTAAGAAGAGTAAGAAGAACAGGAGTAAAAGGCGAGAGGAAATGGTATCTTCCCCTAAGCATGTTGCTCCTATTATAGATTATGATAATTCTGATTGGGATGATGTTCCTATGCCTGTTACCTATGTTAGTGATCATGATTGGGAAAAGCACTCTACTTTTGATATCGAAAATCTTTTTGGTACTCATTCTAAGGTTAATAATTGTTGTACCATTAGTACTATCCATGTTCCTTCTTATGATGATATGTTTGATGAATATGCTTTGCGAAATAGCTGTTCTCTAGCTTGTGATGATACTAAACCTCTAGTTTATGATGGTTACAATGATGAGTATAATTGACAAGGGTATAGATAATAGAGCTTGTCAGTTAAAGTACCCCTGAGGCCCGTTAAGCTAGGCCTAATTGTAATGTTAGTCGAAATACGAGTTCATGTCGTATATCGATATTGTAATCTGTGTCGGATCCCACCCGATCCTCGAGACCTGGCCATCTATATATAGGGGCTAGGAGGGGACGGTGTGGGACAGATTGAAAGCAAGCCAGGTTTATACCCACGTTTACTTTCGATAGCCACCTTGTTTGATTGATTTTACCTTCGAGTTCATCCGACGCCCTATCTCCCCGATCCTAAGTCCTTCATTTAGGACATTTGGCGAGTTAACCATCGTCAATTGGCGCTGACCGTGGGGACTCTGGGCGTTGGAATCATGAATTCGATGGCTTTTTTGCTTTTAGCCAATAGCAATCCAGAAGTCGACGAAAACAAAAAGATGGAGTTGACATTCGGAAGTCTGAGTTTCTACGTTGGACCTTCGAGTTCAACTTGTCTTTCGGGTCCGGCAAAATTGGGTCCGTCGACAAGTAAAACCGAAATAATGGCCAAATCCGGATCATCTGTAGGCTCTTCTAGCGAGGCAAACTCGCCAGTCAGCTTAGTAGCAACAGAAAATCTGCAGGAAAAATTCGAGGAACCCGACGAAACCGGGCAAAAGACCATCATGGAAGTAGCAGTGGACAAACCAAGGGACTTCGCCAGCGGAAGCAGCGGCGTCTCCAGAAGCGTACACCAATTATGCGTCATCATCACTGAAGCAGCAGAAGAAGAGAACAATCACGCAGGCAACGAGGAGGTCGACATGCAAGTCGACAAAATAAGGAGCAATGGCAAGAAAGAGAAGGAGAAAGTCCATGTTTCCGCCGGAGAGTGGAGAATGATCATGACAGCTATCAACCACGGGACTAATGTACCCACAGATTCAAGAAGAGAAGATTTAATGGGATACCAATACACGCTACACCAGGGCAGAAAGAAGTTAAGGCAGGAAAGAGATATGATTATGAGAAGCCCAGATTACAACAGCATTGGAGTGAATATAGCAACTCATCAGAGTCCAGCATGGAGAGGCATAGAGACCCGAAGCATAGCAGAAGGACAACATCACGTATAGTAGAAGAAAGCTATATGAAAAGCCCAAGCGCGAACCAACCAGAGGAGGAAGAAGAATTCGTGCAAGAAACACCAGAAGCAGCATTGGTAGCAGCATAGGCATACCTACTAACCACGCAACCAAAACCTGGAGACCGGCGGGAACACATTCATCAAGCCGCGATACGAAGCCTCGGGTTAGTAGAGGACAAGCTAAGGGGAAATATTTCAGAGAAAAAGTTGACTCACCATAGTGAAAGGCAAAAAGAAAAGGTCAAGCGCAAATCTTCGCGGAACGAAACTAGCGAGTCTTCAGAAGACGAGAAACGCCAAAAGAGGAAGTAAGATGCAAGGAACATAATTGCACAAGCAAGGGTAAACAACTCACGTTATGCATGGAGGGAAGAAAACTATGAAGACAATGAAAAAGAGATGGGCGCGTTATGCTTTACCCGCAGGGTTCGCAAAACGCGAGTACCCAAAGGATTCAAGTTGCCGCATGATCAAGAAAATTATGATGGGTCACAAGAACCAACTTTATGGTTGTCAGATTACCTGCAAGCAGTACAAATACTCGGGGGAACAAGAGCAACGGCAATGCAAAGTTTGCAGTTACACCTCACCGGCACAGCGCGGTCCTGGTTAAATACTTTACCCAACGATTTCATCGGAAGTTGGGGGGAACTAGAAAGTCAATTCGCAAGAAATTTTCGCTCAACATACAAGTGACCAGCGTCATTGGAAGAAGTTAAATCGTGCATACAGAAAAGAGACGAAACTCTGCGCTCTTATATACAACGCTGGAGTGTCATTAAAAACTCTGTAGAGGACGTCTCCGATGAAAGAGCAATAGATGCCTTTTCAGCCGGGCTTTGTCACTCAGACCTCGTTGAAGAGATAGGGAGAATAAAGCCAAGAGAAGTTTTAGAATTAATGGAAATAGCCAACAGATTCGCCGATGGAGAAGACGCGTATAACAACAAAAGGGGACACTCACCGGAAGTCGATAAATCAAGCAGGCAAAGGCGACGATACCGCAACAACGACAACCATGGAAGGCGAAATCAGATAGCCGCGGGATACGACGGAAGGAACGAGGAAGGCTACAAAAGCAAAGAGTTCCAAACAAGAGATAACAGGGGAAAGGAGAAACCAAGGTACTCGGGTCCCTCGGCAGAAGACATGCTATATGGTCCTTGTCGCATCTATTATGCGTACCTGGACGGGAAAAGAGTTTCGAACCACCAGATGAAAGATTGCAGAACCTTCCTAAGGTTGCAAAACGCCATGGATTCAAGCCAAGGAACACGACAGCAAGGGAAAAACACGAGTCAAGGATATCAAATGCAGCGCCTCGCAAAACAGCTGGAGTCAAAAATATATATATCAGCAATGATTCAACTAGTACCAAAGTCAAAGAAAGAAAGGAAAAGCATATCTAGACAGGTTAACTTGGCAATATCATCACCACCAGCTACTACAGAGTACTTGCAGTGGTCCGATCAACCAGTCAGATTTAGCAGAGCGGATTGATACGTCTCCAACCTATCCATAATTTTTGATGCTCCATGCTTGTTTTTACACCATTTGCCTTGTGTTTCGTTACACTTCGTGGCGTTTTTATGCGATTTCCGGAACTAACCTATTAACAAGTGCCACAGTGCCAGTTCCCTGTTTTCTGCTGTTTTTGTGTTTCAGAAGTGATACACAGGAAATATTCTCGGAATTGGACGAAACAAAAGCCAGAAGTCTTATTTTTCCCGGGAGCATCCAGACATCCGAAGAGAGGAAGGAGGGGGGCCACTGGCCTCCCTCACACAGGGCTGGCGCGGCCCAGGCCCTGGCCACGCCGCCCCTGTGTGAGGAGGCCCTGGCAGCCCTCTGACATCGCCCCTTCGCCTATATAAAGCCTCGGGACAGAAAACCCTAGAGGAATCGGCAATTTTCCAGAAAGAGTTCCGCAGCTCCGCCGCCATCGCCGACGAATTTCGGGGGACAGAAGTCTCTGTTCCGGCACCCTGCCGGGACGGGGAAGTGCCCCCGGAGCCATCTCCATCGATCTCCATCGCCGTCTCCGCCGTTTCCATCGACCTCACCGCCATCTCCATCAACCTTGTTGTCTCCTATGATGAGGAGGGAGTAGTTCATCCCCGGGGCTGAGGGCTCTACCGGTAGCTATGTGGTTCACCTCTCTCTCCCATGATGTGATCTTTATGTGATCGTGAGCTTTGTATCATGTTGAACAAGTAGATGTTATTATTCAGATATTATGCTACTCCTATGCTTAATTATTATAGTGTACTCTAGTGATGTTATTAAAGTAATCTATTCCTCCTGCCATGGTGTAACGGTGACAGTGCGTGCATCGTGGTGGTACTTGGTTTAGGCTATGATCGTGATCTCTTGTGGATTATGAGAGTAATTATTACTATGATAGTATTGAGTGATCTATTCCTCCTTTCATGGTGTAATGTTGACAGTGTGTGCACCGTGTTAGTACTTGGTCTAAGTTGCAATGATTTCTATCTTGAGTTGTGATCTGATTTGGATGTCTCTATGAGTGGTGTTTGTCAAGTACTTGATGAACTTTAAGGGGTGCTTCTGTAGCCACTACACAATGATTAGTGTTATTCAATAGGAGAGTAATTCAGAGTACCATAGTGGAGAGAAGTTATTTATTTGTTCATTCATGTTATATTGTTGGGAGTGTGTCCACTAGTGAAAGTATGATCCCTAGGCCTTGTTTCCAAGCATTGCACACCGTTTACTTGCTGTTTTGTTACATGTTTGCTCGCAGCGATTTTTATTCTAGATTGTATTTACTACTTATAATCATCTATACCACTTGTATTTCTCTATCTCTTCGCCGAACTAGTGCACCTATACATTTGACAAGTGTATTGGGTGTGTTGGGGACACAAGAGACTTTCTGTATCGTAATTGCAGGGTTGCTTGAGAGGGATAGCTTTGACCTCTTCCTCCCTGAGTTCGATAAACCTTGGGTGATCCACTTAAGGGAAACTTGCTGCTGTTCTACAAACCTCTGCACTTGGAGGCCCAACAAGTGTCTACAAGAATAGAAGTGCGTAGACATCACGGACCACCCGAGGAAAGTTCCCAGGCCAGGGCACGCTCCAATGGTACTAAAGGCGCAAATAGGAGGATACGACATCGGGAGAGTATTCATGGATAAAGGAAGCGGCATAAACTTAATATACGCAAGAACTCTGAAGGCAATGTGCATCTCATTGGATAGGCTAAAGCCAATAGACTATTGTTTCCACGGGATAGTATCGGGGAGCGCAAATTACCCTCTCGGGAAAATAGAGCTCGACGTTTGCTTCGGCAATAGCAGCAATTATCGCAAAGAGAAGCTGGAGTTCGAAGTCATGGATTGGCCTTCACAATATCACTCAATCCTGGGGCGTCCAGCATTTGCAAAGTTCATGATGGTACCTCACTACGCATATCTCATGCTAAAAATTCCAGGGCCCAGAGGAACAATCACAGTTCAAGGCAGCTTTGAAGTATCTAACACTTGCGACAAGGAATTCAACAGGTTGGCGCAAAACTTCGGCATGACAGCAGAATACGCAAAGCTGAAAGGTGAAACCGACCACAACGTAGTACCCGACGTCGGGCGATCCCTGCCAGACCAGGCTTTCGATGCAACTTAAGACTCGAAGAAAATCCAGGTCCACCCTACGGACCCAAACAAGACTACCTCTATAGCAGTAAACCTGGATCCCGCATAGGAAAGCGCGCTCGTCGAGTTCCTCCGTGAGCATTGGGAAATCTTCGCCTGGTGTCCTTCAGACATGCCAGGGGTTCCCAGGGAACTCGTCGAGCACGCACTAAACGTCGATCCCAAAGCAAAGCCAGTCAAACAACCATTGAGAAGATTTGATGAACCCAAAAGGAAAGCAATAGCATCCGAGCTACACAAACTCGAAAACACAGGGTTCATCCGAGAAATCAAAACATCAACTTGGGTATCTAATCCAGTTGTAGTCCCCAAGAAAAACACAGATGTGCAAAGAGTGTGTGTCGACTATACATCTCTCAACAAGCACTGTCCAAAGGATCCCTTCCCTCTACCTCGCATTGATCAGATAATTGACTCAACAGCAGGGTGCGCAAGGCTTTTCTTCCTGGATGCATACTCTGGCTACAACCAGATAAAGTTGAAGAAAGAAGACGAGGAAAAAACAGCTTTCATAATACCTTATGGCGTGTTCTGCTACCAAGTCATGCCTTTCGGCCTAAAAAATGCAGGAGCAACCTACCAGAGGATGATGCAAAACTGCCTCGGAAGTCAAATAGGACGAAACATCCAAGTCTACATCAACGACGTGGTTATTACCACAAGAGAAGAAGAGTCACTAATCAGTGATTTAGCAGAGACCTTCAACAACTTAAACAGGTACAAGCTCAAGCTCAACCCGACAAAATGTTCTTTTGGGGTAGCTGCAGGACAACTCCTAGGATTCCTGGTATTCGCAAGAGGAATAGAAGCAAATCCAGAGAAGATCCAAGCGATATTAACAATGGGTAAGCCCACAAAGCTGCACGATGTACAGAAGCTCGCAGGACGCGTTGCGGCACTAAGTCGATTCGTTGCAAGACTAGGAGAAAAAGCGCTCCCTTTCTATGCATTGATGAAAAAATCAGATGACAAATTTGAGTGGACAGAAGAAGCGGACACAGCCTTCGCGCAACTCAAAAAGGTGCTTTCCACACCACCAGTGTTGGTTGCACCAAAAGAAAAGGAGCCACTACTACTATATATTACAGCAACACATCAAGTGGTGAGCACAGTATTGGTAGTCGAAAGAAGCGAAGAAGGAAAAGCTCATGGAGTGCAACGACCAGTATATTTTGTCAGCGAGGTACTATCTCCGACGAAGCAAAGGTATCCGCACTATCAGAAACTCGCATACAGCGTATTCACAACAGCACGGAAACTACGGCAATATTTTCCGGTCCACCCAATCATAGTGGTCAACGAAGCGCCACTATCCAATATATTGAACAATCCTTCAGCAACAGGACATGTCTCCTTATGGGGAATCAAGCTATCGCCCCTGGACATCACGTATGAAAAGCGAAAGGCGATCAAGTCTCAAGTTTTACCAGATTTCACAGCGGAATGGCTGGAGTTACAAAACACAGGGCCACCAGATTTATCGAGTGTGTGGATAATGTACTTCGACGGGTCAAAAAGAATCCAAGGCGCAAGAGCAGGGGTAGTCCTGATATCATCACAAGGCGACAAGTTGAAATATGTGCTAAGGATGAGTTTTCCTCAAGCTTCTAATAATGAAGCCGAATACGAGGCGCTGCTTCACGGGATGAAAATGGCCAAAGCGTGTGGAGCAACTCGACTGAAAATATTTGGAGATTCAAACCTCGTCGTCCAACAAGTGATGAACAAGTGTGACGCCATCAGTGACAACATGACAGCATACAGAAATTTATATTATTATCTTGAGGGAACATTTGACGGATGTGAAGTTTCGCATGTCAGTAGAGCAAGCAACGAGGAAGCCGACAATTTAGCAAATATTGGGTCCCAGTGCTTACCCATACCACAAGGAGTTTTTTGGGAAGAAATCATAGAGAGATCAATAAAAAGCACCAAAGTCTCGACTACAGGAGAGCAAGTCCAGCACCAAGCAACAGGCTCGGGGGCTGGTAGCAGCGGGACAGCTGAACCCGAAGAAGTCATGATGATCGAGGAAACTTGGATGCAACCATACTTGGCATACATGGTAAACAAAACACTACCCAAAGATACAGTATAAGCAAAAAGGATAATACGACAATCCAAGGCTTTTGTCGTGGTGCAAGGAAAATTATACAAGAGAAGCATAACAGGCGTGTTGCAACGGTGCGTTACTCCTCAAGAAGGACAAGAAATTTTAAAGGACATCCATGCAGGGGTATGTGGACATCACGCCAGCAGCAGAGCCATTGCAGCCAAAGCTTTTCGTGCAGGATTTTATTGGCTCACATCCATTGAAGATGCGAAAGATATAGTGAGGAAGTGTGAAGCCTGTCAACATTTCGCATCTCGACCACACGCACCAGCAGCGAAACTGCAACCAATACCACTATCTTGGCCCTTTGCACAATGGGGTCTCGACATGGTGGGAAAACTGTACAAATCTTGGCCAGGAGGGCATGTTTATATGCTGGTAGCAGTCGACAAATTCACCAAGTGGGTAGAGGCAGCCCCCGTGACAACTCAAGACTCGACAGCGGCAATCAATTTCATCAAGTCAATAGTTTTTCATTTTGGAGTACCACACAGTATCATCACAGACAACGGGACAAACTTCACATCAAAGGAGTTTAAAAATTACTGTGAAAGCTTAGGAATAAAATTGAAGTTCGCATCTGTGGCACATCCAAAGACAAATGGGCAAGTCGAGAAAGCCAACGGCTTGATATGCAATGGGATAAAGAAAAGGCTGTTAGCACCCCTCAAAAAATCCAAGCACGCTTGGGTAGATGAGCTACCCTCCGTACTTTGGAGTCTCCAAACTACACCTAATGCAGCTACTCAAGAGACGCCTTTCTTCCTGGTCGATAGCGCAGAAGCCGTTCTTCCAGTTGAAATCACCCATGAAGCTCCAAGAATAGCAGCATATGATAAGACAACTTCCACAGAGGCGCTTCAAGATGATGTTGATGCACTCGACGAAGCAAGAGACGTAGCACTAGCTAGGGCTACTCAATATCAGTAAAATCTACGAAACTACCATAGTAGTCGAGTTCGTCCATGATCTTTCGTGGTGGGAGATCTAGTTCTACGACTCAAGCAAGATGGTCATGGAAAACTCGAGTCCCCATGGGTGGCACCTTACATCATCACAGAAGTAATACCAGGAGGAGCTTATCGACTACAAGACAAGAAAACGGGGAAAGATGAAAGCAACCCGTGGAATGCAGAGCAGCTACGGTGGTTCTACGCATAGGTGGCATAAGGTGACAAAAAAACTTTCGAGTTATGACCCTCTGGACCCAGAACATGAGGCCACAGGTCGGGTTCCTCGGGTCAACTCGACAATATGTATAAGTATTTTACTTTCCACTCGGGGGCTCAGACCCTCGAGTCATACGAAATAAATTTAATACGTTATTGAGATCTGTGATTATCTGAGATATACTATTAGGTTGTTCGCAACCCGAAATTTGGCAAAATACGTACGGTTCAAAGGAACCCGATAATACATTAGGTGCATACCTCAGAACGATCCATTTCTATGGTCTATTAATAAAGCATGCATAAAATATAATCCAACACAACTATTTATTACAGATAGCACGAGAAAGGACAACTAGAAAAAGAGATTACATAAAAGGGAGAATCTAGTGAAAGTGCACTTCAGCTTCATATTCCTTATGGCACTGGGTGCCGTCGTAGATCCTCACGTCGAACTTCAACGTACCGATGTGGAAGTCGAAGGTCATGAAGAAGCCTTGGTGGAGGTCATGGTCTTCTGCAAATTGCGACCAGCCGCCCTTGAAGTACATCTCATGGCCCCATCGTACCAGACCTCCACTTCATAGGGAGTTCCTCCCCCAGATGTGGAAGTCGAAGGATGAGAGTAACCCGTGGAATGCAGAGCAACTATGACGGTTCTACGCATAAGCGATATAAGGCGACAAAAGAGTTTTTCGAGTTCTGACCCTCTGAGCCCAGAATATGAGGCCATAGGTCGGGTTCATTGGGTCAAATTGACAATATGTGTAAATATTTTACTTTACACTCGGGGGCTCGGACCCTCGAGTCGTACGAAATAATATTAACAAGTTATCAAGATTTGTGATTATCTGAGGCATATTACAAGGTTGATGGCAACCCGATATTTCGGAATCGACATAAAAGGTTCAAAGGAACCCGATAAAATGTTAATGCACACACCTCGGAACCATAATTTGTTCCCATGGTCTATTAATAAAAGTAAACACATAATCCAGATACGACTATTTATTACAGATAGCACGAGGAAGAACAACTAGGAAAAGAGATTACATAAAGAGGAAAACTAGTGAAAATGCACTTTGGCTTCATACTCCTTCTGGCACTGGGTGCCATCGTAGATTGTCATATCGAACTTCGACGTGCCAATGTGGAAGTCAAAAGTCATGAAAAACCCCTGATGGAGGTCGTGATCCTCCGCAAATTACGACCAGCCGCCCTTGAAGTATTGCTCGCCGGCGCCGTCGTACCAAACCTCCACTTCGTATGGAGTTCCTCCACCAGAGTGTTCACGAAGAACCGCTTCCCGCAGTTCTCGCCCATCCATGAACTTGGTGAATTTCAGTGGCAGGCGTCGAATCTCGCGGCACTGCGCGCCGGCGATGCAAAAGAAAGAGTAGATTCTAGGCGGAGAAGGAGAAGCATTAGCGGAAGGAGCACTTGGCACCTTAAGCTTATTCTTGCTCTCGTCCGGACGGCCGGGGCGTCGCTTTATCGGAGCAGAAGATGACGCTACCGCAGCTGTGGTGGTAGTTTTGTTCTTACTACCACGAGGACGGCCGTGGCCCCGTTTCTCCACCGGGGCACCGATGTTCCAGCACGATTCACTTGCATCGGCCATAGAGACAAGTGACAGGGATGAAAAACCCTAGATGGGATGAGGAAGAAGAAGACGATGCGGCGGAGAAAGGCACTAATGAAGGAATTAGGGTTTTTTACCTTGGCCAAGCGTGCTTTATTTATAAGCACGTACTAATGGGCCTCTGGAGTGGCAAGGCCCAAAGTATACTTCTGGGTTTTTACAGTGAAAATAGTACAGAAGAATCAACATATCAAGGAAAAAGATGCGTACAAAAAGAAAAGAAAAGAGAGCAGGGAATAAGAAAATATCTGTCAAGAAGCACAAGTTCACCTCGTCTTCGACTCGGGGGCTTGCATCATAAGAAGGGGAAAATTCATTGCAAAGGCAAATAAAGTTGACAAATGACCCAAGAAGAAATATGTGGAATAGGTTTATCTATTTTTTTGAGCCTATACCCGAAAATTTCGGCTATAGCCTCGGGGGCTACTCCCATCGGGAGCGCTGTCGCACACCCGATAGAAAGAAGTCGACAAAAGAAAGGAGGCAAGTCAAAGATGGTAATAAAGAACAAATTGATGAACAGGAGGTTTAGACATAATTGGTTGCATCTCTTCAGCAAGGAACTTTGGCTACATTGCCAACAAAATAAACATCGATTACTCCCATCGGGAGATATTCATGAAAGTTAAAAAGGATAAACTCGAAAAATTACATATATTGAATCAGTCAAACAAGGCTGCGAAATATAATTCTCGAGTTGCGTCATTGCGACAAAACTTGAATGCCGTGGTTGAAATATATCACGAAGGTAAGACCCCGGGATCCGTCATGTGTGGCCTGGTATACGCACATGGATGCGCTCTGCTGGAACTTATCTGTGTCTATGACACGAAGAAAATCCTGGTGGACACACTGGGTACCCTGAGAACCACTGGGACTCATTTTTTGTAAGTCCTAAATGCGGCAAAAGAATGAGTTTGACCGGTTTCCCGAATTCAAGTCCAAGGGGATTGAATTTGAAGTAGGTGACAAGTTTCTGTTCCGGCAGTTAACTGGCCTCTTGATCCGTCAGAGTTGTCAGGCTTGCTCATCAAAACCCCTCACGAAACATTACAATGAAAAATAAGTCGAAAGACCAAAGTCGAAGATTTGAAGATCTGAAGAAGTCAAGTATTGATCAAGTCGGAGATTTGAAGATCTGAGATTCAACCCGAATCTGCAATTCTGGTAGAATCTCGGGGGCTACTGACAAGGGTATAGATAATAGAGCCCGTCAGTTAAAGTACCCCTGAGGCCCTTTAAGCTAGGCCCAATTGTAATGTTAGTCGAAATATGAGTTCATGTCGTATATCGATATTGTAATCTGTGTCGAATACCACCCGATCCTCGAGACCTGGCCATCTATATATAGGGCCCAGGAGGGGACGGTGTGGGACAGATTGAAAGCAAGCCAGGTTTATACCCATGTTTACTTTCGATAGCCACCTTGTTTGACTGATTTTACCTTCGAGTTCATCCGACGCCCTATCTCCCCGATCCTAAGTCCTTCATTTAGGACATTTGGCGAGTTAACCCTCGTCAATAATATTTTCAGTTCACCTACTTTTGAGGAGAAAATTAGTTATGATTACAATATGCTTCCTGCTTTTGATGATTATGGTGATGAGAATAATTATTCTGTTGAATTTGCTCCTACTACGATTGTTCATGTGGAGAGTATTAATTCTTTTATGCATGTGGCTCATGATAGGGATGCTTTATGTGATAGTTATATTGTTAGTTCTGTTCATGATGCTACTGAAAGTTATTATGAGAGAGGGAAACATGGTTTAATGGATCTCAACAATATTGAGTTTCCCCTCTTTATGTTGCAATTCTTAAAGTTGTACTTGTTTTGCCTTCCTATGCTTTTTGCTTTGCGCTTTCATGACTTGTCTCTTTACAAGATTATTTTCAATAGGAAGTGGTTTAGATTTAAATGTGTTTCATATTTGATTTTTGATGCTCTCTTTTGCTTTAAGTTCCTATATAACGCCTTTGCCTTAAGCTCTTTTATGGCACCTACATGAGCATCTTTGCAAACTACTGCGCCTAGCTCAAAGGCGTTAAAGAAAAGCACTCTTGGGAGATAATCCATTGTTTATTTTCAGTACTTTTTCTTTTATTTGAGTCTTGGAAGTTATTACTACTGTAATAACCACTCCTTATCCTTTTTATTTCGTTGTTGTGCCAAGGAGAACCTCTAATTTGAGTGAGGTACGATTTCGGGATGTTGCTGTCCTGAAACAGATTTCGGTGCTGCACCGTAAACATTCGTGAAAATTCTCAGTATATCTTTTGGACCTGCGATTTCTTGTGCATATGCCCCAGGTTATGTCCAAACTTTCATTAGTTTTACACTTTTTGATTTGAGCAATAGAAAACCCTCTAAAAATTCGACCTTTGTCAGCTGTTCTGTTTTGACAGATTTCTGCCACTATTTGTGTTTGCCTCTCGATCGCTTTCTTTTTGAGTTCTTTTGATCCGGGAACTTTTTGAGGAAGTTGCTACAGTAATGGATGCTTTATATGTGGTGGTTTTGAGTAGAAATCTGAACCAAAAAGGATTGATTCATTATTATGATTATGCTAACGTTGCTAATAGAATTGTGTTAAGTTTTGTATGAAGGAAGTTTTCAAGTGTAGGGATTGGAGAATGATGAGATGAGATAAAGAATGGACAAAAGCTCAAGCTTGGGGATGCCCATGTCACCCCAAGAAATATCCAAGAAGTACAAGTGTCAAAGCTTCGGGATGCCCCGAGGCACCCCCTTCTTCATCGGCAAAAATCAGGTCACCTTTCAAGACACTATATTTTTATTGCTTCATGCACTATGCGTTATTCTTGGAGCGTCAGTTGTTTTTTGCTTTCAGTTTCCTTTTTGTTTTTTTTGCTGCAATAAATGGTTGGATCACATCATGTTCTGGGGAGAGCTATGCTCCGTTTTTCATTTCCAAGAACACTCTAGTTTTCACTCTTATCGTTCAACGAGTGTTCCCTTTTTCTGCTACTGTGTTTAGCTTTCGTTTTTCGCCTTGATTTTTGTTCAGATCTTCTTTTATCTTTGCATCAAGGTGTATTTGGACCTCTGGTCCATATTGGTTTTCATCAAAAGAGTTGTCTTAAAAAGGTTCGAATGGTGTTGGAAAAGAGAAAAAATTTCATGCAAAAAAGTGGTACAAAAGGAGCTTGTGTAGACTGCGGCCTAGGCTTTTGCATGTCGTGCTTGATGTCTTTTTGATAGTATGCTTAGTGGTTTTGCTGTAGCATGACTTATCTCAAATGACTGAGATTGCTTAATGAGCCTTTGAAAAAATCATGCATTGTTTTAATTATTTGGAAGCATTATTTTGGTTTTCTCCTTGATGCTTTAATTGGGTTGACTTGGCGCATGCTCACACATGTTAGACTCATACAAAGTCGCCATTGCCTCTGTGATCATTTAGTTTTTGACTTTTGATGCCATCTTATGCTTCTTTTAATATTGCTTTGTCGCTTTGCATGATTATAGCCGTTATTGCTCACTTAGTTGGTCGCTCCCAGTCTTTTGCTAGCCTTCATTTTGTACTGAGTATGAGCTCTACTCGTGCATCCAACTCCCAAAAACCAAGTTTGCTACTGTGTCCACTATAAATTCCTATGCATGGTATTTGTAAGCCATTCTAAGTAAATTTTCATGTGCTACCTTTCAAAAAACCTTCAAAACACTTCTCGTTTTGTGACACTGTTTTTAGCTCATGGGGACGTAGTGGTCGGATTTGCTATCTTCCATATTATTTATTCCAAAAAGAAAAAAAAGAAAAAAAAAAGAAAAAAGGCACTCCTCCATGGTATGTGAATGTTGGTGGGCACCCGATGGAATCGGTTAGCCATGGTTTGAGAAAGGAAAAAAAGTGGGGAGGAGTGCCAAGCTTTATAAAAGAGCACAAAAGTGCCAATCTCTCTCAAAAACTTGCTTCATTTTTTTGTATGGAAGATAATAAGAACCCCATTGCCAGTCGTTGACAAAAACAACCACCTCTCAAAACCTAATTTTTATCTCTCTGTTTTTACAAATGAAAAGCTCTAGCACATGTTTAATCACTGCTTCCCTCCGTGAAGGGCCTTTCTTTTACTTTTTATGTTGAGTCACCACCTTCTACCTTTATGCACTGTCTAAGAGAGCGTAGTTGTCATTCTGAGTATAATGTGCATTGTCCCAAAGTTTTCATTGATTGATTCATGATGTTGGTTTCACTTGTTCTTAAATTATTTGTATCTAGTCGCCCTCTTAAACTTGAAGGTGTCCTATGCATTTATGTTTTGCTCTCTCATGAAGGACAAGCTGAAAACCATTTGTATGTTTTTCCATATGATTTGAACACACATTTGACTTTCATTGTTTCGTTTTCATAATCTTTCGTTTGCGTTCTTTTTCATGTTATAACATGGTTGCTAAGTTTCTATTATCATGATTATGTCTTTTATGCCCATGTTTTAAGTTCTTTGATCTCAGCACTCAATGCTCTACCTCGATGATCAAGATTGTGATGGTGCATGTCACCTCAAAAATTATTTCTTTTGTTATCACTTACCTACTCGAGGACGAGCAGGAGTTAAGCTTGGGGATGCTGATACGTCTCAAACGTATCTATAATTTTTGATGCTCCATGCTTGTTTTTACACCATTTGCCTTGTGTTTCGTTACACTTCATGGCGTTTTTATGCAATTTCCGGAACTAACCTATTGACAAGATGCCACAGTGCCAGTTCCCTCTTTTCTGCTGTTTTTGTGTTTTAGAAAAGCTACACAGGAAATATTCTCGGAATTAGACGAAACAAGTTCCAGAACTCCTATTTTTCCCGGAAGAGGACCAAAGACCAAACGAGAGCCGGAGGGGGGCCAGGGGCTGCCCACACAACAGGGGGGTGTGACCCAGCCCCTGGCCGCGCCCACCTATTGTGTGACCACCCTGGTCGCCTCCTGACGATGCCCCTTCGCCTATAAGAAGCCTCCCGACGGAAAACCCTAGGAGAATCGTAAATTTTCTAGAAAGAGTTCCGCAGCTCCGCCGCCACCGCCGACAAATTTCGGGGGACAGAAGTCTCTGTTCCGGCACTCTGCCAGGACGGGGAAGTGCCCCCGTAGCCATCTCCATCGATCTCCATTGCCGTCTCTGCCATCTCCATCAACCTTGCTGTCTCCTATGATGAGGAGGGAGTAGTCCTCCCCCGGGGCTGAGGGCTCTACCGGTAGCTATGTGGTTCACCTCTCTCTCCCATGATATGATCTTTATGTGATCGTGAGCTTTGTATCTAGTTGAATTAGTAGATGCTATTATTCAGATATTATGCTACTCCCGTGCTTTATTATTGTAATCTCCAGAGATACCTTGTATCATGGTGTGAAGGTGACTAGTGTGCGCATCATGTGTATCTTTTTGGTTAATGTCTCTATGAATTGTTGGTGTTTGTTGGAACCATCTAGTGCGTTCATGGTGATAGTGTGGGACAATCTAGTTTGGGTACATACGGACTTTGAGGAGTGCTTCGTAGCCCTATGCATGATTAGTGTTCGTTTTCCATTGGAGAATTGTTTTGAGTTGCATATTGATGATAGTATCAACTATGTTATATTTGTTGAGAGTGTGTCCATGATGTCTACGCACTTCTATTCTTGTAGACACTTGTTGGGTCTCCAAGTGCAAAGGTTTGTAGAACAGCAGCAAGTTTCCCTTAAGTGGATCACCCAAGGTTTATCGAACTCAGGGAGGTTAGAGGTCAAAGCTATCCCTCTCAAGCAACCCTGCAATTACGATACAGAAAGTCTCTTGTGTCCCCAACACACCCAATACACTTGTCAAATATATAGGTGCACTAGTTCGGCGAAGAGATAGTGAAATACAAGTGGTATAGATGATTATAAGTAGCAAATGTGATTTGAAATAAATATCGCTGCAAGCAAACAAGTAACAAAATAGCAAGTAAACAGTGTGCAAAGCTTGGAAACAAGGCCTAGGGATCATACTTTCACTAGTGGACACACTCCCAACAATATAACATGAATGAACAAATAAATAACTTCTCTCCACTATGGTACTCTGAATTACTCTCCTATTGAATAACACTAATCATTGTGTAGTGGCTACAGAAGCACCCCTTAAAGTTCATCAAGTACTTGACAAACACCACTCATAGAGATATCCAAATCAGATCACAACTCAAGATAGATATCATTGCAACTTAGACCAAGTACTAACATGGTGCACACACTGCCACCATTACACCATGAAAGGAGGAATAGATCACTCAAACTATCATAGCAATAATTATTCTCATAATCCACAAGAGATCACAATCATAGCCTAAACCAAGTACCACCATGATGCACGCACTGTCATCGTTACACCAAGGCAGGAGGAATAGATTACTTTAACAATCACCACTAGAGTACACATAACATCTGAATAATAACATCTACTTGTTCAACATGATACAAAGCTCACGATCACATAAAGATCACATCATGGGAGAGAGAGGTGAACCACATAGCTACCGGTAGAGCCCTTAGCCCCGGGGATGAACTACTCCCTCCTCATCATAGGAGACAGCAAGGTTGATGGAGATGGCGGTGAGGTCGATGGAGACGGCGGAGACGGCGATGGAGACCGATGGAGATGGCTCCGGGGGCACTTCCCTGTCCCGGCAGGGTGCCGGAACAGAGACTTCTGTCCCCCGAAATTCGTCGGCGGCGGCGGCGGAACTGCGGAACTCTTTCTGGAAAATTGCCGACTCCCTTAGGGTTTTCCGTCCCGAGGCCTCTTATAGGTGAAGGGGCGATGTCAGAGGCGGCCCCAGGCCTCCTCACACCAGGGTGGCGCGGCCAGGGCCTGGGCCGCGCCAGCCCTGTGTGAGGGAGGCCTGTGGCCCCTCTCCTTCCTCTCTTCGGATGTCTGGATGCTCCCGGGAAAAATAAGACTTCAGGAACTTGTTTCGTCCAATTCCGAGAATATTTCCTGTGTATCACTCTGAAACACAAAAACAGCAGAAAACAGGGAACTGGCACTGTGGCATCTTGTTAATAGGTTAGTTCCGGAAAATGCATAAAAGTGCCACGAAGTGTAACGAAACAATAGGCAAATGGTGCAAAAATAAGCATGGAGCATCAAAAATTATAGATACGTTGGAGACGTATCAGTCCACTAGTGAAAGTATGATCCCTAGGCCTTGTTTCCAAGCATTGCACACCATTTCCTTTCAGTTTTGTTACATGTTTGCTTGCAGCAATATTTATTTCAGATTACATTTACTACTTATAATCATCACTACTACTTGTATTTCACTATCTCTTCGTCGAACTAGTGCACCTATACATCTGACAAGTGTATTGGGTGTGTTGGGGACACAAGAGACTTTCTGTATCGTAATTGCAAGGTTGCTTGAGAGGGATAGCTTTGACCTCTTCCTCCCTGAGTTCGATAAACCTTGGGTGACCCACTTAAGGGAAACTTGCTGCTGCTCTACAAACCTCTGCACTTGGAGGCCCAACACTGTCTACAAGAACAGACGCGTGCGTAGACATCAAGGACCCGTTGGGAAATCCCAAGAGGAAGGTATGATGAGCACAACAGTAAGTTTTCCCTTAGTATGAAACCAAAGTTTAATTGACCAGTAGAAGAAAGAAATCACTTCTAAAGGTTGTTACTAGCTGGCGCCAGAAGACAGTTGATGTCGCGGTGTCGGTGCCAGCAGCAACGTGGAACCTGCACACAACACAACCAAAATACTTTGCCCCAACTTACAGTGAGGTTGTCAATCTCACTAGTTTGCTGAAAACAAAGGATTAAACATACAATATAGAAAGAGATGTTTGTTTGCGGTGAAGTAAAATAATACTTGCGGAAAGTAAACAGTACTTGCAGTAGATGGTAATATAAATGTAAAAGAATGGACCGGGGTCCACAGTTCATTAGAGGTGTCTCTCCATAAAGATATAACATGCTGGGTGAAAAAATTACAGTTGGGTAATTGACAAAATAGAGAATGCATAACAATGCATGTACATGTCATGAAGATCACTATGAGATTCATTCGGGCATTACAACATAATACATAGACCATAATCCAACTGCATCTATGACTAATAATCCACCCTCGGGATATCATCCGAACAACCTTTGGGTATTAAGTTGTAAGCAATAGATTATCGCCTTAAATAAAGTGTGTAATGCAATACAATTATCCTTGAATATAAGATTGTTGTTTTCTCCCTAGTAGCAACAACACATCTACAACCTTAGAAGTTATTGTCACTCTCCCAGATTAGTAGAGGCATGAACCCACTATCGAGCATAAATACTCCCTCTTGGAGTCACAATCATCTACTTGGCCAAAGTATCTACTAGCAACAGAGAGCATACAAGATCACAAATAACATAGACATGATAAATCAATAATCAACTTGACATAGTACTCAATATTCATCGGATCTCAACAAACACAACATGTAGAATTACATAAAGATGATCTTGATCATGTAGGCAGCTTACAAGATCTAAACATGGAGGCGCAAATTAGAGAAGACAACCATCTAGCTACTGCTATGGACCCATAGTCTAAGGTGAACTACTCACGCATCACTCCGAAGGCAGGCATGGCGATGAAGAAGGCCTCCGGTGATGATTCCCCTCTCTGGCAGGGTGCCGGGAAGAGCTTTTGGACCCTCCCAAACTCAGGTCGACGACGACGGCGGCTTACAGTACTTTTCGTGGATAGATGTATGGGCCCTAGGGTTTTCCCGATGAAGTGAATTTATAGGCAGAAGGGTGATGTCAGAGGGCGCCTGGGGGGCCTACACCAGGCCTGGCGCGGCCAGGGGTGGGGCCACGCCACCCTATGGTGTGGCCGCCTCCTGGCCCGGCTCTATCTCTCCTGTGGACTCCGTCTTCGTGTCAGATAAATAGGAACTTCGGCTTTTGTTTCATCCAATTCCGACAATATTTCCTGTATAACTTCTCTGAAATACAAAAATAGCAGAAAACAGGAACTGCCACTGTGGCATCTTGTTAATAGGTTAGTTCCAGAAAATGCATAAAAATGCCACGAAGTGTAAACAAAACATAAAGCAATTGGTGTAAAACAAGCATGGAGCATCAAAAATTATAGATACGTTTGCAACGTATCAGCATCCCTAAGCTTAACTCCTGCTCGTCCTCGAGTAGGTAAGTGGTAACAAAAATAATAATTTTTGAGGTGACATGCAGCCAACACAATCTTGATCAAATCAATGCAAAGCATTGCAAGCTGAGATCAAAGTACTCTAAATATGGCATAAAAGATATAATTCTAACAATAGAATTTAGCAACCATGTTACAACATGAAAAGTAACACAAACAAAAGATCATGAATAATAATGCATTGAAAGTCATTTGTTTGTTTTGAGCATAGAGAAAACATAGCAAAGTGTTATTCAACTTGTCCCTCGTGGAGTAGCAAAACATAAATGCATAGGACACCTTAAAAGTTCAAAAGGTTGACTAGAAACAAATAATTTGAGAACAAGCAATACCATAATCATGAATCAATCAATTATAAATTTTGGGACTATGCACATTATACTCAGAATGACAACTATGTTCTCTTAATCGGTGCATAAATATAGAAGATGAAGACTCAACATAAAAGTAAAAGAAAGGCCTTTCGCAGAGGGAAGTAGTGATTGCAAGTTTTATAAACCTTCCAAAAATTATGATACTTATTAGCTTTGAGCTCTCATTACCCCCATCATTGGCATCTTGAGTGGTTAAGGTTAATGCAAGAACAAATATGAGTTATATGCTTGACAAACCATAAGTTGGAAATCTCATGTCCCATGAATACGAGTACCTAAACCGCATGCTACTCGACTTAGGTCCCAAGCAAGTTCTTGTCATTGTAAGCATACATGTATCATCGAGAACGCCAACGGGGTACCTCCTGCCCAATGATATGGAAGCTTTCCCATATCAAAATGATAGGACAAACAGACAATGAACACCTCGATATCTCTTTTATTTATCATTGGGTATAGCTTTTTAATTTGAGATGCGTCGTCGAATGTCCACTATGATTATGTTGTAAATTTCTACCATGAATGATGCATGGTTTAGGTTAGCGGCCCAGGCGTTTCTCTAACACATATACAAACTCCATGAGCTCACAAGTTTCCAACTTATTTCACATTGCTAGGCATCCATAAACAAAAGATCATGATATCAACTAAATAGGAATAAGTGCAATGTTGAAAATGTGCCCCATGAAAGCATGGCTGTGCCCCATGAAAATCTCCCCCTTGCAATTTGCAAGCATATAAACTTCATAAGATAACCACAATGGCCAAGTTTATTAAGTGCAAGAAAGTAAATGTGTCATCAAGTTCGTGAGGGCTTTACTAACTAATTTTCTCATAACAAAAAATTTAATTTGGAAGATAGATAAAAGCATGATGAATATACTTGGAATAGCAAAATGCTAATAGGTAGGTATGGTGGACACATTGACAAACTTTGCTTTTTGGGAGTTCGATGCACGAGTAGAGCTCATATTCAGTACAGGTGAAGGCTAGCAAAAGACTAGGAGCGACCAACTAAGAGAGCAATAACGGCCATAATCATGCATAGCGACAAAACATTATTAATCAAAGCGTAAAGTGATATTACAAGTCAAAAACTAAATGTTCATAGAGGCTTTAGGTGACTGGTTTATAGTCATAATATGGTTTGAGCATGCGCCAAGTCAACCTAAATAAAGCATCAAAGGAGAATACCACAATATTATGCTTCTATATGATAAAAACAACGCATGATTCATTCAATGGCACATTAAGCACTCTCAGTTATTTGAGACAAGTCATGCTACAATAATAACTACTAAGCATATAATCAAAATAATATCTAGCATGACATGCTAAAGTCTAACCCACAGTCTAAACAAGCTTCCTTTTGCACCACTATAAGCATGAAACATTTTACTTTTTTCCAACACCAATCAACCTATTTGAAACAACTCTCAAAGATAAAAATTAACAAAGACCAGAGGTCTAAACACACCTAACTACAAAGAACTAACAAGTTCTGAACAAAAATAAAGGTGAAAAACAAAAGCTAAATGTCGTACTAGCAAAAGAGAACACTCGCAGAACAATAAGAATGAAAACTAGAGTGTTCTAGGCAATGAAAATGGAGTGTGTCTTCTCCAAAATAAATATGTTGGGGTCCAACCATTTATTACAGAAAATAAAAGAAAAGAAAACTTAAATAAAAAATAAAAACGCTCCAAGAAAAACACATAGCATATGAAGCAATAAAAATATAGTGTCTTGAAAGATGACCTGATATTTTTGTTGATGAAGAAGGGGTGCCATGGGCATCCCCAGGCTTTGATGCTTGTACTTCTTGGATATTTCTTGGGTGACATGGGCTTCCCCAATCTTGATCTTTTGTCCATCCTTCATCTCATCATTCTCCTTTCCCTACACTTGAAAACTTCCTTCATACAAAACTTCACACAATTCACATTAGCAACGTTAGTTTATGCAAGATAGTAGATCCACTTTTGGTTCAGTTTCAACTCAAGTACAACATTAAAACATTAGCTACTATCGCAACTTCTTCTAAAAGCATTTCCGATCAAAAGAACTAAAAAATAAAGAGATCAAGAGGCAAATGCAAATAGTGGCAGAAATCTGTCAAAACAGAACAGCAGGTAAAGATTGATTTTGTTGAAAATCTTCTGTTGCTCAAATCGAAAAGTGCAAAACTAACGAAAGTTAGATAATAACCTGGGGCATGTGTACAAAAAATTGCAGATTAATACGACGTTCTGGGATTTTTTACGAATTTTTACAGCGAGGCACAGAAATCTGTTTCTGGACAGCAACTTCCCCAAAATCTTACCTTCTTCCTATTAGAGACTATTCTTGGCACAAAAACGAAATAAAAAGGATAAGGAGAGGTTGTTACAGTAGTAACAACTTCCAAGACTCAACAAAAGAAAAATTACTGAAAGAAAACATGGATTATCTCCCAAGAGTGCTTTTCTTTAACGCCTTTGATCTAGGCGCAGAAAGTAAGAATCAAGTATTTTCAAGTGAAGAAGCATCAAGTTCATAATTTGTTCTAATGATAGAATCAAAAGGTAGATTTTTTCTCTTTCTAGGAAAGTGTTCCATGCCTTTTTTGAGTGGGAATTGATATCTAATAGTGCCTTCTTTCATATCAATAATAGCACCAATAGTTTTAAGAAAAGGTCTTCCCAAAATAATAGGACAAGAAGCATTGCATTCAATATCCAAAACAAAGAAATCAACGGGAACATGGTTATTGTTAAC
Source organism: Dactylis glomerata (assembly GCA_007115705.1). Lineage (NCBI taxonomy): Eukaryota > Viridiplantae > Streptophyta > Magnoliopsida > Poales > Poaceae > Dactylis > Dactylis glomerata. Next base: position 654,362 of record QXEO01000267.1, read on the forward strand.
CATAATAAGAACATCATTAATTCTCCCCAAAGGTTTCTTCTTAGCAATATAAGCAAGAGGAACATCCAAATAACAATTTTCTAAAGGTTGTAAACCAAGCATATCATAAATTTTTCTAGGCATAACAGAAATACTGGCACCAAGATCACATAAAGCATTACATTAAAAATCATTCACTTTCATCTTAATGATGGGCTCCCAACCATCTTCTAACTTCCTAGGAATAGAAACTTTTTGTTTTAACTTCTCCTCCCTAATTTGCATGAGAGCATTTGTAATATGTTTTGTAAAAGCCATATTCATAGCACTAGGATTAGGACTTCTAGCAAGCTTTTGTAAGAACATAATTTCTTCAGAGATATTGCAACCATCAAGATCAAAATCATTATCATCAAAGGAAGTAGGACCATTGTCTCCCATACTTCGAAAAATTTCAGCACTTTTATTAGAAAAAGTTTTAGTAGTTTTAGGAAATTTTGCAGAAGGAGTGGGACTTTTTCTACACTAATCGTTGTGGGAGGTTTGCTAGCATTCGAAACTTCAACATTACTAGTGGTGGTAATGGTACAAACTTAAGTCATATTATTCTTTCTAGCAATTTCATCCTCTCTTTCTCACCTAGCATGCAATTCTGCTAACATCCTAACATTGTCATCAATTCTAACTTGAATGGCATTTAAAGTCTTGCTTTCTTTAACATCATGAGGCATAACCTTTAATTTCAGAAGTTCAACATCAAGAGCAAGGCTATCAACTTTAGAAGCAAGAGCATCAATTTTACCAAACTTTTCCTCAACAGATTTATTAAAAGCAGTTTGTTTACTAATAAAATCCTTAAGCATGACTTCAAGATCAGAGGGTGCACTCCTATTGTTGTTGTAGGAATTACCATGAGAATTAGCATGACCATTACCATTAGTAGAAGGATATGGCCTAGAATTGTCGCTATCAACATTATTCCTATAAGCATTGTTGTTGAACTTATTATTTCTAATGAAGTTCACGTCAACATGCTCTTCTTGAGCAACCAAAGAGGCTAAAGGAACATTATTTGGATCAATATGTGCTTTACCATTAACAAGCATAGACATAATGGTATCAATCTTATCACTCAAGGAAGAGGTTTCTTCAACAGAATTTACCTTCTTACCTTGTGGAGCTCTCTCGGTGTGCCATTCAGAACAATTTATCATCATATTATCAAGGAGCTTTGTTGCGGCGCCCAAGGTGATGGACATAAAGGTACCTCCAGCGGCTGAATCCAGAAGGTTTCTTGAAGAAAAATTCAATCCTGCATAAAAGGTTTGGATGATCATCCAAGTAGTCAGTCCATAAGTGGGATAATTCTTTATCAAAGATTTCATTCTTTCCCAAGCTTGAGCAACATGTTCATTATCAAACTGGTTAAACTTCATTATGTCACTTCTCAAGGATATGATCTTAGCAGGAGGATAATATTTTCTAATAAAAGCATCTTTGCATTTAACCCAAGAATCAATAATATTTCTAGGCAAAGATAGCAACCAATCTTTAGCTCTTCCTCTCAAAGAGAAAGGAAACAATTTATGATTAATAATATCTCCATCTACATCCTTATATTTTTGCATCTCACATAGCTCAACAAAATTATTGAGGTGAGCAGCAGCAACATCAGTACTAACACTAGAAAATTGCTCTTTCATAACAAGATTTAACAAAGCAGATTTAATTTCATAGAAAGTTGCTTCAGGAGCAGGTGGCGCAATAGGTGTGCAGATGCAATCATTGTTGTTTGTGCTAGTAAAGTCACACAACTTGGTGTTCTTAGGATTACTCATTTTAGCAAGATTAAAACAGGCAAACAAAAATAACAACTATAAAAGGAACTAATTTTTTGTATTTTTGATAAGAAGAAGTAAACAAAACAAAGTAAAGAAACTAAGAGAAAACAATAACAAAGTAAAAAGATTGGAAGTGAGAGACCCCCCTTGCAGAAATCCTCTTTCTCCTCGGCAACGACGCCAAAAAAAAGTCTTGATGTCTTAAAGGACCCGTTGGGAAACCGCAAGAGGAAGGTATGATATCGACCAGTAGGAGAAAGTAATCACTTCTGAAGGTTGTTGCTAGCTGGCGCCAGAAGACAGTTGATGGCGCGGTGTCGGCGCCAGCAACAACGTGGAACCTGCACACAACACAACCAAAATACTTTGCCCCAACTTACAGTGAGGTTGTCAATCTCACTGGTTTGCTGAAAACAAAGGATTAAACATACAATGTGGAAAGAGATGATTGTTTGCGGTGAAGTAAAATAATACTTACGGAAAGTAAACAGTGGTTGCAGTAGATGGTAATATAAATGTAAAAGAATGGATTGAGGTCCATAGTTCACTAGAGGTGTCTCTCCCTAAAGATATAACATGCTAGGTGAACAAATTACAGTTGGGCAATTGACAAAATAGAGAATGCATAACAATGCATGTACATGTCATGAAGATCACTATGAGATTCATTTGGGCATTACAACATAATACATAGACCGTAATCCAACTGCATCTATAACTAATAATCCACCCTCGGGATATCATCCGAACAACATTTGGGTATTAAGTTGCAAGCAACAGATTATTGCCATAAGCAAAGTGTGTAATGTAAACAATACAATTATCTTTGAACAAAAGATTGTTGTTTTCTCCCTAGTAGCAACAGCACATCTACAACCTTAGAAGTTATTGTCGCTCTCCCAGATTATTAGAGGCATGAACCCACTATCAAGCATAAATAATCCCTCTTGGAGTCACAAGCATCTACTTGGCCAAAGTATCTACTAGCAACAGAGAGCTTGCAAGATCACAAATAACATAGACATGATAAATCAATAATCAACTTGACATAGTACTCAATATTCATCGGATCCCAACAAACAGAATATGTAGAATTACATAAAGATGATCTTGATCATGTAGGCAGCTCACAAGATCTGAACATAGAGGCACAAATTGGAGAAGACAACCATCTAGCTAATGCTATGGACCCATAGTCCAAGGTGAACTACTCACGCATCACTCCGAAGGTAGGCATGGCGATGAAGAAGGCCTCCGGTGATGATTCCCCTCTCCGGCAGGGTGCCGGGAAGAGCTTCTGGACCCTCCCGAACTCGGGTCGACGACGGCGGCGGCTTACAGTACTTTTCGTGGATAGATGTTCGGGCCCTAGGGTTTTCCCAATGAAGTGAATTTATAGGCGGAAGGGCGATGTCACAGGGTGCCTGGGGGGCCCACACCAGGGCCTGGTGCGGCCAGGGGTGGGGCTGCGCCACCCTATGGTGTGGCCGCCTCCTGGCCCGGCTCCGTATCTCCTTTGGACTCAGTCTTCATGTCAGATAAATAGGAACTTCGGTTTTTGTTTCGTCCAATTCTGAGAATATTTACTGTATAACTTTTCTGAAATACAAAAACAGCAGAAAACAGGAACTGGCACTGTGGCATCTTGTTAATAGGTTAGTTCCAGAAAATGCATAAAAATATCACGAAGTATAAACAAAATATAAAGCAATTGGTGTAAAACAAGCATGAAGCATAAAAAATTATAGATATGTTTGCAATGTATCAGTCATCCCACAATACCGATAGCTTCACAGTGTTAAATAATGCGTTTATACTCATTTCTGAATATATGACCGTTCCTTTCTAGCCATTGTCCATGTTGTGAGCATAAGTAAAGCGTTTAGTTTCTTAGCATTTGAAATCTGCAAGCTACCAATTGCCCGCGCCCACCACGACCTTAGGCTGCATAAGAGCATCTCCAGCCGTTTGCGCCCCCCACGGCCGAATCCGGCGATAATTCTCGCCGGATTGGACGAAAATCAGGCGTGGGGAGCGTCGAACTTCCAGCCGGCACCCCAGCTAGACGCCCAGAAATCGGCGTTTTTGGCTTATTTTTACAAATAGACGTTCCAGTTCGGCAAATTTCATACAGTTTGCCAACATTTGGCTCAAATAAACATCAGTTTGGCGAATCTCATACAGTTTAACAAAACAAGCAAATAAATTGACAAGTTTTCAAACAAATCAAATGGAAACTAGTGGGTGTTGCCTCGAAACCTCCATATGTGCTCCACCAGATATTCCTGCAGTAGTTGATGCATAGTAGAGTCTCGAATCTCCCGACGCATAGCGATGAACGCAGCCCACGATGCCGACACCTAGTGATTAGGCTATGCAAGAGGACCCTCTCTCTCATATGGTAGAGCTTGTTCGCTCTCCGGGATCGGATGCTTCCGCTCATCCTCAACAATTATGTTGTGTAAGCACACACAACAGTTCATCACATCCCATATCTGATATTTGGACCAACTCATAGCGGGGAACCGGACTATAGCAAATCTCTGCTGGAGGACACCAAACGCATGCTCGACATCCTTTTGACAACCTTCTTGTGCCTTCACAAACTCCATCTCCTTCGGGAGGATGGGACCCGAGATAGTCTTCACAAATGTTGCCCACTTTGGATAGATACCGTCTGCAAGATAGTATCCCTTGTTGTAGTGTCGGCCATTGATCACAAAGTCAACCGAGGGAGCATGACCCTCAACAAGCTTGGAGAAGATCGGCGAGCACTGCAAAACGTTGATGTCATTGTTGGATCCCGACATACCAAAGAAGGAGTGCCAAATCCAGAGATCATGGGTAGCCACTACCTCAAGTATCACAGTGCAGCCTTTTTTGTGACCCTTGTACATTCCCTGCCAGGAGAACGGACAGTTCTTCCATTTCCAATGCATGCAGTCAATGCTTCCAAGCATCCCCGGAAATCTTCGAGCTTCATTGAAAGCGAGGATCCGAGCAGTGTCTTGGACAGTGGGTGATCTCAAGTAGGTGTCCCCAAACACTGTTATCACCGCCCTGCAGAACCGGTAGAAATAATCAAAAGTGGTGGACTCCGCCATCCGAAGATAGTCATTGGTAGTATCACCAGGAGCTCCGTATGCCAGCATCCGCATAGCCACCGTGCATTTTTGGAGGGCGGAAAACCCTGCCATGCCGGTGCAATCTAACTTGCATCTGAAATAGGAGTCGTAGTCTCGAAGGGCATAGATAATTTTCAGGAAAAGCTTCCGGCTTATCCTGAAACGACGCCTAAAAACAGCCTCACCGTGCAATGGATTGTCGGCGAAGTAGTCGGCGTGGAGTATGCAGTAGCCCTCCATTCGCTGCCTCGGCTTGCACTTCTTGCGACTTGGTGCCGACCCATCATGGCGACCGGTGGTCGCCTCCGCGTACAAGCCCGACACGCAAGCTAAAATAAGCATATGCTCCTCGTCTTGGGCGGCGGCTGCCATCTCTTCTTCAAACATCTCGGCGAACATCTGCTCTTCCTCGTCGTCGGAGTCCATTTCCGGCCAGGCAAATGGACGAACACCTGCCGGGCGTGTCGACGAGGCGCGACGGGAGGAGTTCCCCAACGGCGGAATATGGCCAGCCGGCTCGCCGGACGGCGGAATATAGGCTGGTGGGGGCAGGAGGGAGGAGGGACGACAAAGTTCAGGCAACCGGCCGGCGGATTGGCGAGGGGTGGTGCCGGCGGCGACAGAGCAACGACGGGAGGGAGAGGAGGATTTGCGTCCAGATTGTAGGGTTTGCGTGTTCTCTTGCCGACAGAGCGGGCCCGTTTCCGCTTTTCTCTCGTCCGGAGTTCCCGAGCGCGCCCCGGGGGACCGGGGATGGCCTGGGCTCGCCGGATGGATTAAGACCCAAATCCGGGGGAAAACAAGGATCCGAGAGCGCGACTGGGCCGAATACCGCCGTCCAGATGTAAAAAACGGCCGCCGAAGGCCAAGTCGGGGGACGGCTGGAGATGCTCTAAGGTTGTAGGAAAAAAATCTGGTTCAGCTTTGCCCACGAATTCACAACAGAATCAATCCTCAGATAATGTTTAGCACAACACATCCCTATAAGAGGTTTTGATGGTTTTTGACAGCAACTTTGCAATTCGAGCACTTGTCATTGTGCGGCAGACCATGCTTGGCTAAGCGACATGGAGTACATGCCCTTCCATCGATGGCATGCAATTAATATGCTGATTAGCTTAGATTCCTGCTTAGTGACCTATAGTTTTTCTTTGTTAGGTAGTTCTCTTCTTTCTTGATACTGTAAGAATAATATAATTATAGTAAGTTTGGACAAAGTTAGGTTTAGTTAAAGTCAAACTTAATAAAATATGACCAGATACGTAGAAAAAGTACCAACATATTATGGCACAACTACTATCATACGCCAGAAGATAAGAGAGGCCCATCTAGCGCATCAAGCCGAGGCCCAAGCCCAGCAAGAAGGCATGTGACGAGATCATATGTTGGGGGCTCCTAGTCCCCGCGCGTGGGCGCGCCCTAGTTTGCTCTGCCTATGTGACGTTCGTGTTGGACCGGCCCAGGTGGTGTTTCTTTTCTGATTTTTTTCTTTTTCTGATTTTTTATATTTTCTTTTCAAAAATTTGAATAATTTTATATTCCAAAATTTGTGCAGATTTCGAATTTGAACAAATTTTTCTTTTGAATACATTTAGATTTTGAACAAAATTCGATTTTGAGATATGAACAAATTTCAAATTTGTTCAAAAAGTGAAACACGAACAAATTTCGTATTTGAACTAAATATGAATTTGAACAAATTTTAATTTTGAATAAATTTAGATTTTGAACAAATTTTGATTTTGAACATATTTGAGATATGAACAACAATTTCAAATTTGTTCAACAATTCAAAACACAAACAAATTTTGTATTTGAACAAAATTCGAATTTGAACAAATTCGAATTTTAAAAGTTGAGTAATTTTAAATTTTAAGAGTTCAAAATCTCCCAGCAAAACCAAAAAATCCAGAAGGAAAAAATGCCAGAGAATCGGTAAAAAACAAAGATAGAAAAACCTTCAGAAATAAAAAAATAAGAACAAACAAAAAACGAAAGAGGCTGCGCAGATGGGCCGCGGGCCATATCCCTCCGCTCGCGGGCGGAGAGAACAAAGGCGCGCCCGCGAGCGGAGCATAGGAATCGCCTCATATGTTGAAGGCATGCATAGAAGATGGTAGTGATTAGATCACACCGAATTGTTTTCCAGGCGAGATACCTTTCTTCCCCCTCCTTCATCGAACTCGGTTCGTCGAATTCTCTCCTCTCCCGGCGGAATTTGTATCGAACTTTTGATTGAGTGTCAGTAGATCTAGTCCCACACAACATTTATAATACCAAATTCACATGATATGAAAATACATTTTACCGTGATTCTAATCTAATAATACTAACATTACAATTAGGATGCAGCCAAATTTGGACACTGCTACAAGCGCGCAGCACTAGCAGGAAGGCTCAGAGCAGACACGGCCTGACGCACCCAGGCTGCAGCTGGCGGATCCAGCAAACCAGCCGGCCGACACGGGACCGCAACAGCAGAGGCCATTCTCTGACTTGCCAAGCCTAACCTGGGAGTCATTGACAGGTGGGTCCTCCATCTGGTGGAGCCCACATGTAGTGAGGGCAAGCCAGGGACAAGTTAGACAGGGCAAGTCAGAGAATCCACACCAGAGAAATCCGAGCGACGAGACGAGAACCCTGCAACTGCAACTGCAAGGCTGCCGCAACGTGCAGATAAAACGGACTCACGTGCAGACGTCCCAGGGAGCACCGTGTCGGGAACCAGCCGGGCACCAACGCTGCGCGCTCCCGTTTTCATATTCGCCATTGCAGTGCCAGGGCGACAGGGCGAAGTACGTGGGTGGCATCTGCAACGCTCTGCTTTAAACAAAGAAGGAACGGAAACCGTCTTCCTCATCCTCCCGCATGTGGCAGTTCGAGGCCTTGATCGATCTGTACATGGGGCGAGGGGAGATTAATGGCGAGCGAGCCTGGCTGGTCATGGAACGTGCGGGCGCGACCGCTGCTGGCTTCGCCCGAAAGCGCGTCGAGCAAGCTGGTTCGTCGCAGCTGCCTGCGAGAGACGCGGTCTTGATGATGACCATGATCGGCTGACTGTAGCTCCAGCCATGCCGCCATGCCGGCCAATGGCCATGGCTTAGGTCACTATTTCGCGCTGAAATGTTCAGATCATATAGATCAATCTGCAATGTGTTAACCTGATCGAGACATCATGGTCGTGCGTGGGTGACCATATGGTGTCTTCTTCATGCCTGTTCTGCTGCATCCAGTTTTATCACATGACGCCTCACATGTCCCCCAAATGATCAAACACATGCGTCCCCAATGCACATGATCATGTCATTGTTTTTGCCGAGAGTGGTGATTCCGGATTACCACATGACGACTCACATGATATTTTTGCTGTTCCAAAGTGATGGCACCTGAGAGTCTTTCTGAATTTAGGGGCGGCTAGGCAGGACGAGCGCTAAAGGTGTAGGGGCATCCGCACCGACCGAGTACTGAACATCGAACGCATTATGCGTGCGCCACCGTGGATCGGAGCTGTCGAGGCCGGCGGTGCCCGCTACCTGCACTGCACAGGCGCCCAGCTAGCTAGATGCGCCACTTGCGCAACCAGTTTGGCATGTCCCCGGCAGATGAACCCGACAGCACGTGACTTTCTCGTGCCGGTTTTTGGGAGGGCTACGGCCTCGAGCTGTGAGTTTTTTTTTTTTTTGATTTTTCACCGGGGGGGATAAATCCCCACCTGAATATATATATATGAGCAAGACCCAAAGCGGTCGGATTTCTTTACAGAAGAGAGGCCGAAGCCGGAAAAAAAGGGCAGAATCAGTTCCTGGCCTGGGCGAGGACCAGAAGCCAGGACTCGGCAGCGTCGCGCCGAGCGGCAGGAAGCCTAGACTTCCACAAGAGCGCGTTGTCCGCGCAGTTCTTGATCAGCAGGGGGGAGGCAGGGCTGCTGCCCCTGGAAGGCGACGGAGTTTCGATGCTTCCAGAGGTGCCAGCAGCACAGCAACGTGAAGGTCGTCGATGTTTCGGCTGGCACGGCGTCGGGGGCCGCGTACGAGAAGATCTTTTTGACGTCAGCATCCGCGGGGAAACTGAACCCCAGCGCCCGCCAGAAAACGGCGGCAAAAGCACACCTGAAAACCAGGTGGTTTGCCGTCTCTTCCGTCAGCCCGCAGATCGGGCAGAGGGCTTCAGCAGCAGACAGAATATGCTTGCAACGGAGGGAGCTGCGAGCTTGAATCCTGGCCTTGGAGAGGAGCCACGCGAAGAAACGCACTTTTGACGGTGCATAATTCAGCCAGACGAAGTCGTGAGCCGAGGAGAGCACACCGCCAAACGACCGGAGGCGGTACAGGGCCCCGGCGTCGAGGCCCCCGTTCTTCTTTCTGCACCTCGTGAGCGTTCTTTCGTCCTCTCCCCCGGACAAAAGGGTCCCGGCCAGAAGAGAGGAGAGGGTGCCCAACTGGGCCTCTCCCACCGACGAGAGCCGCGGCACCAGGGCACGGCGGATGTCGACGCTGAGGACCTCAGCAACAGTGGCGTCGACGTTAAGGGCATGGGAGAACAAGGCCGGGAGAAGCGAGCAAAGTGCGCCGCCTGGCAGCCAAGCATCGAGCCAAAAGGCAGTGCACCTCCCGTTCCCGACCGAAACCCTCGATATGCTTCTGTATAGAGGCATCAGAGTTTCGAGGTGTCGCCAGTGCGGCCCGAGCGACGCCCTACCATCGCGAGCAGCCCACACCCAACGCGGCCAGGGGGCCTCGGGGGCAGAGTGTAGGCGATGCAGCAACTTGACCTGCAGGCATTCATTTTTGATCGTCAAGCATTTGATCCCGAGACCGCCTTCATCCTTCGGTCTGCAGACAGAGCTCCATGCCACCAGGCATTTCGCGCCACTGGGGCGATCCTTGACATTCCAGAGGAAAGCCCGGCGCAGCCCCTCGATCGCGCGCAGGAGCGCAGGTGGCAGCTCGACGGCCCCCATTGCGAAGGTGGGGAGGGCGTCAAGCACGGCGTTCAGCAACACCAGTCGGCCGCCCGTGGAGAGCAGAATCGCCGTCCACCCAGAGAGATATTTGTCCACCCTGGCGATGAGCGGGGCAAAGTGGGCAAGCTTCAGCTTCCCGGCGGTGAGAGGGAGCCTGAGATATGACTGAGGGAACCCTTCCACCCTGCATCCGAGCGTGGCCCTGACGGCGAGCAGAACATCCTCATCCACATACATGGGGACAAGTGTGCTTTTGTGGAAGTTGATCGTGAGCCCAGTAGCGGCCGCAAACATGTCCAGCAGCTCCTTGAGCCTCCGAGCTGCAGCCCCGTCAGCGCGACAGATAATCAGGGTGTCATCGGCGTATTGCAACACCGGACACGGTGCCCCATCCACCAGCGGGTGCTGCAGCAGAGTGTCTTGGCGGATTAGGCGCTGGAGCACATCAGCCACGAGTAGAAACAGGTAGGGAGAGAGCGGATCGCCCTGGCGTAGCCCCCTTTTGCAGTCAATCCAGGCTCCGGGGATCCCATTGAGCAGGATCGCAGAGCGGGAAGAGGACAGGATGGCATCCATCCAATCACACCAAATGTCCGGGAAACCACGCGCAAGCAGCACTGCGCGGAGCCCCTGCCAGTCGATGGAGTCAAATGCCTTCGAGAAATCTAGCTTCAGAACAAGAGTGGGGGCCTTTCTCTTGAAGCAGCACTGCACCAGTTCTGTTGCAAACACAAAAGTCTCGGAGATGCTTCTGCCGGAGAGGAACCCGGATTGATTTTCATCGACCAGCGCCCCAATCTGGCCTTGCAGCCTCGTGGTCAAGGCTTTACATACCGTCTTCATAGAGCAGTTCTGCAGAGAGATCGGCCTGAACGAGCTCGGCGACAGCACGCCGTCAGTTTTTGGAAGCAGCACGACATGGGCTCTGTTGATCGCCCCCAGCTGGGCAGTCCGAGCGTGGACCGCAGCAAAGAGACGAAGCATCGCCGGTTTGACCGTGGGCCACGCCGCCCGATAGAAGGAGGGGCCCAACCCATCGGGGCCGGGCGCGCTCGACCGATCCATGCCGTCGACGGCGGCTTTGATCTCCTCATCAGCGAACGGGGCCGTGAGGGCCGCCCCATCCACCAGCTTGGCCCCCAAGTAAAGCCGCCCCAGGTCGAAATCCCAGCGGGTAGGCCGGACGCAGCCTAGGAGCGCTTTGTAGAAGGCATGGAGGGCAGCAGCTTTGCCGGCGTGGTCGACGACGATGTCACCGTCCACCAGGAGCTCCCGGATCTGATTCCGGCGAAAGCGCTGGGAAGCACGAGCATGAAAGAAACGGGTGTTCTCGTCACCCTCCTTGATCGCTCGGAACTTCCCACGTTGCTTCCAGTGGGCCGCAGCACGCTGCACAGAGGTAGCCAGCTGCGTCTTTGCCTCTGAGCGCAGCTCCCGCTCGACACCTGAAAGAGCACGGGATTCTTCCAGGAAGTCCATTAGAGTAATCAAGAAGCGGCAATTATTATCAAGGTGTGGGGTATAGTGGTGATCCCGTTTCCAGACCTTAGCAGCGGCACGGAAGCTTTTGATGCTCGCTGCCAGATCGAGGACGGCGTCCCGAGCAGTCCCACGGTTGTCCCAGCCAGGGAGAGTGGAAGGAAGGAAGACAGGATCAAGAAGCCAGGAGTTCTCGAAACGAAAACTAGACGGGTTCGGGATGTTGGTGCACGCGCTCACCACGATCGGGTGATGGTCGGAGACGGGACGAGGGAGCGAGGAAAGGGTGGAGTTGGGGAAGACCGAGTCCCAGTCGCTGTTAAAGAACGCCCGATCCAGCTTGGCTAGGACCGGATTTGCCTGCTCATTAGACCAAGTAAACAAACGGTCCCTAAGAGGGAGCTCCATCCAAGCCGAGTCCCTAATCAGCGCGTTAAACGCGGCGGCAAGGGCACGGTCGAAGTTATCATTGTTTTTGTCCGAGGGGTAGCGTAGAAGGTTAAAATCGCCGACGACGAGCCAAGGGCCAGTCATGACAGGGGCAATGGCGATGGTGCCGTGCTGGTGACAGGGGCAGCTCCATGGTACTGTTGGTTGAACAGTTTGTGTTATTGTTGGTGTTACTGTCTCACTTTTCGCTGAAAAGGAAATGTTACAGAGCGATGCACAATGCACGATCCCAAAATTCATGGCGTTGCAGGTACGGATCGAGGATCTTGCGGTTCGGTTCACCTAGCTGAGGACTTTGGGGGTTCAGAAAAGACGAGCTTTAGCTTTTCTTGGTTTCACGCTGGACCGGTGGAGCCATCAACCATGGACGATGGTCGATTCAGGGTTTGTGGGAGAAGCAGGCATGCATACTCCATTTGCATCCACATAATCCAATTTGCTGACGCCGATGAACTGTAAAAACAAGCTTTAACGCTTGGTGGCATGAATCTAGGCGATGATTTCAGGATCGAGAAGCTCCCCAGGCATATTCTGTTCGCGACCACACAAGCCAAAAGTTTCCACTCAACTCTAGAAAGTTCTCTGGCAATGTAGATGCCATGGATTTTTGTGAAAGAAGATTGTGCGGCATCTGAATTCCGGGGGTTGCTGTCAAGAACCGTGACAAAAGATGGAGATCTTGCAATTTGTAACGCCAGGTTGATTTCCAAAGCTCGTGAAAGATGCAGCTGAACGCACGCACAGCCTGCATGATCTCGGGGGACAATGCTACGCTACTAGTAGTAGTATATACAAATTCTGTCCAAACATGACAAGCTAAAACAAAATGTTCCAGAAATTTCAGTTCAACTTGATCAGAAGGTCGGGCTGAGGATGTTGAGCAGGGAGACTCTGGTGTTGACGAGGGCCCGGAACACCTTCTCGCCGCTGCAGTCGACGCTGGCGATGCACCGCTCCAGGTTATCGTGGAGCTCGAGGGCCGCCTTCCGCGCCTTTTCCTCCGGCTTCACGCGGGCCGCCTCTGGCCGGAGCTGCGTTGTGGATGAGGTGGACGCGTCGTCGTCGTGGGTGATGTGATGTTTCCCGGCAGACCGGCGCTTGGCGCGCGACATCCAGCGCACGAGGTCGGCGACCCACCACACGCGCTGGTGGCTGGTTCTGGGAGCGTCGGAGGATGATGCGGTGATCCAGCAAGGGGTGGAGGCGACCTCGACGCGGGCGGCGGCGGCGGCGTTGGAGAGGGCGGACACGCCGGAGAAGACGGCGGCCGAGGCGGAGGCCACGGCGACAATGGAGTCGGCGACCGCGGCCACGAGGGCGGCGGTCTCGGGCTGGAGGTCTTCCGGGAGGGGCGTGGGGGTTTTGGTCGCGACGGCGCGTGCGGCGGCGGCGAGGCGGAGGAGGTCGCGGCCGGCGCGGCGCTGCGCGCGCGCCGCGGAGGCAAGGCGCGAGGGGTCGCCGCGGCGGAGGGCGGCGCGGGTCTCGGCCTGGAGCGCGGCGAGGGCGACGAGGCGCTCGCGGAAGCTGCCGTGCGCGTCGGCGAGGCGGAGGAAGTCGTCGAGCAGGCGGTCGGCGAGCGGGGAGGACGGGGATGGCGAGGACGCGGACGCGCCGAGGCGGCGGAGCGGCTCCTGCGCCTGCGGGTGGTGGAGCAGCTCGGAGAGCGAGGCCAGCACGCGCACGACCTGGGATGCGGCCGCGGAGACGGCAGACGCTGACTGCGGCGGCGCGGTGCCGCTGGCGCCGACCACGAGGCGCAGGGCGGCGACGTCGTCGTCGAGCTGGAGCACGAGCGGGTGGAAGCGGCAGGGGAGGCTGGCGGAGCGGACGCGGTAGGCGGCGGCCAGCTTGCCGTTGGCGGCGGCCGCCGTCCTCGGGGTCGGGAAGGAGATGGTTCGGCGGTACCCGGCCATCGTGCTCTGTCGTGTTGGCCCGAGCGGCGTGCGCTTTTGCGGTGGCGGGTCGTCTGGGGGCCTAGGGCGAGTACGAACGCGCGAGGAAGGCGTGCGTGTTGCGGTGGTTTGCCATGGCTGCACCTTGGTCGCTCTTTATATACAGGTCAGACCAGGGCCGGCTGTGGCGGGGGAGGCATATTGAGTGTCCCGTGCGTTGCAGCGGCAGGCAGTCACGCCGCGCACATTGCCGTTACGAGCGTCACGGAGCGGGGCCCACTCGTCGGAGTGGGTGGTGGGTCTGGTTTATGGGGAAACGCCGTGATCGGCGGAGTGGCAGGCATTTCGCCACGGAGTGTCGGCTGGTTCTGTGGCTCGTCTGTTTCTGGGTGGCATGGCATCGATCGTGCACTTCGGCAGGGCAGTGCGCCAACTCCATTCTACTTGTGGCACTGCCTACATGCATCACGAGAGGAGGGCGTGTGTCAAGTTAGTACGTACAGTACATCAGTGGTATTTGTGCGATTTTTCAACCAAAAATAGGTGGTGGAGCAACCATGTTCCAAATTTCAAAAACTTATTTTGGAACTTGTCATAGCGGAGCAAAAACAGAGAATGATTGGCAATAAATAAATATTTCTTTCACCTCGGTTCTTTTTTCCATTAAGAACGATTCGGAGATTCGGTTCCGGGAGTATAACTGCTAGGTAATACCATCTTTTGTGAACAGTATTCTGCCCCGTACAATATTGTTCATCATAAAGGCGATACTGTCGCGAGGGTAATGGAGACTTCTCCTCCAAATATGACGTTCAGGAGAGAATTGTCAGGCTAGAGACTTGTAGCTTGGGAATGCCTTACTTTTTTGGTTGGCAAATGTCCATCTACAAATTGGTCATGATGAATTTCGTTGGAGTCTTCACGAAAATGGTAAATTTTTAGTAGCCTCCATCTGCAATGCACTTATCCATCTGGCTGTGCCGATCGACATATATTACAATAACAAACTTTGGAAGCTGAAGACTTCATTGCGGATTAAGGTATTTACATGGTACCTCCGTAAAGGAGTCATTCTCACCAAAGATAACTTTGTAAAGCGGAATTGGCATGGCAACAAGAAATGTGTTTTTTTGTTATCAGGATGAAACAGTAAAATATTTGTTCTTTCAATGATGTTTAGCCAAATCTATATAGTCAGTCATCCAAGTAGCTTCGACCTTATATCTGCCACGTAGCGTTACCAATATTTTTGGCATTGATGATAGGTTTAAAAGGCATATTAGGGTGGGAGCGATTGCTTTTATTTAGTCGCTATGGCTATGTAGAAATAATAAAGTGTTTGACGACAAAAAATCTTCTATTTTGTAGGTTATCTACCGGTGTACCAATACTCTACGTTCAAGGTCGTCTCTATAGAAGGTGGAGAGTAGAGACCTATTTATGGAGGTCTGTGTACGTTTGGAGGCTACAGCAAGGAATACTTTTTTTCCAACATGGGTGGCCACATAGTCTTCGCACTGGACCTCCCGCCTAGGCGATATTGCAATTACTCACTATGATATCTAATTTCGCTTTTCATATTTGGTTCGTCTAGATTGTGGATTTCGGCTGTGTGCATCTCAGTTATGTAGAGGCCAGGTGTATGCTTAAAACTTTTAAGTAATAAAGCGCTCTTTATCAAAAAGTAGGGCGACCCGTTCGGTACCATGTTGATCAAGCTTCTTGCAGTTCATTTAGACGTGTTTGGTTATCTATGATGACCTAAAACTAAAATTACCGTTGTCACCAAATAAGTGACTTGTTTTTTCTGTCTAGATATAAATATACGTAGACACATTTTACTCTACAGATACATCCGTATCTCAAGAAACCCAAGTCACTTATTTTAGGACGGACATAGTATGTGGGGTGCAATATTTTAGTCACTGGATATGCCTGCAAGAGGGTAGCCAGAATCGCGAAGCGACTCAACATGTTATTTATAGCGAGGGGTGGGGGGATCCCTTCGTGAACACCATATCTCACAACATGTGTTCGCCTCTCTCGCTCTCCTTCTAATTTTTCACCTCACCTAAGTTTCCACCCCCATCACGACCAAAGGTCCACATCGCTATGACAGCGGGAAGATCCGGTGTTTCGAAACATGACCTCCTGTCCCTCCCTTGATGACATATCTGTCCCCATCAAGAAATCGGGGACGAGAAGAGATCCCTAACCCTAGCTTAGGATGTGGAGTTAGTGTATCATCCGTTCGACACAATCGCTTAAAAGTAGTGATGTTTGATTACAATGCTTGTTTTGTGATATTGGGTGACACACACGGTAGATTTGTTCATAGAACAGTGCATGTATTTCTCTCTTTCATAATTTCTGACGTTATCATAATTTAAATTTGAATAAATCTGAACTAGAGTCACGACTAGGAATTATAAAATTAGAGAGAGTAGTGTCTTCTATTTGTCACTTAGGCCCCTCGCTAAGCATGGATTGGTGATTTAAACATCATATTTGTCCTTGTCTCACGAAATAGGCTTTCGCTCTGTTATATTAATATAGCAATTCTAAGGGCTTGTCTCACATATCATCAGTAGCATTCCAAGGGGCTGATTTGGCCGATGGCAGTATAAACACGCATGCATGTCGCCGTTGATCGCAACGACCGTATACAGCAAATATACATTATGGTTACACGTGTAGCAGCAGTGGTCTTGTTTCGCGGATCTTGATTAATGTCATAACGTGGCATGCTTGCGAGCTTGGACGATAGGAGCCGATCGAACGCCAGACTGCGATGCCTTGTATTGTCCTCTGGCTTCAAGATGTACGCCTCTTGAACCACCGATCGGCTGCCGTGCATGCCACACAATTGAGCTTTGAGCTAGCTCCAGATGTGTATGCATGGTCGGAAGTGGGAGCCCCAGATTTTTCTGAAAGTGACTTGGGGCTCGTATCTGTTGTTCCTCGTGGCGCCAACAGTACTCTCTTAATTATCGTGCACTCACCGACACTTGCAGGTGAAACAACCACGCCGACTTGCACCATGGGTCAATGTAAGCTTTCAAACTTGTAAAGATAGTACCCGTAAGATCACAACCTTTAACTCACCGTAAAGTTGAAGGGGATTTGCTATAGAAAAGTTGACGAAAATTGGGACATCCTCCGTTCATTATTACACGACCTTTTCATATTTAAATGTGCACTAGTCACCGACTAAAATGAGTGGATCTACATACTGAAATACTTTTAGATATATACCCTAAAAAAATATATAAAGGGTCTAATATGAACCGAGCAAAATGTTTCAGGAGCAAAATGTTTGGTTAATTGGAAAATCGTGTGCTCTCCCAAATCATTTGGGGGTCTTGGAGTGAAAGATTTAAATCTGTTTAGCAAAGCGCTAAGGCTAAGATATGGGCTTGGCTTAATTGGACTGATGAGGACAGGCCTTGGCATGGACTGGCTCTTTCACTAAAAAAGAGAGGACTTTCTTCTGTTCCATGCTTGTACATCCATCACAATTGGAAATGGGGCGAAAACACTTTTTTGGAAAGACTACTGGATCAATGGATCTGCTCTACACATTACCTTCCCGGAGTTATTTAAACTTGCTAGAAGGAAAAACATAACTATCAAAGATGCAGTGGATAGAGGACGCTAGATGAAGGGCTTGCAAAGGATCAATTCTCCATAGCAAATTGATTAGTTTGTTTCTCTCTGGGTCCTGATCCAGGCTATGCAACTAACTGATGAAGAGAATGTCATATCTTAGACAAACGGCAACTGCTATTCTGCCTCTTCTGCTTACATGGCCAGTTTTACCGATCTTGCGCCAAAGCCACTACTTGCTGCGATCTCGGATGTCAAGGTGGAGGGCAAGGTTTTTTCTCTGGTTGCTTCTACAGAACCGGCTTTGGATTGGGGAAAGGCTACATGAGAGAGGTTAGCCACCTAATGATCGATGTGCTCTATGCAACCTTCAAACGGAGAGTGCCAACCATCTGATGATGGCCTGCCCTTACGCGAAGACTATGTGGCAAATGCTAGTGCCAAGTCACAACACCGTGGCCAGCGTTGCCCAAAGATCTACCACCTTGCTTGGCTGGTGGAAGAAGATGGCGAGATTTAAGAAACACAAAGAAAAAAGGAGACTGGCAATTCTCTCTCCCTATGTGGTCAGGCATCTCTGGAAGGAAAGAAACGGGAGATTTTTTTTAAGATTGTAGCTGTTCCCATGAAGGGCTTCTCGTTCTGATTTTTTAACGGAAGAGCTTATATATTGATAATTATCAAAATACAAGCAAGCTCTTACAAAGACTGCTCAGAAGATCGACAGTGAACCTAGAGCCAAGCACTACACCGAAAATAAGAACCAATATCAGAACAAGTTGTCGACGCGGAAGAACATAGTCGGAGCCTGCCAGGGGTCTGTCGAGAACACAGACGATATAAACCTGTAATTGTGATCATCAAGGCCTCCAACAGCCTCGCCAACCAAAGAGCCGGCGGCTCAACCAGCAATCGAGATGGCAGAGACAACTGAGGTAGAAAATTGAGCTGTAGATATGGAGTGAGCACCACCGAGCTCAATACCAAAGGATCTTCTCCGCTAAATCTAGGGAGCGACAATCTTAATTGTCTCCGGCGAATACACCTGATCGGCAAGAAGAAGGCGAAGGGAAACTGAATAGCAATTCTCAATTGGTCCGCAGTGTAGCTGCCAGACCCTTTCTTGGAGCAGCTGAACTGAGACGACGGTAGAATTCAGGAAGCGTTGCGTCCGGCTTTGCAGAAGCGTTGCGTCCGGCGTCGCAGAATCCATGGGGAGCTACTGTTCTTCAGTAGATGTAGGCAGCAGCAAAGATGCCGACGAGCCTTTGCGCCAAGAAGCCATGGAATCAGCATCAGCAGGTCCCTCGAGCCATCCCCAGAGCAAAGCAGGGGGCAGACACCATGTCCTTCTCCCTCGCCACCGAAGCCGGCCGAGAAGAACAGCGGTGGTGCAATGCTACCACACTGGGGACTACATCGCTCATTCGGGAGGGGGTTCTCTAGCTCCAGGAACTTAAATAGCTTCCACCTCGGAATCCTGTCGAAGCGCCGAAGGGGAAATTGACAAGCACCGCACCGGCACGCTGCAGTCGAAGAGGACCCCCGCCAGCCATCAGATCCATGGGCGCCACTGATTCTTTTCCTCCTCCCCTTGTCACCCTGGCCGGCCAGCAAGAGGAAAAGCAGCAGAGGGCCTCCCGAAATCGATGAGGCGATGCACTTATTTGAGGTGCTCCCATCGATATCGCCCACCGCCAAGACGCCCCACCATAGGGCCTCTCCGGAGCACGACATGGACCGCGGCCAGACGTCGTGCGTGGGTGCCGGAGGCAGAGGAGCCATCGGGCGCTAAGCTGGAGACGGGAGGCCACCGCCGTCCCTTCTTCCGCGCCACCACGGCCGGCCAAAGAAGATGGCAGTAGGCATCCGCCGCAGCCGCGCCTGAAAAGGGCTTTAATTGAGGACCAGCTGGACAGCCTCCACCCCAGCGCCACCCTAAGGACGAAGAGGAAGAAGATGACCTAGCATCGACGGATCTGGCCCTGGAGATCCGGTGGAATCCTTACGGCAGAACGCCGACCACTGGCAGACGACCTAAACTTAGACCTACTATATACAAGGGGGTCACCGGCACCTCTCCTCCGCCTCACTCGTCCGGCATCGCCAGTGAGCTCGGCTTTGGATCGGGCCGGCACGCAGGGCGAAGGTCTCAGCTACAGTGAATGGAGAGAGGGAGAAGAGGATAAGAATGAGCCGCTTCTTCTGGTTCAGATAAGAGCGGACATGGCGAGCTTAACACTAGTTTTGAGAGAGTAGTATTTTTCTCTGCTCCTCTTTTCTTTTTGTAACCACTCCTGGCATTTTTGCATTGTACAGTTTTCCCCCTAAATTAATGCAAAAGGAGAGCTCCTCCTAGTTTCGTAAAAAAACTACAAATCAAAAATAGCCAGTAAGTTAGTATATTGTTGACTTATCTATATATATACTTCTATATAGTACCAATTTTGAAAGTTTGAGTCAAATCAACCTTATGCAATTTTTATCATTGATTGGACAACATCCGACGGGGTAGGACACTGGGATTTCAGCTATAGTACTGCCACCTTTCTCTACGTGATTATAAGAACATCCATAAATTTTCAATAACCCCCTCCACAGGAATGCCAAATGAGTTCACTGCATGGCTATGTGGAAAGTCCAATAGCTTCTGTGTGCAAAGTCCACTAGCCTCTTCAAACGCGGAAGTCAATTACTCATCAGAGGGTCTAGTTCATGGAGATGTATGTGATTTAAGCGCCCTTGAAAGAAACAATAGTATAGATCCGTGTAGTTGATATTAAATTGTAAGATGAGGTCTAAGGTTCTTGGACTCCCTAAATTAGAAAAATGTGTCGCAAACATATATTATGCCAACTAAACCTTTATACTAAAATTTTATAGCATTTTACAATAAATTTTTATCAAACTAAGTACTCAATTACTTGGCATAATAATTAACATATTTATGTGCCAAATATTAGACATGATATTATTGTTATACAATTCTAATTTATATTGTTGAAAATAACAATTGTGTTTTTGCTAAGTCGAAATTGCTTTTTGTGACAAAATTTGCATTAGTATTATTCTTATCTCTGGAATTTCTACTCAGAAGTGTATTTAAATCAAATCACTTTAAATGCAAGAAAATAATAAGAAATGGCATGCCTCCATTAATTAATTTATGAACATCTGCATGTATTGTGGTGTATACACATACATGTGTGCCTATGTGCTTGTTTGTTCACCGATATTTTAATAACTATAAATATCTAGGGTGAGGCCTGCAAAGCGTACAATATAACAAATGTATATCGATACAGCTTTTAGTATATGGTTAAGTATAGCCACATGGAAATTTCTCAAGATATAAGATGTTTACGAGAAGCTTATCATTGAATAGTTGACCTTGTGCTTTACTAGTAGTTAAGTATTAAAATAAGGCATTGAGATGTTTACGAGAAGCTTATAATTGAAGTTGAGGAATCAATTTGCGAATCATTGCGCTAAGCACTAAAATAATGCATTGAGATGTACAAGTACGTAAAACATCTCTGTTGCACAATTGCCCCCACCCTTGTTTGGACTCCTCGAAACAGCCTTTCGTTCCACTTTATAAATGAAACACCAACATCTATACATAGGTCAACCACAAGTGGCCTTGTCTTGACTAACAATCGCATACCATTCTTCTGGATTGTTGTCAATTCTTAGTAATATTTCTTATCTGCAGAAAACATATATATACGTAGTATTTTTTATCTGGTTTTTGTTTCCAAGTGGGCTATTATCTTGGAGTAGCTAAGATGCACACTGAGTGTACTAATTGAAACCTCAATTAGGTTAACGTGCCACCATATACATATCTCTTGTGACTCAAAGTTGCAATCGAGGAAACCTGATCTCGTGTCCTACACTAGAGTTTCCAAGACTGTAAACAATTCCACATTTTGCAGTTAGTTGCGGGCTTGCGGCCAATATATAATACCTATTCTGCTTTTGCGTATGCCAAAAGGTTTAACCCGAACGCGGCCAAGGAACGGTCAACATGGGGTGTTTGCAAAAATTTGGTCTGAGACTACAATGAAAGATTTGACTTAATATTCTACAGGCCTCTCCGCGTGGAGGTTGCAGCCCGCACGAACAAAAATCCCTAGCGGATATGCTGGTTTAGCAGTACCCCGTCAACAGAAAATTCAGTGCCAAGTGATTAGGACCAGCCATCAGCTTTGAAGCACATGTGCACTTGAACATATCACTTTCTTCAGTATTGTGTGTCATCATGGTTAGATTAAAAAAATTGTCCTCGCAAAAGCATGCATAATTAGTCTATTCGTCAGAAAGATGCGAGGAGGCTGTTCAAAAGGTGCAAATACTTTTTTGTATAGATTTGTCTGATTTGATGTTTTCTTTAGGGATGTTAAGTGCTATTTTTATCTTTCTCCAGAAGCATATCAATACAAGGTGATGTCAGTGGTAGGCGCCTAGTCCCTGCTTTAGTGCCTTTCACCTTCAAACTTTTGGCATGCATAACAACTTGAATATGACATTAGCTAGTAGTCTATCTTTTGATTAACACTGCAGGACTGAAAGCACAATATACAATATGCTTCAGTAACAACCCATTGACTTCGGATATCCAAGCCAAACGCAAGGTCCAAAAAGAATTCACCTCGCCGTGGGCTATTCTGTTCTGTTGCCGCACGAAACATGCATTCAGCATTGAACCGCTTAAGAAGCGATCGATCGTTTTCACGGCAGCGTCAGAAGTTTGTAGTCCTGAAGGAAACAACAATTACCAACCAGACGACTTCTGCGCGATCAATCCAAAAAAGTATAACCTATAGCATAACAACACATCGACAACAACTTGTTTAGCAGAAACCTATGCTTCTGTCCTTTGTCGTCTCCTTTTTTTGGATGTTTTTGTTTCAAGGACAAGTGTCATGTACTCCTGCTGTTGCTATTTCAATTTTCATCGGACACAACCATATAGGACATAGGATGCATCGATGTAAGTAGACCAAACCTAGACCTGCAGCAAACTCACTCTGGAACAAGGCCTATGTACCAGCAACAGTGCGCAGATCCTGCTACAAATGCTCTTTTGACAGCACGTAGCATATTCTTCTTGTGCCAACGGAAGACGCAAGGCGAACCTATGGAGGACGGGAGAAAAGACAGAGAGGGAGGCAACTTCTTAGCTAAGAAAAATCTATGACAATTCTTATGGCTTCTAATGCGATATTACAGATAATTATGGCTTTCGCTATTTCATAATTTTTTTTTGAAGGGGGAACGGGTGGCAAAAGACCTGCCACCATTCATTAATTAAGAAGGAGAGTTTAACAAGCACGAAGCCCGAATTAAAAGAAAAAAAGCGTTCAACGGGATTACTCTCGCATCATTACAAGACTCAAATTCTTAGCACCCGCGGCGATTCAAAGACGCACTTCACTCTTTATGAGCTCGAGAAGGACCGTCGTTGGAGCGGCCTTGTTATTGAACACTCTCGCATTGCGCTCGTTCCAAATAGTCCAACTCACAGGCATTACAATAGAGGCAATAGCCTTGCGGTTAGGCTTGGCAACGCATGCCAACCTCGTCCACCACTCTTCAATCTTGATTCCGGGCACCCAATCTTGGGTATGTATGTTGGCAATCCCAAGCCACTCGATGACCAAATTCCAAAGCCTTTTAGTGTAGCGACATTGGGAGAAAAGATGTGCCGCCGATTCTTGCGTTTGCTTACAAAGTTGGCAAAGGCCACAATTGTCCCACCCTCTCCTCTCAAGGCGGTCCGCCGTCCAAATCCTATTTCGAATAGCCAACCAAGAAAAGAATTTGACCTTCGGAGTGGCCCAAGCTTTCCACACCATCTTGTTGAAGTTTGTAAGAGTGGCACCAAAGAATTGAGCCTCATAGGCCGAGGCCGATGAATACTCACCGTTGGGGGTAAGGTTCCAAACAATGGTATCCACTCTCTCCTCGTGAAGGATCACATTTTGGAGGCACCCCCAAAGCCTAATGTACTCACGAATGTGAGGCACCGTCAAGTTGGCATCCATCTTGATGTTTAGGATCCAACTTTTGGAGACCAAAGCTTGTGCCACGGTGCACCTTTTCTTTTTAGATACCTCATAGATGAGAGGTGCAATGTCCTTAGGCCTTTTTCCCTCTAACCATGGCGAGTCCCAAAACGGAGCAATCTTGCCATTACCGATGGTGATTGTGGTTGCACTATAGAATAGGCTCATATCAACCTCATTGCAAGGGGTTCCCAACCCAACCCAAAGCTTGCTTGGCTCTCTCCATTCGAACCATGGCCACCGCAACCGAAGCGCACGAGCGAATTTTTCAAGATGCAAAATCCCCAAACCTCCAAGGTGCTTTGGCCTACACACCGTCTCCCAATTCAACTTGCATTTGCCTCCGGTAACCTCTCTTGTGCCGGCCCAAAAGAAAGCCCTTTCAATCTTGTTGAGGGAAAGAAGACAACCCGTAGGTATGTTGAGCGGGGTGATGTGGAAAATTGTTTGGGAAGTAAGCACGGATTTGACAAGGGCACCACGCCCGGCGATGTTGATGCACTTGCCATCCCAAGGGACAAGTTTTCCGGCCATCTTATCCTCAAGCGGTTGGAAGTCCACTCTCTTGAGTTGCCAAATTGAGAGGGGGAGCCCCAAGTATTTAAAAGGGAAGGAGCCTCGAATGAACACCCAGAGATCATTTCATAATTTTTAACGTGACTGTAGTTTAGTTTTGTTCAAATTTAAACTACAAAATTATGGAGCGGAGGGAGTAATACTTTTTGAATGAACACCCAGAGATCATTTCATATGATCATACCGGGACCACGAATAAGAACCGCCTCGCAAATGTTGCCTTGATTTGGAGCTTATATTCTTTTTGTTAAGGTTTATGTGCAATTTTTGTTGTGCAGAGGGTCCGTTATGAACTCTTTTGACTGTATTGTGTTGATGCGACTTCTAAATCAATAAAGTCTCCCTTCATCGAAAAAGAATTATCTCATCAATGCAAGAAGATTCGAATGGAAAGATCCGCATAAACAACAACTCATCCGGTCTAGACATCCAAACCCTTGGAACCAAAACACCACTAGTTTGTGGTGGCAAGTACTCCCTCCGTTTCAAAATATAAGATGCTTTAGGTCTGTGAAGCAAATGTATCTAGACATACTTTAGTGTGTATATTCAAGTGAACCTACACACTAAAAGATGTCTAAATACACTTACTTCACAAAGCTAAAACATCTTATATTTTAAAACGGAGGGAGTAGCTCTGAACAAAACACTACACCTATATGAGAATTGAGCCGAGCGACTTGTGTTTCTCGCAACGCAGCCATGGACACAACCGCGTTTAACACGGGAAAACTAGAACATTTATGAGCACTGCCACACGTACGACAATTTGCGTACGATTCCTGTAGGGTTTTTGATTGGTAATCGATCTCACGGTGAGGGACGAGGTTGTGTCGTACGCCGATCGGACACTAAGTGTCGTATGCACATCATTTTTGAACATTTATTCATGATCCTAGTTAGAAAGCCACCTTCTCGCGCCGAAACGGTCACTAGAGACTAGAAAGAGAGAGACCATGATATTTAGAGTGGACAAATGGCTCCCGAGCTACATTGAGATCGTTTTTAAAAAATTCAAAAATGATACTCCCTCCGACCCGTAATACTCTTTGCTAATATAGATGTCTAGATACATTTTAGTGGTAGATACATTCGTATTTGCAAAGAGTAATATAGATCGGAGGGAGTAGTTGAATGTTTCAAAAAAATCAGGAAAAAAAAAATCTTGATGTAGATAATTATGAGATCTACTAGTATGCAAAAAATCAATCCGAAACTCGCGATATTTTAGCCTCAGCAAAAATGACAAATCTATCAAAATTTCAAACTTTGAACTGTACTGTTCACTAGATCTATAAATTTGTTATTTTTGCTGAGCCTAAAATACAACAAATTTGGATTAATTTTTTGCATACTAGTAGATCCCATAATTGTTAACATAAATATTTTTCGTCCCATTTTTTTGAAATTCAAATGCTATTTTCAATTTTTTCAAAAGAACGACCTCCATGGAGCTCGAGCTCCATTTGTGCGTTTTGCATGATATTTGCCTATAAAACAGAGGGCCCGCGAGGAGGGAAGAGAGGGCAGCCTAAAAGAAAAGGCCCGGGAACGGGAAAGAGGACCAAGGAGAAGAACGTGACCAGAGCCTCAGCCCAAGATCAGGAACGACTCGGGGGAAGTGCTCTATGACGGAGATGTCATCAGGCATAGCGCCAAAGGTAGAGGAGATTGTGCGCGTCATAATTACCCGCGCTTCCCAAGCATGAGTCGCTCGAACTAGGCGTCATTCGAGAGCAGCTCTACTGCCTCCGCGTTCATCTCCCGTGTGGCGTAGATCACCACGAAATCTTCAGCCTGGAAAAATCTTCAAGCCACAGAATCTCAGTGGCAACTGTCATGGCTGCTTGAGCTTGGTGGAGAGCAGGAGCTTAACGAAGAGCAGGGCTCGGGGAACCTTGAAGTTGGTGACGGCCCAAAGGAGGAGAAAGGGTGGTTGGGTTCGGCTCTGGCTCTGCAGGGTGGTGGCAATGGGAGGCTCGATGCCTGGAATGAAAACAACGCCTACACTTGATGGGTCCTTGCACTCACTTGCCCTGTGACCCCGCCTCCCTTTGCGCATCCAGCCTATAGGCGGGGGTCACTGGCTGGAAGTGAATGTCGCAGCCGGCAGTGAAGGCAAAGCCGTGCGGCGCGGGCGATGCGACGTCTGCATCTCCCATCCTCTATGGCGTTCTTGGATCTCCTCCTTGGGCCATGTATGGCGGCGAATTGAACCCAGAGGGGATGGAGGAGTAGTGGTAGATGCGTAGCCTGAAGGCGCAGCTCAGCCCACCCCATCCACTTGCCGCATTGAATCGGGCCACGGCAGGCCAGGTGGTTATGTGTCAGCAGGGTGACACAGTAGCTAACGAGGTGTTTCCTAAACCTCCACATCATTTTCAGGAGCGTCCGGCCAGAATGGTGAAGGCGAGGGCGACGACTCGAGATCCAGATCTACAGAGAGAGCGATAGGGCTCGAAGGGATTACCTGGGGCAGAAAACCAATTCTAAATTGCGACAGGGACAGCAGGGAGGGCCTGGGCGGTGGCCGCTGTGGCAGGAGCCCCCACCGACGCAGGGTGGCGCCAGGTCGTGGGAGCCCTATTCCAGTCTTCCAATTTTTTTTCTAAAATAAACCCAGCCATCCCAAAGCGATTATCATTGCATATAAAAACTAACAAAACACTTCGGACATAGTACAATGCCGATTATCATTGCATATAGAAACTAACAACACATTTCATGTAGCAGACATGCACATACAGGCGAAAGTTAATCAGTATACTTTTTTGGAGGCTCTTTTGTTTTAATGGTCTGATCGCGGAACATGTAAAGGCACTCGTGTTCGGCAACTGCCCAGCTTCCAGCTTCTCTGAATTCCATCAAGAAGCGGCACTGAACATCCAAACTCCGCGGAGCCAGATTCAAGAAGCTAGCCAAAATTGATGTGTAAACCACGGAGCACCTCTTTTGCAAATTCCCGGAATAGCTAACGGCGGAGCAGTGTATAATTACGGAGGTTGTGCCACCGCCGAGTGAAACAAAACGTTTCAATCTATTCTTTGCCCCTCACTCTTTCCCCATCTCCAAATCATCGGCGGCCAGATTCTCCCGTCCCCGATCTCCTCCTCGATCCCCTCAATCCTTCCCTCAAACAGCGGCAGCGGCGGCGGCCGACTTCTTCCGTCCCCGTCCTAATCCGAGACCTCGCCGGCCTGCCCTCAAGCAGCAGCATCAGCAGCCAGATTCTTCCATCTCCAACCCCATCCTCGACCCCGCCGTCAAGCAGCAGCGCCGGTGGCTGGATTCCCTCGTCCACGACCTCCTCCTGAAGCCGACGTTCTCCTTCAGCAGCAACCTCATTCTTCCATGTCGTCCTATTCCGGTAGCAGAAGCACGGAACCATGCAGTGGATCAGGCTGAAGTCCACGCCTTTAGCAGGCCGGCCTGTAGAAAACGTACTTTTCGGCCCAGTTAAATGGAGGAGCAGTGCCGAACGTTCCTAGCTCATTTGAGACGCCGGAGTAGCTGCGGGAAGCAGGATCCAAAGAGTTTTGAGAAGCTAGACAGTTGCCGAACATGCCTAAGTAGACTATTGCGGTGCCCTGCAATAGCCGCCCCGAGAAATGCTTTATTTATATTGGATGAAAACTTCGGATTGTCAACTGACCTACAGAGAAAATTATGAATTGTAAGAACTTTTTATATAAACTCATAAGGAAATCAGATATGACGTTTACGTAGATATAATTACCATGGTGATGATGATATGGCCATATGGGGACCCTCACTAGCGTGGACGGGTCTAGATCCTTGAGTAACAAATGTGAGTCGTGCGGCAGGACCTCGCCGGCTTTTGTGGCTGCAGGTTTGGATATCTGCTGCAAAGAAATTTAGATCCATGATTTGCGCTATTAATTACAGTGATATAAAATGTTTGATAAGTATAGTAGCTACTCGGTGAGGTCGGATGACAGGTTTGAACGATGAAAATGAGTAGACATGGAGGAAAATTCGGAAGAATCAACTCTATCATAGCATCTACTCTAGATATCTTCCTATTTAGATAAATTATAAGTCACTTTTTTTACGGAGAGGAAAAGAAATAGATCTGATTCTGCTAATTACACACGACCTGCAAAGAGTCACGTACCTTATTATTATTAACAACGTTTGGTGATTCTGAGGAACTGAACTGGCGATGTGAGCTCCTGCCATGGCTAATCCTTGGCAGCAGCCGTCGCTGTTCCTCCTTGAAGGTTGCTGAATCGGCCGTCCTAAAATACGCCTACGGTCGCTCAAAGGCGCGACAGCAGGCCTTCCTCGCAGCAGATCGAAGCGCTGCCGCCGCCATCGGAGAGGGGATTATTCAGATCTGTATCTACCTGGTTTTACTGTCTCCGCCTAGTTCCTCGATCCTCTTCCGCCGATCTGATACCCTCTCCCAAGTCTCCTTTATATATCCTACGGCTAAGCTAGGGTTGCCCGCATCGGACTGGAACTCGGCGCCCTTGTGCAAAACCGTGTCAATTTCGTGTCCGTCTCCGTCTCCATACACTGGCCCGATTTTCTGATTCATACCAAACGAATGGTGTATGGTGCCCTATTGTTCCTGTTATTCATACCATACGCGAAATTTATTTATGGAGAAAAAAGAAATTTTAAAAGCTTTTATACTATAAACATAAAAATTACTACCCCTTCGATTAGACAAAATATCGATAACTTAGTACTCCCTTTGACCACTATTACTTGTTGTTAGGGATGCAAGCGGCGGGGATTACCGTGGGGTTGTTTAACTAGTGTTGCTTTAATTAACCCTCTCATAGATCGTTACTTTGCCTAAAAATTGCTTTTGCGAGAGGACGTGGGATGCCGCTTTGCATCCCTACTTGTCGCTTATTTGAATGTATATAAACACCAAAACGTATCTAAATACATCTATATCAAGGACTAGTAATAGTGGTCGGAGAGATTATAAACTTTACACGTACTAAATTATGCTAAATCATTCGATACTTTTTTCCAACCAAAGAGAGTAGTAAGAAGAAACCTTACCCGGCCGGCCCAGAAAGGACCAGTGCATAGGCCTACAAGCATTAAACATGATATACGCCGTTGTACAGGCGGGCCTCACGGACGGCGGTGGGCTTCCAGCCTTAACATACTCGCTTGATACCGTTCCTTCTGTACATCCTCCATGGGCTGCAAGTGCTGGAGGCCTTCTCTCTAGCCCATTTTTTCCTGACTCGTACCCCTTGCCCATATTTTTTCTTCCGCTGAAATCATTCTCTCTCACTCTCAGCACCATTCCTGCTTTACAACGTACCCTATGAATCATACCGAATCTCGTGAAAAACTCATCCCATCTCCTCACACTGTCCTACGTTTTCCCAACCTCCATTTCCCCTCCATCTTTTTCCACCTCTTTTCGATCGTCTTTTGCCGCGCAAGCGACCAGCACTCCCATCTCCCTTTTCTATCCGAGAAATCATGACCAGCACTCCGTGTCTTGCAACCGCGAAATTCCGCAGCCCTTTTGACAATTCCACACCTGGATCGATCGCTCGTCCACCATACCCTTTACTACATAGTCTTTCTTTTTTTGTCATACTCCCGTACGGTTGGTGCGCTTCAAGTTCAACCCAGCTCGGTCCGTTTTTCAAGCAGCTCAATTCATTAACTAACTCTGCGACTGCGAGACCAAAGCTGCATGCCAACCCTGGTAGTCACCTAACGCGACGAACGGTTGTTGGTTGCACAACAAGATTTTCGTCCTCAGTCAGCTACACTCATGGATGCGACCGAGAAAAGGTGGAATTGTGGACAATTCTCTTGTCAACCCCACCAGTCGCCACCATACATTCGGACCAAGTTTTCCTGCAGAGGAACACTACTCTGGCTACTCGCATCATTCGGATTCCGACCCCTTTCTCGACGTGCATGATGATCTCAGCACGAACCTCTTTTTATCGATCTATCTTTTGCGAATGCGGGAGTCGCATTCTGTCCCCGTTTGCCGATTCGATGGCGACGCCAGTTGAGGGAACTGAGATGACCGGACGTCATCATTCTGCTCGATCGATTGGGTGCGTAGCAGTGCCAGATCCTAGCATGGAATTGCGTAAGCGGCACTTGCAATCGCAAAAACGAGCAATGCCACTTCTAGCTTTGGGGCGCTTCTTGCGATCGATCGGATCGATCATGCTTATCGCTTCGTAGAGATTTATAGCAGATCTTCTATCTTCTTGGCTCAGGCCGGCCGAGGTCACCTCAACCCTAGGACCGGTCTAGTCCGGGGAAAATCCGTGTACACTGTATTCTACATATCGGGGAAAACTTTAGGATCGGTCTGGTCCGGGCAGCAATGTTGTTTTGACGGCGTTTTCCTACTCGGAGGTGCTGCTTGGTATGGGACACTTCGGAATGCTTGAAACGTAGTAGAAAAGACGGAGGGTGCAGCGGTTATGAGTCATTATTATTTCGTCACTTCGCCTTTGCTATTTTTTTTGGGGGGCATATTTATGATGTTGTCCCAGCATTCTTTTGGATTCGAACTGTTATATCAGTATGGTTGCTATATTAATATAGCGGGGCTAAAGCCTGTTTCGAGAGGCCACCTCAACCTGTTATCCTTGAGACGTGAGAACTCAACCTTTTTTTTGTGCAAATACTATCCTGCTTGCGACGGAGACTCGAAAGGCGGTGCACAGTGCCGTGCGATGCTCTCCGTGGCTCATCTCATCGTTGAATGTTCTTGCGCGAGATTTTGTCAATGGCGTTGAAAATCCCTGCACCCTAGCTGCTGAACTTTGCGCTCGCCAATGAATAGCAGACGAGGGATAGCTGATATGGACGCAACGGCTGGCGCATGGATATCCTCCAGCCATCTGTGCGTTGTATGGACAGCTTAGACACCACAATGTCGGTCAAATCGTGTGACACGTCCGTTGATTTTTCTAAGCCAGTTACCGTAACTGAGTAGGCCACGACAGTGTGGTCGATCGATCACAGGTTCACTCTGCTCAGTGTCACTTCTGTTTCCAGTGCCGTCGAGTCAGATTACTCCCAAACGATTTTGATCGGGAACATAATAGTATGAACAAAGTCTGTTTTTGCCCCCTAAACTTTTCACTTGGCTCATATTCCCCCCCTAAACTTTTACATGGCTCAATAAACCCCCCTAAACAACAAATTTAACCCATTAAATTTGGCTCATATTAGTCATGGTCATGTGTTTGTATGTGACTAATTACAGATTTGCGAAGATACGGTCATAAGCCTACTGTTTGGCTGAGTAAAATCCTAAATTAAGGGGGTAATATGGACCATTAGTGATAGTTTAGGGGGGTTTAGTGAGCCAAGAAAAGTTTAAGGGGCAAACATGAATTAGGGGGAAAAACGGACTTTGTTCTAATAGTATTATATTAGTACAGATCGAGACTTTTAAGGCCTCTTCTCACAAATAGAAGGTGCGCTATGAAAGATAGCTTACGGGCCAAGAAAATAACCGTGTGGCAGAGGCCAAGGTAGACTATAAGGCACAACGTAAACAGAGAAAAGGAGATGAACGTCTGTAAAAGATTCAAATACGGTTTTTCTTTCTGGAACCGTCACCACTACCCCACACGGGTACTCCATGTGGGTCATGTAAATTTATTTCGCGACACTTCGTATAATTCAATTCAATCGTTTCTTTTATTCCGATCCATCGTTGACGCATGTGCAGCATTAATCGTGTGTAGACATTTTTCAAAGTTGCCTTCTCGAATTTCGTTCACTGCGTGCGCTCTCGCCTTTCTCCGACTTCCACCGAGCTCACATTTATTAGCAAATTAATCTATCAATGTTCACATACTGATTAACACACTATAAAATCATAATATCAATTACGAGCCGAGATCGGCACCCTGGCCTTGCATTCTCCTCTCGACCTCTCTATCATTTCACTGCATCGAAAGCTAGAGATCAAGAGCCTGCAATGGCCTCCCTACCCAGGATCAGGCTGTACTATTTCATCGAGCAAGGCATGCACTTCAGGGTGAGGGCCACTCTCCAAGCAATGCGCGTGGAGCAGTGGATCCGTAGCCTGCAGCGGAAGTTTCTCGACTACGTAGCGAAGAATTCCAAGTGCGTTTACCTGGACTGCGAGTGCACCGATGCGGTGAAGAATGTGAAGCAGAGGAACCTTCCGCCAGAGAAGAAGCAACACGCAGCTGTCCTGTAACTCTCTGTGGCATCCGATACTCTTGTCTTCTAGATTTGCCACATGAATATAGTGTCGTAGCTCCTAAGAGAGACCCTGAATAACGATGAGATCATATTCTGGGGCGCGGCAATCCTGCGTGATGTCCAGATGCTGGAATACTATGGAATCACCATTCATGGGGTGTGCAACTTCCAGAGGAAGATCCCCAATCCAACCCGCAACTATCCTCCAGGTCTCTATGATCCGGCGAATGCATACATTTAGAAAGAGCTTTCAAAGAATGATCCAAATATAGCATCGATCAGAAGTGATGGATGGGCCGACGAACTATTGACCTTTGAATAAGTCAAGTATGCCGCTCTATATGCTCGCCTAGGATTCGAGATTGCTAGGAAGTGCTTTCAGTTGGTTGGGTATAATATTCATGTAGATCGTCTAAATGTAGCTCTTCTTGAATAAGTTCAATCATGTAGTAAATGGGCAATATATATGTTATATATGAAGTTATATATGCATTTGAATGAAGTTATATATTTTTAAATAAGTTGTACAATGTCTAATCAAATTAAGTGCAAAGTGGACGTTTTTCCAACCAAAAAACAAATGCGATTATTTGTATCATACACCATTCTTCCCAAAATTTCGTGTGTGATTGAGACTGACACAAACAGTTTTCTCTCCTAAAACGTATGCGATATGTGACTGTCGTTTCAAGTCGCACACAATTTCTCATATTAGGCCATGTGTGAAATAAGGCCCATAAGGGCCCAGCAAGCCTAAGAGCATCTCCAGCCGTCCCCCCGACTCGGCCCCTGGCGGCCGTTTTTTACATCCGGACGGCGGTATTCAGACCAGTCGCGCCCCCGGTTCCTCGTTTTCCCCCGGATTTGGGCCTTAATCCATCCGGCGAGCTGATACGTCTCCAACGTATCCATAATTTTTGATGCTCCATGCTTGTTTTTACACCATTTGCCTTGTGTTTCGTTACACTTCGTGGCGTTTTTATGCGATTTCCGGAACTAACCTATTAACAAGATGCCACAGTGTCAGTTCCCTGTTTTCTGCTGTTTTTATGTTTCAGAGTGATACACAGGAAATATTCTCGGAATTGGACGAAACAAGTTCCTGAAGTCTTATTTTGCCCGGAAGCTTCCAGAGATCCGAAGAGGAGTAGGAGAGGGGCCACGGGCCAGGCTCACACATGGGTGGCGCGGCCCAGGCCCTAGCCGCGCCACCATCGTGTGAGGACGCCTGGTCCCTCCCCTGACGATGCCCCTTCGCCTATAAAAAGCCTCTGGACGGAAAACCCTAAGGGAGTCGGCAATTTTCCAGAAAGAGTTCCGCAGTTCCGCCGCCGCCACCGACGAATTTCGGGGGACAGAAGTCTTTGTTCCGGCACCCTGCCAGGACGGGGAAGTGCCCCCGGAGCCATCTCCATCAGTCTCCATCGCCGTCTTCGCCATCTCCATCGACCTCACCGCCATCTCCATCAACCTTGCTGTCTCCTATGATGAGGAGGGAGTAGTTCATCCCCGGGGCTAAGGGCTCTACCGGTAGCTATGTGGTTCACCTCTCTCTCCCATGATGTGATCTTTATGTGATCGTGAGCTTTGTATCATGTTGAATAAGTAGATGTTATTATTCAGATATTATGTGTACTCTAATGGTTGTTATTAAAGTAATCTATTCCTCCTGCCATAGTGTAACGGTGACAGTGCGTGCATCATGGTGGTACTTGCTTTAGGCTATGATTGTGATCTCTTGTGGATTATGAGAATAATTATTGCTATGATAGTATTGAGTGATCTATTCCTCCTTTCATGGTGTAATGGTGACAGTGTGTGCACCGTGTTAGTACTTGGTCTAAGTTGCAATGATATCTATCTTGAGTTATGCTTTGATTTGGATGTCTCTATGAGTGGTGTTTGTCAAGTACTTGATGAACTTTAAGGGGTGCTTCTGTAGCCACTACACAATGATTAGTGTTATTCAATAGGAGAGTAATTCAGAGTACCATAGTGGAGAGAAGTTATTTATTTGTTCATTCATGTTATATTGTTGGGAGTGTGTCCACTAGTGAAAGTATGATCCCTAGGCCTTGTTTCCAAGCATTGCACACCATTTACTTGCTGTTTTGTTACATGTTTGCTCGCAGCGATTTTTATTCCAGATTGTATTTACTACTTATAATCATCTATACCACTTGTATTTCACTATCTCTTCGCCGAACTAGTGCACCTATACATTTGACAAGTGTATTGGGTGTGTTGGGGACACAAGAGACTTTCTGTATCGTAATTGCAGGGTTGTTCGAGAGGGGATACCTTTGACCTCTAACCTCCCTGAGTTCGATAAACCTTGGGTGATCCACTTAAGGGAAACTTGCTGCTGTTCTACAAACCTCTGCACTTGGAGGCCCAACAAGTGTCTACAAGAATAGAAGTACGTAGACATCAAGCTCTTTTCTGGCGCCGTTGCCGGGGAGGTAAGGTAAAAGGTACTCGCATCCTCCTGTGTGAGTGCTCGGAGTTATTTCCTTTAGATTCTGCAATTACATCTTTTTGTTTCTTGTTTTTATTTTCACTAGTTAGGCTTAATGGAAAACAAAGAGTTCTTTAGTCTTTTTCCTGATTTTAGATTTGAAGAGAAAATTGAAAATCCTTTGGAGCTTATTTCGCATAGCAATGTTATTAGTACGAATGCTTTGAATACCGTTAATGCTAATGCTATAGAAAAGTCTAAGCTTGGGGAAGCTGGTTTTGTTAAGTATGATATTTTTAGTCCCCCAGCTTTAGTGGAGAAGGTCTGTTCTGATAATATTTTATCTCCCATATGTGATGTTTCTAGTGATGCTTGTGCTCCTCATCCTTTTAAAATACCTACGAAGATTGTTGAACATGTTAGGGATAACTGCTATTTAGGAGATGGAACTGTCCATCCTGGTGACCATTTGCTTTTTATACATGAATTATGCGAGTTGTTCCAGTGTGCAGGTATTTCAATGAACCAAGTTAAGAAGAAGCTATTCTCTTTTTCGCTGAAAGGCAGAGCTGAAGAATGGTATAAAACATTAAAGGATGGCCGATCTATTGATTGGGAGGAAATTGAACCTCTCTTTTATTCTAAATTCTATCCTTCTAGTCAGGTTTATAAAGATAGGAATTACATTTATAATTTTCATCCGCATGAGGGAGAAAGCATTGCCCAATCTTGGGGAAGATTGAAGTTACTAATGCATAAATGTCCTATTCATGATCTTCCCCGTAATATTGTTATTAATAATTTTTATGCAAGGCTTTCATGAAATTACAATGACTATCTAGATGCATGCTTTGATGGGTCATTCACAAGCAAGGATGTCGACACCAAGTGGGATCTGCTTGAAACAATTCAAAACAATATTGAAGATTGGGATAGCGATAAAGGTAAAGGATCAGGTATGAATTACGAGTTTGATTGCATTAAGTCTTTCGCTGAAACTGCTAATTTTCAAGAGCTTAGTGCTAAATATGGTCTTGATCCTCAAATTATGGTTGATTGCTTTAAAGCCTTTGCTTCCCATATGAATGTTCCCAAAGGAAATGGGGACGTGTATCATGATGAGCTCACTTTGTTCTTGGCGTGTGAAGAGATATCTAGAAAGATTGCTTTGATAGATATGAATGATGCTGATATTAATAGCACCCTTCGTGGTTGTCATCTCTATTGTGCTAAAGATTGCCTTGCAAATACTTACATTCAAAATCTTATAAAACTTGATATTTTGCCAAGCTATGACAGGACTGATAGATGTTTTTATCTTATTAATAGAGAGGAGGAATCCTCCAAAGTTTCTTCTGTTGTTTCTATCAGCAAACCAGATTATGTGGAGAAGATGCCTTTCCCTCCTAAAGAATATGTGGAGAAGATGCCCTTCAAGTCTCTCCCTCCTAAAGGAGAGAGTAAGAAGAGTAAGAAGAAGAAGAAGAAGAAGAAGAGGAGTAAGAGGCGAGAGGACACGGTATCTTCCCCTAAGCGTTATGATCCTGCTATAGATTATGATAATTCTGATTCGGATGATGTTCCTATGCCTATTACTTATGTTAGTGATCATGATTGGGAAAAGAACTCTACTTTTGATATTGAAAATCTTTTTGGTACCAATTCTAAGGTTAATAATTGTTGTACCATTAGTGTTATCCATGTTCCTTCTTATGATGATATGTTTGATGAATATGCTTTGCGACATAGTAGTTCTCTAGCTTGTGATGATGAGTATAATATTTTTAGTTCACCTACTTTTGAGGAGAAAATTAGTTATGATTACAATATGCCTCCTGTCTTTGATGATTATGGTGATGAGAATAATTATTCTGTTGAATCTGCTCCTACTACTATTGTTCATGTGGGGAGTATTAATCCTTTTATGCATGTAGCTCGTGATAGGGATGTTTTATGTGATAGTTATATTGTTAGTTCTATTCATGATGCTACTAAAAGTTATTATGAGAGAGGGAAACATGGTTTGATGGATCTCAATAATATTAAGTTTCCCCTCTTTATGTTGCAAATCTTGAAGTGGCACTTGTTTTATCTATCCAGGCTTGCTACTATGTGCCTCGTTGATTTATTTTCTTACAAGATTCCTATGCATAGGAAGTGGTTTAGATTTAAATGTTTTCCACATTTTCTTTTTGATGCTCTCTATTGCTTTAAGTTCCTATATGGCGCCTTTGCCTCAAGCTCTTATATGGCGCCCACATGAGCATCTTCGCAATTTTCTGCGCCTAGCTCAAAGACGTTAAAGAAAAGCACTCTTGGGAGATAACCCAATGTTTTATTTTCAGTACTTTTTCTTTTATTTGAGTCTTGTAAGTCATTACTACTGTAATGACCGCTCCTTATCTTGTTTATTTCATTTTTGTGCCAAGAGAAGCCTCTAATTTGAGTGAGGTAAAGATTTGGGGATGTTGCTGTCCTGAAACTGTTTTCGGTGCTGCACCGTAAAAATTCGTAAAAAATATCTGTATATCTTTTGGACCTGCGATTTCTTGTGCATATGACCCAGGTTATATCTAAACTTTCATTAGTTTAACACTTTTTGATTTGAGCAACAGAAAACCCCTCAAAAATTCGACCTTTGTCAGCTGTTCAGTTTTGACAGATTTCTGCCAATATTTGTGTTTGCCACTTTATCGCTTTCTTTTGAGTTCTTTTGATCATGGAACTTTTGGGGAAGTTGCTACAGTAGTATATGCTTTATATTTGGTGGTTTTGGGTTGAAACCTGAAGCAAAAAGAGGTTGATTATATGTTATGCTACACTAATATTGCTAATAGATTTGTGTTTAGTTTTGTATGAAGGAAGTTTTCAAGTGTAGGGATTGGAGAATGATGAGATGAGTTGAAGAATGGACAAAAGCTCAAGCTTAGGGATGCCCATGCATCACCCCAAGAAATATCCAAGAAGTACAAGCATCAAAGCTTGGGGATGCCCCCGAGGCACCCCTTCTTCATCGGCCAAAATCAGGTCACCTTTCAAGACACTATATTTTTATTGCTTCATGCACTATGTGTTTTTCTTGGAGCGTCAGTTGTTTTAGTTTTCTTAGTTAGTTTAGTTTGTTTGTTTGCTGCAATAAATGGTTAGATCACATCATGTTTCTTTTGGAGGAGATGAACTCGCTTTTCATTTGCCAAGGACGCTCTTGTTTTCATTCTTATCAAAAACCGAGTATTCTTCTTTTTCTGCTACTGGGTTTAGCTTGCATTTTTCGCCTTGATTTGTGTTCAGATCTTGTTTTATCTTTTCATCAAGGTGTATTTTGACCTCTGGTCTTTATTGGTTTTCCTCAAAAGAGTTTCCTCAAAAAGGTTTGAATGGTGTTAGAAAAGAGAAAAAGCTTTATGCAAAAAAGTGGTACAAGAAGGAGCTTGTGTAGACTGCGGCTTAGGCTTTTTCATGTCATGCTTGATGTCTTTTTGATAGTATGCTTAGTGATTTTTGCTGTAGCATGACTTGTCTCAAATAACTGAGATTGCTTAATGAGCCTTTGAAAAAATCATGCGTTGTTTTTATTGTATGGAAGCATTATTTTGGTTTTCTCCTTGATGCTTTATTTGGGTTGACTTGGCGCATGCTCACACATGTTAGACTCTTACAAAGTCGCCTATAGCCTCTATGATCATTTAGTTTTTGACTTTTGATGCCATCTTATGCTTCTTTTAATGTTGCTTTGTCGCTTTGCATGATTATGGCCGTTATTGCTCTCTTAGTTGGTCGCTCCCAGTCTTTTGCTAGCCCTCGCCTTGTACTGAGTATGAGCTCTACTCGTGCATCCAACTCCTAAAAACCAAGTTTGCCATTGTGTCCACTATAAATTCCTATGCATGGTATTTGTAAGCCATTCCAAGTAAATTTTCATGTGCTACCTTTCAAAAAACCTTCAAAATACTTCTCATTTTGTGACACTGTTTTTAGCTCATGGGGACGTAGTGGTCGGATTTGCTATCTTCCATATTGCTTATTCCAAAAAGAAAAAAAAGAAAAAAAAGAAAGAAAAAAAGGCACTCCTCCATGGAATGTGAATGTTGGTGGGCACCCGATGGAATCGGTTAGCCATGGTTTGTGAAAGAAAAAAAGGTGGGGAGGAGTGCCAAGCTTTATAAAAAGAGCACAAAAGTGCCAATCTCTCTCTCAAAAAATTGCTTCATTTTTGTATGGAAGATAGTAAGAACCCCATTGCCAGTCGTTGACAAAGACAGCCACCTCTCAAAACCAATTTTTATCTCTCTGTTTTACAAATGAAAAGCTCTAGCACATGTTTAATCCCTGCTTCCCTCTGCGAAGGGCCTTTCTTTTACTTTTATGTTGAGTCACCACCTTCTATCTTTATGCACCATTAAGAGAGCATAGTTGTCATTCTTAGTGTAATATGCATTGTCCCAAAGTTCATTGATTGATTCTTATTGTTGGTTTCACTTGTTCTTAAATTATTTGTATCTAGTCGCCCTCTTAAACTTGAAGGTGTCCTATGCATTTATGTTTTGCTCTCTTTGAAGGACAAGCTGAAAACCATTTGTATGTTTTTCCTTATGATTTGAACACACGTTTGACTTTCATTGTTTCATTTTCATGATCTTTTGTTTGTGTTCATTTGCATGTTTACAACATGGTTGCTAAGTTCTTATTGTCATGATTATATCTTCATGCCCATGTTTTAAGTTCTTATGATCCCAGCTCACAATGCTTACATATATGATCAAGATTGTGTAGGTGCATGTCACCTCAAAAATTATTTCTTTTGTTATCACTTACCTACTCGAGGACGAGCAGGAGTTAAGCTTGGGGATGCTGATACGTCTCCAACGTATCCATAATTTTTGATGCTCCATGCTTGTTTTTACACCATTTGTCTTGTGTTTCGTTACACTTCGTGGCATTTTTATGCGATTTCCGGAACTAACCTATTAACAAGATGCCACAGTGCCAGTTCCCTGTTTTCTGCTGTTTTTGTGTTTCAGAGTGATACACAGGAAATATTCTCGGAATTGGACGAAACAAGTTCCTGAAGTCTTATTTTGCCCGGAAGCTTTCAGAGATCCGAAGAGGAGTAGGAGAGGGGCCACAGGCCAGGCTCACACATGGGTGGCGCGGCCCAGGCCCTGGCCGCGCCACCATCGTGTGAGGACGCCTGGTCCCTCCCCTGACGATGCCCCTTCGCCTATAAAAAGCCTCGGGACGGAAAATCCTAAGGGAGTCGGCAATTTTTCAGAAAGAGTTCCGTAGTTCCGCCGCCGCCACCGACGAATTTCGGGGGACAGAAGTCTCTGTTCCGGCACCCTGCCGGGACGGGGAAGTTCCCCCGGAGCCATCTCCATCGGTCTCCATCGCCGTCTTCGCCGTCTCCATCGACCTCACCGCCATGTCCATCAACCTTACTGTCTCCTATGATGAGGAGGGAGTAGTTCATCCCCAGGGCTAAGGGCTCTACCGGTAGCTATGTGGTTCACCTCTCTCTCCCATGATGTGATCTTTATGTGATCGTGAGCTTTGTATCATGTTGAACAAGTAGATGTTATTATTCAGTTATTATGTGTACTCTAGTGGTTGTTATTAAAGTAATCTATTCCTCCTGCCATGGTGTAACGGTGACAGTGCGTGCATCATGGTGGTACTTGGTTTAGGCTATGATTGTGATCTCTTGTGGATTATGAGAATAATTATTGCTATGATAGTATTGAGTGATCTATTCCTCCTTTCATGGTGTAATGGTGACAGTGTGTGCACCGTGTTAGTACTTGGTCTTAGTTGCAATGATATCTATCTTGAGTTATGCTTTGATTTGGATGTCTCTATGAGTGGTGTTTGTCAAGTACTTGATGAACTTTAAGGGGTGCTTCTGTAGCCACTACACAATGATTAGTGTTATTCAATAGGAGAGTAATTCAGAGTACCATAGTGGAGAGAAGTTATTTATTTGTTCATTCATGTTATATTGTTGGGAGTGTGTCCACTAGTGAAAGTATGATCCCTAGGCCTTGTTTCCAAGCATTGCACACCGTTTACTTGCTATTTTGTTACATGTTTGCTCGCAGCGATTTTTATTCCAGATTGTATTTACTACTTATAATCATCTATACCACTTGTATTTCACTATCTCTTCGCCGAACTAGTGCACCTATACATTTGACAAGTGTATTGGGTGTGTTGGGGACACAAGAGACTTTCTGTATCGTAATTGCAGGGTTGTTCGAGAGGGGATACCTTTGACCTCTAACCTCCCTGAGTTTGATAAACCTTGGGTGATCCACTTAAGGGAAACTTGCTGCTGTTCTACAAACCTCTGCACTTGGAGGCCCAACAAGTGTCTACAAGAATAGAAGTGCGTAGACATCACGAGCCCAGGCCATCCCCGGTCCCCCGGGGCGCGCTCGAGGACTCCGGACGAGAGAAAAGCGGGAACGAGCCCGCTCTATCGGCGAGAGAACACGCAAACCCTACAATCTGGACGCAAATCGCCCTCTCCCTCCCGTCGTTGCTCTGTCGCCGCCGGCACCACCCCTCGCCAATCCGCCGGCCGGTTGCCTGAACTACGCCGTCCCTCCTCCCACCTGCCCCCACCTGCCTATATTCCGCCGTCCGGCGTGCCGTCTGGCCATATTCCGCCGTCGGGGAACTCCTCCCGTCGCGCCTCGTCGACATGCCCGACAGGTGTTCGTCCATTTGCCTAGCCGAAAATGGACT
This sequence comes from Dactylis glomerata, assembly GCA_007115705.1. Lineage (NCBI taxonomy): Eukaryota > Viridiplantae > Streptophyta > Magnoliopsida > Poales > Poaceae > Dactylis > Dactylis glomerata. The sequence continues at coordinate 695,760 of QXEO01000267.1, forward strand.
CTGACGACGAGGAAGAGCAGATGTTCGCCGAGATGTTTGAAGAAGAGATGGCAGCCGCCTCCCAAGACGAGGAGCATATGCTTATTCTAGCTTGCTTGTCGGGCTTGTACGCGGAGGCGGCCATTGGTCGCCGTGGTGGGTCGGCACCAGGTCGCAAGAAGTGCAAGCCGAGGCAGCGAATGGAGGGCTACTGTATACTCTACGCCGACTACTTCGCCGACAATCCATTGCATGGTGAGGCTGTTTTTAGGCGTCGTTTCAGGATGAGCCAGAAGCTATTCCTAAAAATTGTCTATGCCCTTCGAGACTACGACTCCTATTTCAGATGCAAGTTAGATTGCACCGGCATGGCAGTGTTTTCCGCCCTCCAAAAATGCACGGTGGCTATGCGGATGCTGGCATACGGAGCTCCTGGTTTTTAGGCATCCCCAATGACTATCTTCGGATGGCGGAGTCCACCGCCTTTGATTGTTTCTACCGGTTCTGCAGGGCGGTGATAGCAGTGTTTGGGGACACCTACTTGAGATCACCCACTGTCCAAGACACTGCTCAGATCCTCATTTTCAATGAAGCTCGAGGATTTCCGGGGATGCTTGGAAGCATTGACTGCATGCATTGAAAATGGAAGAACTGTCCGTTCTCCTGGCAGGGAATATACAAGGGTCACAAAAAAGGCTACACTGGGATACTTGAGGCAGTGGCTACCCATGATATCTGGATTTGGCACTCCTTCTTTGGTATGCCGGGATCCAACAATGACATAAACGTCTTGCAGTGCTCGCCGATCTTCTCCAAGCTTGTTGATGGTCATGCTCCCCCGGTTGACTTTGTGATCAATGGCCGACACTACAACAAGGGATACTATCTTGCAGACGGTATCTATCCAAAGTGGGCAACATTTGTGAAGACTATCTCGAGTCCCATCCTCTCGAAGGAGATGGAGTTTGTGAAGGCACAAGAAGGTTGTCGAAAGGATGTCGAGCGTGCGTTTGGTGTCCTCCAGCAGAGATTTGCTATAGTCCGGTTCCCCGCTATGAGTTGGTCCAAAGATCAGATATGGGAGGTGATGAACTGTTGTGTGTGCTTACACAACATGATTATTGAGGATGAGCGGAAGCATCCGATCCCGGCGAGCGAACAAGCTCTACCATATGAGAGAGAGGGTCCTCTTGCACAGCCTAATCACCAGGTGCCGGCATCGTGGGCTGCGTTCATCGCTATGCGTCAGGAGATTCGAGACTCCACTATGCATCAACTATTGCAGGATGATCTGGTGGAGCACATATGGAGGTTTCGAGGCAACACCCACTAGTTTCCATTTGATTTGTTTGAAAACTTGTCAATTTATTTGCTTGTTTTGTTAAACTGTATGAGATTCGCCGAACTGTAATGTTTATTTGAGCCAAATGTTGGCAAACTGTATGAAATTCACCGAACTGGAATGTCTATTTGTAAAAATAAGCCAAAAACGCCGATTTCCGGGCGTCTACCTGGGGTGCCGGCTGGAAGTTCGGCGCTCCCCACGCCTGATTTTCGTCCAATCCGGCGCGATTTATCGCCGGATTTGGCCGTGGGGGACGCAAACGGCTGAAGATGCTCTAACCCTATCTTACTTCTCTTATCTAAAAGTACCAAACCAGCGGTTCCCGTCCGGTCTCACTTGCATTCCATAGCTAGCACACTCCTCTTCAGGACCAGCAGAGACCCCGGAAGACCGGCCCCACTGCCGGCGACAAACCACCACATCTCCTTCTCTAATGATGATATTCTTGTCGGCGGCTTGCTCGCTGTTGTCTCGTGTCCACCCGCGCGGTCGTAGGATGGAGGTGCCACCGAGAATGCAGGTCAAGCTGCCTCGTCTTCGCCAGCTTACACATGCGTACGCGACGCCTCCCTAGATGTATATATGTTGTTAGCATATATTTTCTACATATCTAGAGTGCAGATCTGCTATGTAAGCACTATTAGCAAGGCCAGATCCATTAGAATATAGTCTTGGTATGTGAGCACTGTTAGCAAGACCGGATTCATTAGAATATAGTGCAGATCTTGCTATATAAGCACTGTTAAGAAGGTCGGATCCATTAGAATACTTATATATAGTGCGGATCTATACATTATTACTATTTATATTCTTTTATATAGTCAACTCATGATGTCACCAAACTTATAATAGGGATGGTATTTTGGTGACACTGCATAAGACCTCAGTTTTGTTGAATTGTTGTTGTGTAAGAAAACAAATCATTTGAACTTGTATTTATTTTATCAACTTTGATATCAATGTTGTAGTTCTAATGATTTTATTGTGCATTTTTACCTACTATGAGCGCTGCATCCAGATTAGGGCTAGTAAGGATGCAAGCATATGGGTTGGCTGTGACATCTCATGTGCTTTTTACTTATGCAACATGATACGTCTCCAACGTATCTATAATTTTTGATGCTCCATGCTTGTTTTTACACCATTTGCCTATTGTTTCGTTACACTTAGTGGCACTTTTATGCATTTTCCGGAACTAACCTATTAACGAGTTGCCACAGTGCCAGTTCCCTGTTTTCTGTTGTTTTTGTGTTTCAGAGTCATACACAGGAAATATTCTCGGAATTGGACGAAACAAGTTCCTGAAGTCTTATTTTACCCGGAAGCTTCCAGAGATCCGAAGGAGAGTCGGAGGGGGGCCACCAGGGCCCCACACGCAGGGGCGGCGCGGCCAGGCCCCTGGCCGCGCGGGGCCCGCGTGAGGGTGCCTAGCTCCTCCTCTGACATCGCCCCTTCGCCTATAAAGACCCCCCGACGGAAAAAACCTAAGTACCCGATCAGATTTCCAGAAAACATCACGATCTGCCGCCGCCGTCGACCCGAAGATCGGGAGGGTCCAGAAGCTCTTCCCGGCACCCTGCCGGAGACGGGAATCACCACCGGAGGTCTTCTTCATCGCCATGCTTGCCTCCGGAGCGATGAGTGAGTAGTCTACCTTGGACTATGGGTCCATAGCAGTAGCTAGATGGTTGTCTTCTCCACCATGTGCTTCATGTTTAGATCTCATGAGCTGCCCTACATGATTGAGATCACCGTTATGTAATTCTACATGTTTGGTTTGTTGGGATCCGATGAATATTGGTGTTTATGATTAAGTTGCTGTACTAAATATTATCTTTTGTTATCTCTATGTTGTTTATGATCTTGCATGCTCTCCGTTGTTAGTAGCTATCTTGGCCGAGTAGTTGCTAGTGACTCCAAGAGGGGGTATTTATGCTCGATAGTGGGTTCATGCCTCTATTTCACCTGGGGGAGTGACAGAAACCTCTAAGGTGGTAGATGTGCTGTTGCTACTAGGGAGAAAACAACATTCATATGCTCAAGGGCATATGCTTTGTTTACATTACACACTTTGCTTAATGCAATTATCTGTTGTTCGCAACTTAATTCTTCTAGGGTGTTCGGATTGATATCCCCGGGAGTGGATTATTAGTCATAGATGCAGTTGGATGGCGGTCTATGTATTTTGTTGTAATGCCCAGAGTAAATCTCATAGTGATCTTCTTGACATATCACGTTTATCTTTATTCTATCAATTGCCCAACTGTAATTTGTTTACCCAGCATGTGTTATTTTATCTATGGAGAGACACCACTAGTGAACTGTGGACCCCGGTCCTATTTACATCATATTGCTATCACCTGTTTACTTTACTCGTACTGTTTACTTTACTCGCATACTATATTGTTTTCCACTCGATACACTCATAACCTTTGTTTCAAGCAAACCGGTGAGATTGATAACCTCATCGCAAGTTGGGGACAAAGTATTTGTTTGTGTGTGTGCAGGTTCCGCATCACCTTCAGTCGTCATTGTCTCTCCTCTCCTGATCGATATTAAACCTTGGTTTCTTAACTGAGGGAAAACTAGCTGCTATACTCATCATACCTTCCTCTTGGGGTTCCCAACGGGCTGGTTATCCACCACGCACAAGGACAGTTTGCTCCCACATCAACTTGGTAGCAGGCAATTTTCTGGGCGCCATCAATAAGGGATCAGCTAATTTTCTGGCGTCGTTGCCGGGGAGGAAGAGAAGACTTCTGCGAGGGGAGTTTTTCGCACACACATCCTTTACTTTGTTTTATTGTTTTGCTTTACTTTATTTTATTTTACCTGCATTGCTTTTATCAAAAACCCAAAAAAATTAGAATCCTTGGTAGTTGTTTTTACTTGTTACTTTCGTTTTGCTGAAATGGCCAATCCTAAAAACACCAAGTTGTGTGACTTTACTAGCACAAACAATAGTGATTTTATCTGCACTCCTATTGCACCACCTGTTCCTGCTGAAAACTTTTATGAGATTAAGCCTGCTTTATTGAACCTTGTTATGAAAGAGCAATTCTCTGGTGCTAGTACTGAAGATGTGCAGCTCATCTCAACAATTTTGTTGAGCTATGTGAGATGCAGAAATATAAGGATGTTGATAGTGATATTATTAAGCTCAAGTTGTTTCCTTTTTCTTTGAGAGGAAAAGCTAAAGATTGGTTGCTGTCTTTGACTAAGAATAGTATTGATTCATGGGCTAAGTGTAAGGATGCTTTTATTGGTATATACTATCCTCCTGCTAAGATTATATCTTTGCGTAGCAATATTATGAAGTTTACTCAGTTTGATAATGAACATGTTGCTCAAGCTTGGGAAAGAATGAAATCTATGATAAAGAATTGCCCCACTCATGGACTGACTACTTGGATGATTATCCAAACTTTTTATGCAGGACTCAATTTTTCTTCAAGAAACCTACTTGATTCAGCTGCTGGAGGCACTTTTATGTCCCTTACCTTGGGCGCCGCATCAAAGCTACTCGACAACATGATGGTAAATTATTCTGAATGGCACACCGAGAGAGCTCCACAAGGTAAGAAGGTAAATTATGTTGAGGAAACCTCTTCCTTGGATGATAAGATTGATACCATTATGGCTATGCTTGCTAATGATAGGACTCATGTTGATCCTAATAATGTTCCTTTGGCCTCTCTGTTGCCCAAGAAGAGCATGTTGATGTGAATTTCATTAGAAATAATAATTTTAACAACAATGCTTATAGGAACAATTTTGCTAGTAACAATTATAGCCGTATCCTTCTACTAATGGTAATGGTTATGGTAACTCTTATGGTAATTCCTACAACAACACTAGGGCCGTGCCCTCCGAGCTTGAGGTAATGCTCAAGGACTTCATCGGTAAGCAAACTGCTTTTAACAAGTCTGTTGAGTAAAAGTTAGGCAAAATTGATATTCTTGCTTCTAAAGTTGAAAGCCTTGCTAATGATGTTGAACTTCTGAAATTAAAAGTGTTTCCTAATGATGTGAAAGAGAATAATGTTTTTGCTACCGCTAATGCTATTCAAGTTGGAATTGATGAAAATATTAGATTGTTAGTGGAATTGCATGCCAGGTGGGAAAGAGAAGATGAGATGGCTAGAGAGATGAAGGTATGTACCATTACTACCTCTAATGATGTTGCTCCTACTGCAAGCAATACTCTTACTTTGATTGGTGTAGAGAAAACTCCCACTCCTTGTGTTAAAAAGCCTAAAACTGCCTAAACTTTTTCTCAAAAGAGTGCTGAAATTTTTCGAAATGTGGGAGATGATAGCACTATTTCTTTTAATGATTTTGATATTGATGGCTGCAATATATCTGAAGTAATTTTGTTCTTGCAAAAGCTTGCTTTGACTCCCAATGCTAGTTCTTTAAATATTGCTTTTACTAAGCATATTACCAATGCTCTCATAAAGATTAGGGATGAAAAGTTGAAGCAAAAAGCCTCTGTTCCCAAGAAGTTAGAAGATGGTTGGGAACCCATCATTGATATGCATGTTAATGGTTATGATTGCCATGCTTTATGTGATCTAGGTGCTAGTATTTCTATTATGCCTAGAAAGATTTATGACATGCTTGATTTACCACCGCTTGAAAAATGTTATTTTGATGTTCCTATTGCTGATGTTGCTAAGAAGAAACCTTTGGGAAGGATTAATGATGTTCTTATTGTGGTTAACAATAACCTTGTTCCCGTTGATTTTCTTGTTATGGACGTTGAATGCCATGCTTCATGTCCTATTATTTTGGGAAGACCCTTTCTTCGAACTGTAGGTGCTATCATTGATATGAGGGAAGGCACTATCAAATATCAATTCCCACTAAAGAAAGGTATGGAACACTTCCCTAGGAAAAGAAAGAAATTACTTTTTGACTCTATTCTTAGAGCAAATTATGAGCTTGATGCTTCATCACTTGATATTACTTGATTCGCAATTTTCTGCGCCTAGCTCAAAGGCGTTAAAGAAAAGCACTCTTGGGAAATAACCCAATGTTTTCTTTTCAGTACTTTTTCTTTTATTTGAGTCTTGGAAGTCATTACTACTGTAATGACCGCTTCTTATCTTGTTTATTTCGTTTTTGTGCCAAGAGAAGCCTCTAATTTGAGTGAGGTAAAGATTTGGGGATGTTGCTGTCCTGAAACTGTTTTCGGTGCTGCACCGTAAAAATTCGTGAAAATTCTCTGTTTATCTTTTGGACCTGAGATTTCTTGTGCATATGCCCCAGGTTATATCCAAACTTTTCTTAGTTGAACACTTTTTGATTTGAGCAACAGAAAATCCCTCAAAAATTCGACCTTTGTCAGCTGTTCAGTTTTGACAGATTTCTGCCAATATTTGTGTTTGCCACTTTATCGCTTTCTTTTGAGTTCTTTTGATCACGGAACTTTTGGGGAGGTTGCTACAGTAGTATATACTATATATGTGGTAGTTTTGAGTTGAAACCTGAAGCAAATAGAGGATTGATTATATGTTATGCTTGCACTAATGTTGCTAATAGAATTGTGTTTAGTTTTGTATGAAGGAAGTTTTCAAGTGTAGGGATTGGAGAATGATGAGATGAGTTGAAGAATGGACAAAAGCTCAAGCTTGGGGATGCCCATGCATCACCCCAAGAAATATCCAAGAAGTACAAGCGTCAAAGCTTGGGGATGCCCCCGAGGCACCCCTTCTTCATCGGCAAAAATCAGGTCACCTTTCAAATCACTATATTTTTATTGCTTCATGCACTATGTGTTTTTCTTGGAGCGTCAGTTGTTTTAGTTTTCTTAGTTAGTTTAGTTTGTTTGTTTGCTGCAATAAATTGTTGGACCCCAACAAATTTTCTTTTGAAGGAGATGTACTCGTTTTCATTTGCAAACAACGCTCTAGTTTTCACTCTTATTAAAAATCGAGCGTTCTTCTTTTTCTGCTACTGCTTTTGGTTTTCGTTTTCGCCTTGATTTGCATTCAGACCTTGTCATATCTTTTCATCAAGGTGTATTTTTGCCTCTGATCTTTATTGGTTTTCATCAAAAGAGGTGTTTATAAAAATTTCAAATGGTGTTGGAAAAGAGAAAAAGCTTTGTGCAAAATAGTGGTACAAGAAGGAGCTTGTGTAGACTGCGTCTTAGGCTTTTTCATGTCATGCTTGATGTCTTTTTGATAGTATGCTTAGTGGTTTTGCTGTAGCATGACTTGTCTCAAATAACTGAGATTGCTTAATGAGCCTTTGAAAAAAAATCATGCGTTGTTTTTATTGTATGGAAGCATTATTTTGGTTTTCTCCTTGATGCTTTATTTGGGTTGACTTGGCGCATGCTCACACATGTTAGACTCTTATAAAGTCGCCAATAGCCTTCATGATCATTTAGTTTTTGACTTTTGATGCCATCTTATGCTTCTTTTAATGTCGCTTTGTCGCTTTGCATGATTATGGCCATTATTGCTCTCTTAGTTGGTCGCTCCCAGTCTTTTGCTAGCCCTCGCCTTGTACTGAGTATGAGCTCTACTCGTGCATCCAACTCCTAAAAGCCAAAGTTTTCCAAAGTGTCCACCATACATACCTACTAGCAATTTGCTATTCCAAGTAAATTTGACTTGCTTTTATTTTCTCTTCAAATTAAACTCTTACCAGTGTTATGCGAAATTCGGTTAGTAAAGCTCTCACGAACCGGAAGGCACACTTTACTTTTTCCTGTTCTTAAAAATTTGACATTGTGGTCTCTTATGTTGAGTTGTTATGCTTGCAAGTTGTAAGTTGGATTCTAGCCCATCCATGCTGTCATGGGGCAAGCTTTCAACATTGCACTTCTTATTTGAGTTGATATCGTGATCTTTTGTTTATGGATGCCCGCGGTGTGAAATGAATTGGGAATCTTGTGGGGATCATGGAGTTTGTATATGTGTTAGGGAAACGCCGGGCCGCCAATCTAAGCCATGCATAATTCATGGTGGAAATTTGCAGCATACCCATGGTGAACATTCGACGACGCATCTCACAATAAAAAGCTAAACAAAAGGCAAATAAAAGAGATGTCGAGGTGTTCATTGTCTGCTTGTCCTGTCATTTTGGTGTGGGCTTGTTCCATGTCATCGGGCACGGAGGTACTGATACGTCTCAAACGTATCTATAATTTTTGATGCTCCATGCTTGTTTTTACACCATTTGCCTATTGTTTCGTTACACTTAGTGGCACTTTTATGCATTTTCCGGAACTAACCTATTAACGAAGTGCCACAGTGCCAGTTCCCTGTTTTTTGCTTTTTTTGTGTTTCAGAGTGATACACAGGAAATATTCTCGGAATTGGACGAAACCACATCCTGAAGTCTTATTTTACCCGGAAGCTTCCAGAGATCCGAAGAGGAGTAGGAGGGGGGCCACTAGGGGCCCACACACAGGGGTGGTGCGGCCAGCCCCTGGCCCGCGCCACCACCGTGTGAGGCCACCTGGCCCCACCTCTGACGACGCCCCTTCGCCTATAAAGACCCCCCGACGGAAAAAACCTAAGGACCCGATCAGATTTCCAGAACACATCGCGATCCGCCGCCGCCATCGACCCGAAGATCGGGAGGGTCCAGAAGCTCTTCCCGGCACCCTGCCGGAGAGGGGAATCGCCACCGGAGGTCTTCTTCATCGCCATGCTTGCCTCCGGAGCGATGAGTGAGTAGTCTACCTTGGACTATGGGTCCATAGCAGTAGCTAGATGGTTGTCTCCTCCACCATGTGCTTCATGTTTAGATCTCATGAGCTGCCCTACATGATTGAGATCACCGTTATGTAATTCTACATGTTTGGTTTGTTGGGATCCGATGAATATTGGTGTTTATGATTAAGTTGCTGTACTGAATTATATCTTTTGTTATCTCTATGTTGTTTATGATCTTGCATGCTCTCCGTTGTTAGTAGCTATCTTGGCCGAGTAGTTGCTAGTGACTCCAAGAGGGGGTATTTATGCTCGATAGTGGGTTCATGCCTCTATTTCACCTGGGGGAGTGACAGAAACCTCTAAGGTGGTAGATGTGCTGTTGCTACTAGGGAGAAAACAACATTCATATGCTCAAGGGCATATGCTTTGTTTACATTACACACTTTGCTTAATGCAATTATCTGTTGTTCGCAACTTAATACTTCTAGGGTGTTCGGATTGATATCCCCGGGGGTGGATTATTAGTCATAGATGCAGTTGGATGGCGGTCTATGTATTTTGTTGTAATGCCCAGAGTAAATCTCATCGTGATCTTCTTGACATATCACGTTATCTTTATTCTATCAATTGCCCAACTATAATTTGTTTACCCAGCATGTGTTATTTTATCTATGGAGAGACACCACTAGTGAACTGTGGACCCCGGTCCTATTTCCATCATATTGCTATCACCTGTTTACTTTACTCGTACTATTTACTTTACTCACATACTATATTGTTTTCCACCCGATACGCTCATAACCTTTGTTTCAAGCAAACCGGTGAGATTGACAACCTCATCGCAAGTTGGGAACAAAGTATTTGTTTGTGTGTGTGCAGGTTCCGCATAACCTTCAGTCGTCATTGTCTCTCCTCTCCTGATCGATAAACCTTGGTATCTTAACTGAGGGAAAACTCGCCGCTATATTCATCATACCTTCCTCTTGGGGTTCCCAACGGGCTGGTTATCCACCACGCACAAGGACAGTCTGCTCCCACATCAACTATCCACCACCACACGCAGCAGCTAGTTTTCTGGCGCCGTTGCCGGGGAGGAAGAGAAGACTTCTGCGAGGGGAGTTTTTCGCACACACATCCTTTACTTTGTTTTATTGTTTTGCTTTACTTTATTTATTTTACCTGCATTGCTTTTTATCAAAAACCCAAAAAATTTAGAATCCTTGGTAGTTGCTTTTATTTGTTTACTTTCGTTTAGCTGAAATGGCCAATCCTGAAAACACCAAGTTGTGTGACTTTACTAGCACAAACAATGGTGATTTTATCTGCACTCCTATTGCACCACCTGCTACTGCTGCAAACTTTTATGAGATTAAGCCTGCTTTATTGAACCTTGTTATGAAAGAGCAATTTTCTGGTGCTAGTACTGAAGATGCTGCAGCTCATCTCAACAATTTTGTTGAGCTATGTGAGATGCAGAAATATAAGGATGTTGATAGTGATATTATTAAGCTCAAGTTGTTTCCTTTTTCTTTGAGAGGAAAAGCCAAAGATTGGTTGCTGTCTTTGACTAAGAATAGTATTGATTCATGGGCTAAGTGTAAGGATGCTTTTATTGGTAGATACTATCCTCCTGCTAAGATTATATCCTTGCGTAGCAATATTATGAAGTTTACTCAGTTTGATAATGAACATGTTGCTCAAGCTTGGGAAAGAATGAAATCTATGATAAAGAATTGCCCCACTCATGGACTGACTACTTGGATGATTATCCAAACTTTTTATGCAGGACTGAATTTTTCTTCAAGGAACCTACGTGATTCAGCTGCTGGAGGTACTTTTATGTCCCTTACCTTGGGCGCCGCAACAAAGCTACTCGACAACATGATGGTAAATTATTCCGAATGGCACACCGAGAGAGCTCCACAAGGTAAGAAGGTAAATTCTGTTGAAACCTCTTCCTTGAATGATAAGATTGATACCATTATGGCTATGCTTGCTAATGATAGGACTCATGTTGATCCTAGTAATGTTCCTTTGGCCTCTCTGGTTGCTCAAGAAGAGCATGTTGATGTGAATTTCATTAGAAACAATAATTTTAACAACAATGCTTATAGAAACAATTTTGCTAGTAACAATTATAGGCCGTATCCTTCTACCAATGGTAATGGTTATGGTAACTCTTATGGTAATTCCTACAACAACACTAGGGCCGCGCCCTCCGAGCTTGAGGTAATGCTCAAGGACTTCATCGGTAAGCAAACTGCTTTTAACAAGTCTGTTGAGGAAAAGTTAGGCAAAATTGATATTCTTCTTCTAAAGTTGATAGCCTTGCTCATGATGTTGAACTTCTGAAACTAAAAGTGTTTCCTAATGATGTGAAAGAGAACAATGTTTTTGCTACCGCTAATGCTATCCAACTTGGAATTGATGAAAATATTAGATTGTTAGCGGAATTGCATGCCAGGTGGGAAAGAGAAGATGAGATGGCTAGAGAGATGAAGGTATGTACCATTACTACCTCTAATGATGTTGCTCCTACTGGTAGCAATCCTCTTACTTTGATAGGTGTAGAGAAAACTCCCACCCCTTGTGTTAAGAAGCCTAAAACTGCCAAAACTTTTTCTCAAAAGAGTGCTGAAATTTTTCGGAGTGTGGGAGATGATAGCTCTATTTCTTTTAATGATTTTGATGTTGATGGCTGCAATATATGTGAAGTAATTTTGTTCTTGCAAAAGCTTGCTTTGACTCCTAATGCTAGTTCTTTAAATATTGCTTTTACTAAGCATATTACCAATGCTCTCATAAAGATTAGGGATGAAAAGTTGAAGCAAAAAGCCTCTGTTCCCAAGAAGTTAGAAGATGGTTGGGAACCCATCATTGATATGCATGTTAATGGTTATGATTGCCATGCTTTATGTGATCTAGGTGCTAGTATTTCTATCATGCCTAGAAAGATTTATGACATGCTTGATTTACCACCGCTTGAAAAGTGTTATTTTGATGTTTCTATTGCTGATGTTGCTAAGAAGAAACCTTTGGGGAGAATTAATGATGTTTTTATTGTGGTTAATAATAACCCTGTTCCCATTGATTTTCTTGTTATGGACGTTGAATGCCATGCTTCATGTCCTATTATTTTGGGAAGACCCTTTCTTCGAACTGTAGGTGCTATCATTGATATGAGGGGAGGCACTATCAAGTATCAATTTCCACTAAAGAAAGGTATGGAACACTTCCCTAGGAAAAGAAAGAAATTATTTTTTGACTCTATTCTTAGAGCAAATTATGATCTTGATGCTTCATCACTTGATATTACTTGATTCGCAATTTTCTGCGCCTAGCTCAAAGGCGTTAAAGAAAAGCACTCTTGGGAGATAACCCAATGTTTTCTTTTCAGCACTTTTTCTTTTATTTGAGTCTTGAAAGTCATTACTACTGTAATGACCGCTCCTTATCTTGTTTATTTCGTTTTTGTGCCAAGAGAAGCCTCTAATTAGAGTGAGGTAAAGATTTGGGGATGTTGCTGTCCTGAAACTGTTTTCGGTGCTGCACCGTAAAAATTCGTGAAAATTCTCTGTTTATCTTTTGGACCTGCGATTTCTTGTGCATATGCCCCAGGTTATATCCAAACTTTTCTTAGTTGAACACTTTTTGATTTGAGCAACAGAAAATCCCTCAAAAATTCGACCTTTGTCAGTTGTTCAGTTTTGACAGATTTCTGCCAATATTTGTGTTTGCCACTTTATCGCTTTCTTTTGAGTTCTTTTGATCATGGAACTTTTGGGGAGGTTGCTACAGTAGTATATGCTATATATGTGGTGGTTTTGAGTTGAAACCTGAAGCAAATAGAGGATTGATTATATGTTATGCTTACACTAATGTTGCTAATAGAATTGTGTTTAGTTTTGTATGAAGGAAGTTTTCAAGTGTAGGGATTGGAAAATGATGAGATGAGTTGAAGAATGGACAAAAGCTCTAGCTTGGGGATGCCCATGCATCACCCCAAGAAATATCCAAGAAGTAGAAGCGTCAAAGCTTGGGGATGCCCCCGAGGCACCCCTTCTTCATCGGCAAAAATCAGGTCACCTTTCAAAACACTATATTTTTATTGCTTCATGCACTATGTGTTTTTCTTGGAGCGTCAGTTGTTTTAGTTTTCTTAGTTGGTTTAGTTTGTTTGTTTGCTGCAATAAATGGTTGGACCCCAACAAATTTCTTTTGGAGGAGATGTACTCGTTTTCATTTGCAAAGAACGCTCTAGTTTTCACTCTTATTAAAATCGAGTGTTCTTCTTTTTCTGCTACTGCTTTTGGTTTTTGTTTTTGCCTTGATTTGCGTTCAGACCTTGTCATATCTTTTCATCAAGGTGTATGTTTGCCTCTGATCTTTATTGGTTTTCATCAAAAGAGGTGTTTATAAAAATTTCAAATGGTGTTGGAAAAGAGAAAAAGCTTTGTGCAAAATAGTGGTACAAGAAGGAGCTTGTGTAGACTGCGGCTTAGGCTTTTTCATGTCATGCTTGATGTCTTTTTGATAGTATGCTTAGTGGTTTTGCTGTAGCATGACTTGTCTCAAATAACTGAGATTGCTTAATGAGCCTTTGAAAAAATCATGCATTGTTTTTATTGTATGGAAGCATTATTTTGGTTTTCTCCTTGATGCTTTATTTGGGTTGACTTGGCGCATGCTCACACATGTTAGACTCTTACAAAGTCGCCAATAGCCTTCATGATCATTTAGTTTTTGACTTTTGATGCCATCTTATGCTTCTTTTAATGTCGCTTTGTCGCTTTGCATGATTATGGCCATTATTGCTCTCTTAGTTGGTCGCTCCCAGTCTTTTGCTAGCCCTCGCCTTGTACTGAGTATGAGCTCTACTCGTGCATCCAACTCCTAAAAGCCAAAGTTTACCATTGTGTCCACTATAAACTCCTATGCATGGTATTTGTAAGCCATTCCAAAGTAAATTTTCATGTGCTACCTTTCAAAAACCTTCAAAACACTTCTCATTTTATGACATTGTTTTCAGCTCATGGGGACGTAGTGGTCGGATTTGCTATCTTCCATATTACTTATTCCAAAAAGAAAAAAAAGAAAAAAAAGGCACTTCTCCAAGAAATGTGAATGATGGTGGGCACCCGATGGAATTGGTTAGCCATGGTTTGTGAAAGGAAAAAAGGTGGGGAGGAGTGCCAAGCTTTATAAAAGAGCACAAAAGTGCCAATCTCTCTCTCAAAAACTTGCTTCATTTTTGTATGGAAGATAGTAAGAACCCCATTGCCAGTCGTTGACAAAGACAACCACCTCTCAAAATCAAGTTTTATCTCTCTGTTTTACAAATGAAAAGCTCTAGCACATGTTTAATCACTGCTTCCCTCTACGAAGGGCCTTTCTTTTACTTTTATGTTGAGTCACCACCTTCTTTCTTTATGCACCATTAAGAGAGCATAGTTGTCATTCTTAGTGTGATATGCATTGTCCCAAAGTTCATTGATTGATTCATATTGTTGGTTTCACTTGTTCTTAAATTATTTGTATCTAGTCGCCCTCTTAAACGTGAAGGTGTCCTATGCATTTATGTTTTGCTCTCTTTGAAGGACAAGCTGAAAACCATTTGTATGTTTTTCCTTATGATTTGAACACACGTTTGACTTTCATTGTTTCATTTTCATGATCTTTTGTTTGTGTTCATTTGCATATTTACAACATGGTTGCTAAGTTTCTTATTGTCATGATTATATCTTCATGCCCATGTTTTAAGTTCTAATGATCCCAGCTCACAAATGCTTACATATATGATCAAGATTGTGTAGGTGCATGTCACCTCAAAAATTATTCTTTTGTTATCACTTACCTACTCGAGGACGAGCAGGAGTTAAGCTTGGGGATGCTTGATACGTCTCAAACGTATCTATAATTTTTGATGCTCCATGCTTGTTTTTACACCATTTGCCTATTGTTTCGTTACACTTAGTGGCACTTTTATGCATTTTCCGGAACTAACCTATTAACGAAGTGCCACAGTGCCAGTTCCCTGTTTTCTGCTGTTTTTGTGTTTCAGAGTGATACACAGGAAATATTCTCGGAATTGGACGAAACCACATCCTGAAATCTTATTTTACCCGGAAGCTTCCAGAGATCCGAAGAGGAGTAGGAGGGGGGCCACCAGGGGCCCACACACAGGGGTGGCGTGGCCAGCCCCTGGCCCGCGCCACCACCGTGTGAGGCCACCTGGCCCCACCTCTGACGACGCCCCTTCGCCTATAAAGACCCCCCGACGGAAAAAACCTAAGGACCCGATCAGATTTCCAGAACACATCGCGATCCGCCGCCGCCGCCGCCGTCGACCCGAAGATCGGGAGGGTCCAGAAGCTCTTCCCGGCACCCTGCCGGAGAGGGGAATCGCCACCGGAGGTCTTCTTCATTGCCATGCTTGCCTCCGGAGCGATGAGTGAGTAGTCTACCTTGGACTATGGGTCCATAGCAGTAGCTAGATGGTTGTCTCCTCCACCATGTGCTTCATGTTTAGATCTCATGAGCTGCCCTACATGATTGAGATCACCGTTATGTAATTCTACATGTTTGGTTTGTTGGGATCCGATGAATATTGGTGTTTATGATTAAGTTGCTGTACTGAATTATATCTTTTGTTATCTCTATGTTGTTTATGATCTTGCATGTTCTCCGTTGTTAGTAGCTATCTTGGCCGAGTAGTTGCTAGTGACTCCAAGAGGGGGTATTTATGCTCGATAGTGGGTTCATGCCTCTATTTCACCTGGGGGAGTGACAGAAACCTCTAAGGTGGTAGATGTGCTGTTGCTACTAGGGAGAAAACAACATTCATATGCTCAAGGGCATATGCTTTGTTTACATTACACACTTTGCTTAATGCAATTATCTGTTGTTCGCAACTTAATACTTCTAGGGTGTTCGGATTGATATCCCCGGGGGTGGATTATTAGTCATAGATGCAGTTGGATGGCAGTCTATGTATTTTGTTGTAATGCCCAGAGTAAATCTCATAGTGATCTTCTTGACATATCACGTTATCTTTATTCTATCAATTGCCCAACTGTAATTTGTTTACCCAGCATGTGTTATTTTATCTATGGAGAGACACCACTAGTGAACTATGGACCCCGGTCCTATTTCCATCATATTGCTATCACCTGTTTACTTTACTCGTACTGTTTACTTTACTCACATACTATATTGTTTTCCACTCGATACGCTCATAACCTTTGTTTCAAGCAAACCGGTGAGATTGACAACCTCATCGCAAGTTGGGAACAAAGTATTTGTTTGTGTGTGTGCAGGTTCCGCATAACCTTCAGTCGTCATTGTCTCTCCTCTCCTGGTCGATAAACCTTGGTATCTTAACTGAGGGAAAACTCGCCGCTATATTCATCATACCTTCCTCTTGGGGTTCCCAACGGGCTGGTTATCCACCACGCACAAGGACAGTCTGCTCCCACATCAACTATCCACCACCACACGCAGCAGGTACCCCATTGGCGGTTCTCAATGATATGGATATACTTACAATGACAAGAGCCTTGCTTGGGACTCTAAGTAAAGTAGCATGAGGTTTGGGTACTCGTATTCACGGGGCACGAGGTTTTCAACTTATGATTTGTCAAGCATATGCATCATAATTGTTCTCGCATTAACTTTAACCATTGAAGATGCTTATGATGGGGGCAATGAGAGCTCAAAGCCGGTAAGTACCATAATTTTTGAAGGTTATAAAACTTGCAATCACTGCTTCCCTCTGCGAAGGGCCTTTCTTCTACTTTTATGTTGAGTCACCACCTTCTTTCCTTATGCACCATTAAGAGAGCATAGTTGTCATTCTTAGTGTGATATGCATTGTCCCAAAGTTCATTGATTGATTCATATTGTTGGTTTCACTTGTTCTTAAATTATTTGTATCTAGTCGCCCTCTTAAACTTGAAGGTGTCCTATGCATTTATGTTTTGCTCTCTTTGAAGGACAAGCTGAAAACCATTTGTATGTTTTTCCTTATGATTTGAACACACGTTTGACTTTTATTGTTTCATTTTCATGATCTTTTGGTTGTGTTCACTTGCATGTTTACAACATGGTTGCTAAGTTCTTATTGTCATGATTATATCTTTCATGCCCATGTTTTAAGTTCTTATGATCCTAGCTCACCAATGCTTACATATATGATCAAGATTGTGTAGGTGCATGTCACCTCAAAAATTATTCTTTTGTTATCACTTACCTACTCGAGGACGAGCAGGAGTTAAGCTTGGGGATGCTTGATACGTCTCCAACGTATCTATAATTTTTGATGCTCCATGCTTGTTTTTACACCATTTGCCTATTGTTTCGTTACACTTAGTGGCACTTTTATGCATTTTCCGGAACTAACCTATTAACGAGTTGCCACAGTGCCAGTTCCCTGTTTTCTGCTGTTTTTGTGTTTCAGAGTGATACACAGGAAATATTCTCGGAATTGGACGAAACAAGTTCCTTAAGTCTTATTTTACCCGGAAGCTTCCAGAGATCCGAAGGAGAGTCGGAGGGGGGCCACTAGGGCTCCACACGCAGGGGCGGCGCAGCCAGGCCCCTAGCCGCGCGGGCCCCACATGAGGGCGCCTGGCTCCTCCTCTGACATCGCTCCTTCGCCTATAAAGACCCCCCGACGGAAAAAACCTAAGTACCCGATCAGATTTCCAGAACATATCGCGATCTGTCGCCGCCGTCGACCCGAAGATCGGGAGGGTCCAGAAGCTCTTCCCGGCACCCTGCCGGAGAGGGGAATCGCCACCGGAGGTCTTCTTCATCGCCATGCTTGCCTCCGGAGCGATGAGTGAGTAGTCTACCTTGGACTATGGGTCCATAGCAGTAGCTAGATGATTGTCTTCTCCACCATGTGCTTCATGTTTAGATCTCATGAGCTGCCCTACATGATTGAGATCACCGTTATGTAATTCTACATGTTTGGTTTGTTGGGATCCGATGAATATTGGTGTTTATGATTAAGTTGCTGTACTAAATATTATCTTTTGTTATCTCTATGTTGTTTATGATCTTGCATGCTCTCCGTTGTTAGTAGCTATCTTGGCCGAGTAGTTGCTAGTGACTCCAAGAGGGGGTATTTATGCTCGATAGTGGGTTCATGCCTCTATTTCACCTGGGGGAGTGACAGAAACCTCTAAGGTGGTAGATGTGTTGTTGCTACTAGGGAGAAAACAACATTCATATGCTCAAGGGCATATGCTTTGTTTACATTACACACTTTGCTTAATGCAATTATCTGTTGTTCGCAACTTAATACTTCTAGGGTGTTCGGATTGATATCCCCGGGAGTGGATTATTAGTCATAGATGCAGTTGGATGGCGGTCTATGTATTTTGTTGTAATGCCCAGAGTAAATCTCATAGTGATCTTCTTGACATATCACGTTTATCTTTATTCTATCAATTGCCCAACTGTAATTTATTTACCCAGCATGTGTTATTTTATCTATGGAGAGACACCACTAGTGAACTGTGGACCCCGGTCCTATTTACATCATATTGCTATCACCTGTTTACTTTACTCGTACTGTTTACTTTACTCGCATACTATATTGTTTTCCACTCGATACGCTCATAACCTTTGTTTCAAGCAAACCGATGAGATTGACAACCTCATCGCAAGTTGGGGACAAAGTATTTGTTTGTGTGTGCAGGTTCCGCATCACCTTCAGTCGTCATTGTGTCTCCTCTCCTGATCGATATTAAACCTTGGTTTCTTAACTGAGGGAAAACTAGCTGCTATACTCATCATACCTTCCTCTTGGGGTTCCCAACGGGCTGGTTATCCACCACGCACAAGGACAGTTTGCTCCCACATCAACTTGGTAGCAGCCAATTTTCTGGGCGCCATCAATAAGGGATCACAATAGCCGCAACGATATCCGTGAAATCTATCTCAAGGAACCAAATTGATCTAGTTTTGCTTAAATTTTTCCATTGATTTAGTTCTCTATTTCTACTTAAACAGATAAGATGCATATCATCATGTGAGCTGTGGCTCAGATCGTCCATCACCTTTTTGGGGTTTGGGGTCACTTCAAAGCGTTGCCCATATTTCACAAAGTGGATGAGAAGATTGAAAATTGAAGTGAAGGTTCAACAAGGGCTGCCACCAGATATGGTAACTCATTGCCAGTAGAACCTTTGTCCACGAGACGAAGACGTAACCAAGAAATATATAACAGCTAGCTCATTTATACAGTTAGGAATTTAATGTATGTTGAAATTCATGTATATGTTGTGTATGAAATATGTGAAATGCAAGCACATAAGGTGTATGATATGTATAATAAAAACATAATTTTCTTATAGTGCTGATTAATGGTTTACTAGTATGCAATAATACCAAATATGGCAATGCGATTTACTATATATACTCCCGACGGTTATATGCGGATAACCATGTAGGATCTCTGACTAATGGTGACATTTAAAAATTATTTACCATCTGCGAAAGGCATCAAGTTGACACACGTTTCCTTTCCTGGCCAAGGTCGTGTGTGAAAGTTTAGCTCTCGCATACGGTTCACGGAACCATGTACGCTTCGGCTTCATCGCACACCTCTGCATATTGACCGTTTTTTTCAAGCGTGTGCCATATGCCAAATTGGTCATGTGTGAAGGCTTGTTCTGTATTAGTGTTAGTGTCTTATTATATTACTTTGTTTCTATGTGCAGGTATTTTACGTAAAATAACTAGCAATTGTGGCCGTGCAATTATTATTTTTCCACAATACACCATATAAACTGAGATATTGTGCAATGCATGTTTTACGTAATACATCACATATAGTATGTGCTCAATAACCGTGAGGAGAAGTTAAAGCGCCCTTTATAGAAAAAAATAACTAAGAGGAGGCGCAAGACCATAAGTGGAGCCGTCCATGTATGGTTAGCTAAACATGGAGGGCATATATACAATGGAAACATACATGAATGATGTTAGACCAATGAGAAAAAATTGCACTTAACACCAATATTTGGTTACATAGTTATAGAAAACTCGAAATCAAAATAACTTTTGCAGCTAACTCTAACTTTCGGGATAATATGTTGCAGCTATCCCAAATAGATGTGTTTAGGACCCTTAGTTGCGTACGTTATTTGTGGGTCCAGATTTTTATAATGTATATCAAAATTATACAATTTCTAAAAAGGGCAACATAACGGTTGAAAACATAGACATTATGCACCTACAAAATATTGTGGCATGCTATTGTTTCCACTGTTATACTGCCCATTTTTAGTTATTTTTGGATAATTTGTATACCATTTAAAAAAATTATTATGTAGTTATCATATATGGCATATAAATCTGGGCCAACATGTCAGCTACGTGGTTAATGGCCCTAAAACATGTATTTGGGCTAGCTGCAACATATTACCCAAAAACTGAGGTTCACTACAAAAGATATTTAAATTTTTTGAATTTTGTGCAACTTTGTTACCAAAGATTGGTGTTACCTGCAATTTTCTCGACCAATGATGAGGTGATATAACTCGGACATTATTTCCCCCACTATGGGGTTAACTTTGAGTAATCAACTATGGGGTTAACTTTCAGTAGAACAACAATTTTGTTAGCACATATATACAATTGAATGGGCATGATTAGTTTTATCAGACATGGGCAATTATTCTTACAAGTATTAGTGGAGACCAGTAGATATGTTTTCCTTTATCTGACTAGTTGCCATCAGATAAAAGGTCGGTAGTAAACTTGAGTCACTCCTGCTTGATTATGAAGAGATGTACGGGGTGCACGTGAAGTTAGGGGAGTCCGATGTTCGACATCAAATCTTTGGATGACAACAAGAGACCGTCAAATAGAAACATGTGTTTCTCTATTTTTTGAGAATTAGGATTATGAGTGAATCTCCTCCCTCCTACCCTCTTGCTTTGGTGTCCTATTTATAGGCTGGAGGTGTGTGTGACTATGTGAGGGAGAATATGAACATTATAAGTATATGCATGTTTTTTGGGGATTCATGTTGGAATATCCCAATCATTTTTTTTTGTTTCTCGGGGCATCTTGGTGGAGTACTCCCTGGCTCCCCCTCCCCCGAAGGAATATTCTCAGGAATCTTCTCCAGCAAAGCAGGGAGCCATGGTGATGTATGATAGCTGAAGTTTGAAAGGGTGTCGTCGGGAACTCAAAAACATGTCGTGAAGGAACCCAACAATGCTTTATCGCGAGCGTTCTAGAGGATACGTCATGGCTTGCGTAGAGACGCGTGTCGTACAAGTATCGATGTCGGTTTGTACTGAACCGGGAAGGGGGGCTCCCCCTAGCAGTAGTTATGTATACTCAAACTCTAGTGTAATCCATTTTAATTGTTTCCAATTATGTTTGACAATAAATACTAACTCAATATGTATGTTCATGAAAAGAAACTAATAACCGTTGTTATAATGTGAAAATGGTATTTTTGAAGGCACAAACAAATGAGAATATGATTTTTTAAGAAAAAGAAGAATTTGTGTGTTGATATTACGAGAGTGGAAGGTTCATATAAATACTGAAATGTCTTAAATTTCTAACCTATAAAACCATATCAGTTTTAAAGTTGAGTAAGTACTATAACTTAATCCCTAAGTGTAACTACTTCATTCTCTACTAAATAGATGGTGTTTACACTATTTATATTTTGCATTACTTTTTGTTGAAGAAAACAATATTAGTTTGTGTCATAGAAAACTTTATTTTGTTGTAAGTGTAAATGTAGCTTGAGAACTGTACTGATCGAGTTGCTCTTGGGGCGATGGCCAATTTGTGTTCGTACCACTCCAAATTGTGTCCGTTTGAAGCGCCCGGACACATGTCCGAGCCATGGAGCGGGTACCACAGAGGCACCCTCCCACGAATTTTTTGATAGAACTATAATTAAAATCCACATGCCAAATTCATTTAAATTTTAGGTTTATTACAACAAAATTTAAAGAAAAAATAAACTAAAACCTAACCCTAGAACTCGGAAGAATCTGATTGGACGAGAACGTCGTTGTTGGCCATAGACGCGTGGAGGGTGGCCATTAAGCCCGACATGTCCTCGGGGTCGTCGAGATCTCACAGCAATAGCATGCAACAGCATTGGCAAGTCCTCCAGCTCGTCGCGCCGGACTATGCCTCCAGATCATCCCAGTTAACCCCGTTGTCGGGCTCCTCTGAGGTTGCGACGCGCAAACGTGGCATTGTTGCCCCCATTGGGCCGATGAGGACGATGAGGACCTCCGCTGTAGCAAGCCAAGGAAAGTGGTGAATATGTGTGCAACATCGGCTACTGTTTCCTCTATAAGGGGCGTAGCTGTAGTAGCAAAGACTTGGCATTACAGCTTAGCGTCCGCGTCACGAGAACCGGCACATATAGCCAAGCACGTCGCAGGGAAATCACTCCAGTTGCTGCAGCTAAATTGACAGTCAGACCGCGACGAGACAATGCGTAGGGTAACGTCTGCATAAACGTCCTCCTACGCACGTCATCACTGAAGATGTATCTAATCCTTGCACAAACGAAGGCCAGACCGTCTGGTGCAGCCAGCCCAAAGACAGATCATGCAACAGTAGCGATGAAAACGGAGAGGATATGGCCATATTTTTATTTTTATTTTTTGCAGAAGAAAAAACGAAATATAAATCCTAAAATTAAATGCGAAAACATGTACTATCGGAAACAAATATAACGTGAATACAGCAGGACACGAAGCCGAATGCAGACATTTGTTAGAACCAAGAAATCCCTGGAATCATGTAGAAACTCAAGCAAACCAGTAAACTTGTGTTAGTTCCTAAGATGAAATATATGTTTTTGCTTCACTGCACCACCTTCCATAAATTCAAACACATTAAGGGCTGTGATTGCTCGGTACCCTTTTATAATTAAGCTATGAAGAGGTACAAAGCAATTTCAGTTGTCGATGAGTTTAGAGTTTAGAGAAGAGAGGTGCACCGAGGCAAACTTCTAAAATATAATATGAAGATATATTAGGATTATAAGTTATCATATCTTGGAGGTTTCAAAAGTTTGAACTCCTTCGCAATCAAACAAACTTCTGAACGATCAGAGCTACTCTCTTTAAATGACTCTAAAATAGTTATTACTAAAACTGATAGACTTTGTAATAAAGTTGCACATGGTCTGTGCCAATTAAGCCGTAGTGTGTGGTGTGAAGAGGTTTTACAAGGTGCGATGCCGACCTGCGTGTTGAAAGCGGCCTTGGATGATTGTAACCAACATTCTGTTTCATAATTAATTCAAAACACATTTTCAAAAAAATAAAATAAGTTATCATATCTTAATAACGGGTAAAAGGAGAAAGGATCGAACCGTCCAAGCCTCCTTGAACCCATGACAGGATTATTTGGTCGCCACCCCTAATTTTAGGATAGACTACTTTGAGCATTTTGACTTATCTCAGATTGGGCGTTGGTGCTGGACAGCTACAACATCCTAAAATCAGAAATTCCATATAAATCAGCTTCCGTTTCAGCTTCTGATCCAAAGGCCGTTTCCTTTTTGTTTCCAATTTCGCCAAAATAAATCAGAAATTCCGTATAAATCAGCTTCCGTTACATAAAATCCTATTTTTATATTTCGATTTTCCGTTTCCGTTTTTTCGCAGAAAAGATGAAACCTTTCTACTCCATTTCTTATGCCTAAACAACACCGGCATGCTCTATTCGGGAGCTGCTAGGTAGGAGCAGCAGCACATTAATTAATTATGACGAGCATGCACTCGATGTCGTCGTATGATCGTGTCACCGCAGCGTCCCGGAACATGCTATCGCAAGTCAGACGAGCCTGCCTGCCTGCCGAGGTTTCACGGTGTCTCCACGACTCCACTGCATGTTGAGAAAAGTATCACTAGTCACACGAGCCTGCCTGCGGTGGTCGCTGCTGCATGCTACGACTTGTGACTTACTGAACAACTCAACGTTCACCAACCGCGCGCGCGCCGGTCCGTGAGAAGAAACCTCCTATAAATCTCCCCCTGACCTTGAGCTTCAGCCTCGCCGGAGTCATCAACCAACCGAGCTTCCCTGGTCCAGAGCCGCCCGCGGTATATACAGCCGTGTGGGCACGGGAACGTACAGGCAGAGAGCTAGCTAGCAGCGGCCATGTCCAAGGAGGTGTCAACCAGCGAGGTGCAGTCGGCGCCGCCGACGCCGCGGCCCGTGTCCGCCCCGCCGTCGCAGATGCACTCCCCGGCGCCCAGCCGGTCGCCGCTGCGCGCGATGGCGACGCCGCTCGCCAGCCCCGTCAGGAAGGCGGTGGCGAGCGTGCGGGGCGTCTTGGAGGATGTCGGCCACATCACGCGGCTCGCCGACCCGCGCGACGCCTGGCTCCCCATCACCGCGTCCCAGAGCGGCAACTCCTACTACGCCGCCTTCCACAGCCTCAACTCCGGCATCGGCTTCCAGGCGCTCGTGCTCCCCGCCGCCTTCGCCTCCCTCGGATGGTACCTTCCTACTTCCTACTCTACTGTCTACTCCCCGTGCCACCGCTAGCTAGTGCTAGCTATTCGGTCGTCGAGCATACACACATGTTACTGAATTTGCCCCGTGGTGGATTTGGTTCTTGCAGGACGTGGGGGATCGTCTGCCTGACCGTGGCGTTCGCGTGGCAGCTCTACACGCTGCGGCTGCTCGTAAACCTCCACGAGCCGGTCGCCGGCGGAACGCGGTACAGCCGGTACATGCACCTCGCCACGACGGTTTTCGGTACTTCCCTCAATTCCCGCGCGTCCTTCTTAATTTCAGACCTCATAACACGCCACGCTATAGCTCATCACTCCTTGCCTCCTTTCCTTTAGGTAAGAAATGGGGGAGGATCCTGGCCCTGCTCCCGACGCTCTACCTGTCGGCGGGCATCTGCACGGCGCTCATCATCGTCGGCGGCAGCAGCATGAAGATCCTCTTCGGCATCGCCTGCGGGCCGGCGTGCCTCGCGCGTCCGCTCACCACCGTGGAGTGGTACCTCGTCTTCATCTGCGTCGCCGTCCTGCTCTCCCAGCTCCCCAACCTCAACTCCATCGCCGGCGTCTCCCTGGTCGCCGGCACCGCGGCGGTCGGGTACTGCACCATGATCTGGGTCGTGTCCGTGGCCAAAGGGAGGGTAGCTGGCGCGTCCCACGACCCTGTCAAGGCCACCGGCGACGTGGACAGGACGATTGCGGTCCTCAACGGCCTCGGCATCATCGCGTTCGTTTTCAGGGGGCACAATCTTGTCCTCGAGATTCAGGTGAGTGTCTCCCAGCCAGGGAAATAGATCCCTACGCAATCCTTTCCCACTGAGACGATGAAGAAGAAAAGTCAGGCATTGAGTGTGTTTGCTTTGTATCGCAGGGTACAATGCCGTCAACATTGAAACACCCTTCTCATGTGCCCATGTGGAAGGGCGTCAAGTTCGCCTACATCATCATCGCCCTCTGCCTGTACCCCGTCGCCGTCGGCGGCTTCTGGGCCTACGGCGACCAGATGCCCCCCAACGGGCTCCTCAGCGCGCTGAGCAAGTTCCACAGCCAGGACGTGTCGCGGCTGGTGGTGGGGCTGGCGACGCTGCTCGTCATCGTCAACTGCCTCACGACCTTCCAGATATACGCCATGCCCATCTTCGACAACATGGAGGCCGGCTACGTGCACAAGAAGGACCGCCCCTGCCCGTGGTGGCTGCGCGCCGCGTTCCGCGCCTCCTTCGGCGCCATCAACCTCCTCATCGCCGTCGCGCTGCCCTTCCTCTCGGAGCTCGCGGGCCTCATGGGCGGGATCTCACTGCCGGTCACGCTCGCGTACCCGTGCTTCATGTGGGTGGCCATCATGAAGCCGCCCAGAGGCACCGCCATGTGGTGCCTCAACTGGGCGCTCGGAAGCCTCGGCATGGTCCTCAGCTTCGCCCTCATCGTCGGGAACCTCTGGGGCCTCGTCAACACAGGCCTACATGTGCACTTCTTCAAGCCCTCATAGTAGAAATTAACATGGATGGATGCCAGTTTGTTTCTAGTCTACTATACCAAGCAACGCAAGACATAATTAATGTGGAGTACTTTCTTGCTGAGAAATATATGAGGGATGTCGTGTACTGATACCTGATGAAACGTTGTTTCTTTTATGGAAGCAAAGCTGAATTTACGTTTCAATACGCTACAGATCAGATGCCATAAGGTACGCTTGTGGGCACGTTGTTTTCCGTGTTCAGAAAACCTTCAGAGCAGCTGCATTCTGCGTACAGAAGTGGCTATTGCTTTGAAGCATGACAGCGGAGGATGGCATATGAGAACACGTACGGAGTTGTTGTATGTCGGCTCTAAACTTTTCTCACGCTACAATGAGCGTAACAGAAATCCAGAAGGATACAGATCAATCTAACCCCATCATTTAGCCCGGATGCCGTATCTAGGAGAGAAACAAGGTGCCTACACTCTACATGATTAGTGAACCACAAGTATCTCTATCATATTATTATATGCATGAACCTGAACTAATGATTAACTAACGGCGCTATTTCGCATATAGCACAAACTAACAACACCTGCAGTAGATTACATCTTGGCATGTGTACGGTCTAGCTCGGGCTTCTAGGTCTTCCAACGGAGGCACTGCTTCCAGGACATACCCCTTCTCTCTAGAGAGGCAGAGGTCATAGAGGTTCCTGCAAATACCTTTGCTGAATGGATGAACCGTCCTAGGAACTCCCCTGAAAGTGGCGTTTGAATGATTCGTTACTGATGATGTAACGACAAGCAAATATAACAAGTAAAAATGCTACTCTTCCGCCATTTTAATACCTGAGGTAAGAGATTCGCCTCCGTCTGGCAATTTCATATGTTGTTTGATTCGTAAGAGCAAGGTAACTGCAGGTATACACAACTTGTGAACATAGCAATCAACACTGAGAAAGAACCCCGGTACTCTGACATCACAACACGTAAGCTTCAACTATTTTGGTGCAACTTTAGAGTGGTAGTTCTGATCAGCTAAGTTGGAAATGTAAATTTACCTTCCATCTATTTGTTAGGAAAAAACCCCGAAGAAAACTTAAGGTCAGTAGCTATTTTCATTATTTTTCTTTATCTTCTGCAAATTAATTTGTGATGGCCAAAAGAACTCATATTATTGTGAATATAGAAGAATCCTTACGTATGCATCATCAGTAAGATCAGCAAAATTACGAGGATTAATATCAACGCAATCAACAATACCAAACCAGTCAAACCCTTCAACCTGTCCATAAGAAAACTAAAATGTGTGGTGAAACAAATTCAAGAATAAATCCATCAAAGTCTTATGATCGTGAAACTTGATCTAAAAGTTTAACAAACATACCAGGACTCCTTCATGTCCAAATGTAAGAACTGAATGTAAAGAGCAACAGTCCAAACAATTAAAGTTGCTTCTTCAAATAGGTACCACCTAAAAAATGTCAATTATGCAAGGATGAAAGCTGGATGCACTTTTGAGGGGTCATAAAATAGATTACATACGCATATTCAAATATATTATCAGAAGCATGTAAGTGCAATATTTCTATAAAAAACTAATGCATAATAGGAGCACCTCCCTAATAACAGAAATAATTATAGTGGAGGACAGCTGTAGTTTTAGTTATATCAGGCAGAATCCTTGAGACCAATAATCATTAATCTTCTTCATATTTTCTTCCATATTACAAAACAACCAGGAGCACAAGACATAACGAGCATGACAATGCGAACAAGAATTAGCCCGAACCCAGTTATCCTCCAGAGCATATAAACATGATACATGCCATTGCGTCGGGCACTGAATGTCAAGATTGTGGTAGACCACTAGATCTAACTATGTTAGGTAAAGTTTGATGGAGTTATTTGGAGAAAAAGAGATAAATTCCTGCCTATGTTACAATATACTAGGGGAAAGGGTGGGATGGGCATCAAATCAGTACACAGTTCCAATTGCATCCAAGGAACTAGTTGTTGATAGTTATAACAAAGAAGACATGATGGATGGTCTAATTATTAGGTAAAAGGTCGGTCCTTCATTACGACACAACTTCTGTATGGGGGGATTCTGGATATATTGTTCAGCACAGGGACCACAGGGCACATAAACTGGAAAAGGTAAGAACATGGTGGTATCTGCACATAATGGCACATCTATCGTACAACTTAGATGCAAATTGTTCAAGATAAGCTGCACAATATGTAAACCCAAAACTCACCAAAAACGACAATGATTCCTTTTGCCAATGCATGTTCCAAGCCATATACAATGATGGTCAAATTGGAGAACACATTTATCACAATCATGACAATGCTTGGTGCGTGGTAGCTGTGAAAGGTAGTATCAGCAAAAAATGAGCTTTAGAGAGCCATCATAATAAAATTATGTGCCAATTGAGGATATGGCTATAAATCATGCACATGATGCGATATATGTGTTTTTGAGAATAATCAACTGATCTTTTGTTTCCATTTTTCTCTCAAAGCATTTTACTTGTACTGTTATGAGCACTAAAATCAAGATTCCAAGCAGGTATACTGATGCCTTATTATTTTGTCATTGACTTGACTATAAAGCACATTACACTAGACTGCAACCTTAGAAAAATAAAGATTACCTGAATGAGGTGGCAGGACGAGCAAGTCAAATTCCTAAATAAAATGGAAGCAATAGCATGTCATAGAAAGAAGTACATGAAAAATGTGTTCAAAACTACACCTCCGAAGAGGGAGAAACTTTCTATCAAATGCAGACAAGTGTACCTGCCGGATGATCCAGGAGGATATAGATCCATCAATTGCAGAAGCAACGAAGGTGTAGCGGATTGTTGTTGCTCTATTTTGCTGCGACTCATGGCAGAATTTAATATTCCATTATTTGGACTGGCCTGTCTTTTCTTAACATAAAAAGGGACATTTTCAGTTTAGCTTAAAGCAAGTCTGCGCAACCTGTAGGAAACACAGGTCAACACAAAAGAACTAATAAAGGACATTACTTGGAGAGAGCCGCGGTATTGATGAAGGTTGCATGCATCCCTGATCCAGCTCTCAACACGTCAACCACATACCTAACAGCAAAAGGACCAAATCATGTGCAATGTATAAGGTATCCCTGGATCGATGTTTATAATGTTCTTCTGCTTGGGCAAAAGTAACACTGACAAGACGAGGATCAATTACCCTGGCGATGATTTGGCTGTATATAAGTACTGCACTAAGGTAAGCAACACCATCACTCCATATAAACTCATGTACCTGCCATAATAAGTGGACAGTGGGAAGACTGAAGATAGATAAAAACATGGCTAGTGAGAAACAGAGAAATAGATAAATGATAATATGATGAAAGCGCACAATTGTTAAATGATAGCCAAGAGCTAGGAGAAAATCGATTCCAAACAATCTAGCACTATATTAACATATGTAATCTGAACACGCCAAACACAGAAAAAAATCAGGGAGAAAGAGAGGGGTGGTGGTTATACCAGTTGCCCTGGCGGATTTGGCTGTGGAGGGTCGGATGGAGCAGCAAGATGGCGCCAATGAAGAGCGCATGCAGCAGCAGCACGATTACCCTGGCATGCCTCCACGGCTTCCTCCCTGCACCCAAATCCCCAGCTCCTGGTCAGGCAGGCATTCAGACCACGGAGACGAAACCCTCACCGTGACCAAGTCGAACAGAGGACGAACCGCGCGAGCCGTGACGCTGGGGTTGGGACAGGACTCTGACGTCCTCGTCGGGATCGCTTGCCCCGCCGCCGCAGGGCATCCTCGCCGCCGCACTTTTTCGACGAGAAGGGGAGGGAGGCGGTGCTCGGTACTTTCGCGGGAGGCCGAGCTTCGGGAGGAGGAGCCGGAGCCCGGCTGGTCCGTGCTGTTATCGTGGGGAAGCCCATCTGAAAGAAAATTGACGTTTCATAGGGCCTTCTCTAGTTCGTTAGCCCAAGAATAGGACCCAAATCAGCCCGTCTGGCCATCTGGAATTAGCCAAGGGGATCCGATAATTATCATCTTGGGGAAAGAAATCCTTATTAAGTCAGTAATTCAAGCGATCGCAGACAAGGCGATCCTTTAAAAAATATTTTTAAGACATTTAAAAGCATCCTACATGCTGACAAAGTTGTTTTAAGAAAAACTGACTTTTTATGCAACATGTGTAAAATAAACAAAAATCGGTGCTAAAATAAGCATTTTCGTGAAGCTTTTGTTGTCTCAACCCATGAAAATGTCAGTTTTCACAAAAATATACCCACACACAAATAATATGAAGATACATGTGCAAATAATTTTTCTAATTTTTTAGCATTTTTAAATATATTTTTAATAAGGGGAGCATATACACCTGAGATCAAAAGTGCATTTCCAATGCGATCACAGCTAACTCTGTGGCACTATTTAAACTGCCAAGAGGCCTCTGTCAACACGTCATCTCACTCATAAGGAAGGAGGGGGAGTCACAAGGAAGAGTGAAAGACAATACGTGTGTCATGGGAATCTATGGCGATGCCGAAATATAGAGGAGGGTTTGGTTTCCGCAACATTGAAATATTTGACCTTGCCTTGGTTGCTCGACAGGTTTGGAGGATTATTGTGGATCCAAACTCTCTTAGTGTTAAAATCTTGAAGGCGGTTTACTATGCAACATCAGATTTCCTTGAAGCATTAGTTGGTGGCAACCCATCGCAGATTCGACGCTCATTATTCAAAATTTTGAGAGATATTCTGAAGTAGGGTCTATTCATGAAAATTGGTGAAGATGCTTCTATTCACATTTGGAACACTAACTGGTAACCGTGATAATTCATTCTAAGGCTCCTAAGACCGATAGCCCGAGATTCACCACACATGGTCAAGGAGTTGATTTGCCATACAACAAGAACATGAAATGGAGCTGGTAAGATATTTTTTCTCCCGATGGATGTGAAAGTGATCACCAAAAATTTGATCATTTATGTTTCCCAACCTGATCTCTAGGCCTGGAATTTTGAAAGTCAGGAGTATTTCAATTAGATCAGTGTATGGGATGGTTGTGGAAACAAAGCACCACCATGAAAAGTGGCTGGAGGGACGGACGAAAACCTCTAGAACAGATGAGAAACATGGGTAATGGAAGAAGCTTTGGAAAACCAAGGTACCTGCCAAACTTTGTATCTTTGCGTGGAGGCTTGCAAGATCTTCTCTGCCTTTGGGTCAGGAGAGAGCACGCCATCATATGGCCACGTCGGAAGTCTGCTCTATCCACAATGCAGCAAATGACTCAAGGAGCAACTCACTCCTCCATTGCAACATGGCAAAGGCGGTTTGGTCCCTTGCGGATGATGATGTTTCTGAGTACCTACTTGCTGATGGCATTGATGACCCGAAGCTTTGGCTGATGTCGCTGTGTGATAATCTAAGCTAGGCCAAGTTCATCTTGTTGTGAAGTTAGGATCATCTAGCCCAACATAGAGCCACAGAGAAATGAGATTAGGAATGGATTACCTTGATCTTGAGATCCTCCCATCATGTATTGTTCTTGCAAAAGCTTTGTGCAGGAATGTGTTGGTCATTCCCGGTGTTTCAGTGTTTAGCTTAATCGGTGAGCTAGGGGAGAAAAATAGAGTCGTTTACTTATCTTAGAAGTCTCTCTTATATATAACAATACACACTGTTAGAGCTATATTATGTATTGTGTATTTCCCCATTTGTATGAGGGGTTTCCTGCATATTCTCCACACCTGTACATGTATATATACTGGCCTTTGGCCTCCTGGGAATACAAGTTGCTATTCCTAACATGGTATCAGAGCTATAGGTTTTTTTTTCACACGGGCAACTCGTGCTGTCTCCGATCCAATCTGACCGCCGTCGATCTTCTCTCTCTTTCCCTGCCGCCGTTGGTCCTTCGGCTCGTCTTCGACGCTTTGTCCTGGGCTCGTCTTTGGCCCGTCTTCTGCTGCCTCCCGCTTGGATCGATTGGTCGCCGTCGCCTTCTGACTTGGATCCGCTCGGATCGGCCGCCGCTGGGTCGCCTCCTGCTTCCCGTCCCCGACTTGGATCGATTGGTCGCCTCCAGCTCAGATCGGATCGGTCGACGCCCTACTTCCCATCCCCGTCGCCCGGAATCGTCCCCGTCACCCGTCCCCGACTTGGAGCCTCGATCGGATCGTGTCGGCCGCCCGTCCCCATCGCGGGTCGTCTTCCTCTAGCTTGGTCGAATTGCCCGATCCCCGTCGCTTTAATTTGGTGCTAGCCCGATTGAGGTGCACTTCTTCCGATCTTGTTGGTGGCGTGGTCGATTCCATCTCGTCTGCTTGGGCTAGCCTGGATCCTGCCGGCCCCGTCGCTTCCAAGTCGATGGCCGCCGTAGCCCTCGCTGATTGAGTTCCAGTTGTCCTCTGTGAGTTAAAAAAAATCCAAAAAAAATTTGCCTTCCGGCATGGTTTCCTGCTCCGATTGTGTCGCTTCCGTTGCTCCCGTCTTGCACCCATGTCCTCCCTCATTACTTGGTGCTCGTCCACCGACTCCCTCTTTGTCGGCTTGCCGCTCTCCGTCGATGTGTGCGACTTCTTCATGCGGTCATAGCCGCCCTTCGCCGACTCCGTTTACGTCGGCTCACTGCTCTACACACCGACTTTCGTGGCCTCTTCATACGGTTATGGCCGCCCTTTGCCGACTCCGTCTCCGTCGGCTTGCCGCTCTACACCAACTTTCGCGGCCTCTTCACGCGGTTATGGCCGCCCTTCACCGACTCCGTCTACGCCAGCTCGCCGCTCTACATCGACTCTTGCGGCTTCTTCAGGCGGTTGTGACCGCCTTTCACCGCCTCTGTCTTCATCGGCGCATTGCTCTCTCTCGCCTTCTTTGGCGGGCTCGGTGTGTGTTGATGACTGCTCTTCGTCGGCTCGTGATTCTACCTCAACCTCTTCAGCCGTCTCCTTCTCTGCGCATGAGATAGCGCAGCTTCGATGCCTGCTTGATGCTTGGGATTCTTCACCGACAGGTTCTGCTGGTTCTGCGACTGACTTTTCTGGTATTGAGAGACCACCACCTCCTTCTCCAGGTACATCCCCATGGCTTCTTGATAGTGGAGCTTCTTTTCATATGACTCATGATTCTTCCTTGTTGAATTCTGTTCGACCTGTCGACCCTCCTGTTCGTGTTCTCACTGCCGATGGTACCCCCTCCCAGTCATCAGTCGAGGCTGAAAGGACATTTGTCCCTTTCTACTTTTTTGATTTACAATGACAAGACTATGTTTTGTGTGAACTAAGATTTGAATTATATGCATACAGGTTTAAGATCACAGGTGAAGGGGTTCTAATGCATAAAAAGAAAGTTGGTGGAATCGCCTGCCGAAAAGTGGCCTAAAGTGGTCTGGCCGGTTCCCAGACCGGGCCACCCGGCGGCAGACCGGACCATCCCGGCGGAGCCGCCGGATTGGTATACTGATTCGGTTTTCGGCGGGCCGCCAGATCCGCCCGGCCCCCAGACCGGACCGGCCCGGCGGGGCCGCCGGACTGGTAGTCTGAACGGGTTTTCGGCGGGCCGCCGGATCCGCCCGGTCCACCGCCGGACTCCCGGCGAGGTGTCCGGTCCCGCCGGACTTACCGCCGGGCCGTCCGGCCCAGAGGCCGGCGGCGCCGGACTTATCGCCGGGATTGCTGCTGTGTGCTCCCTCCAACGGCCAGATTCCTACCTACCTATAAATACCCCTTCTCTTAGCTGGGGTAGGGTCAGAACTTCACCAACCATTGTTCATTCTTGAAGCTCTCACCTACCCCCATTGGAAAAATACCAAATTCCATAGATCTCCCCTTCTAGCCAACCAAAGCTCTTGATCTTTGGAGGATTGAAGGAGGAGGCACCGATCTACATCTTCACCAAAGGAATTTCATTTCCACCTCCATTTGCTTGGAGGATTTGCACCTTGGGGTTCTTGTGACCCTAGGTGTTGTAAGTGGTTGATTGGCTTGTCTTTGTGGTGATTCTTGCCTCCGTGGCTTTCTTGGGAGCCTCCAATTGAGTTGTGGAGCTTGCCCCAATACTTTGTGTAAAGGTGTCGTGCCGCCTTCAAGGGCATCACTTAGTGGAGCGTGGACTCGCCTTTGTGGCTTGTTCACCGGAGAATAGGGTGAGCCTTTGTGGCGTTGGTGGCCTTTGTGGCATCACACCTCTCCAACGTAGACGTACTTCCCGTAACAAGGAAGGAACTACAGGAATACATCCTTGTGTCTTCGTGCCTCCATTGCGGTTACCTCTATCCTTTACTCGTACCTTTACTTATATTATTATTGCTAGCTTGCTTGTCACTCTAGGTAAATTCACTTAGTAGCACATCTAGAGAATTTACCTTCTTGTCTAGCCTTAATTTGAAAAGGAGTAAAAATTTGGGTAGCTCCTATTCACCCCCCCCTCTAGTCGCTCATACGATCCTTTCAATTGGTATCAGAGCGTGGTCTCTTATTCGGGCTTAACCGCCTAAGAGTTTGAGCAACTATGGAAGGGGATAAGGGTAATGAAACTCCTCCCGAAGATACTCCTCCATCTATCTCTTCCTCTTGAATCTCACGTGAGGAGCATTTGGCGTCCTTGGACACAATGCAAACCACTATGAGATTGGAGATGAAGGCTATGTTTGAGGAATATTTTGGAAGAAAACCTTCCGGGCCCACCGACCCAAACACCACACCTAGTGTGGAACTCTCATTGGCTAAGGTGAAGCAACCTAACAATGGCTCCACCTCCGCCGAGAATAAAGGTGACCCTCCTAAGGAAAATGATGGTCCGGCAAAGGGTGCTAACATTCCACCCCCTAACACTTACTCCCCTCCGCCGGTCCATTATCCTATGCCACACATTAACAACATGGGATCTCCTCCTAAGCTTGATTCTCGCAATTTTATTAAATGGCAAGGACTAATGAAATCTCATATTTCTAGCTCTTCTACTCATTTGTGGAGGGTCATACAAAATGGCTTTGCACCTCATGATCCTCTCAACTTGACCGGAAGGGAAGAAATTGATGAGCAACTCAATGCCACCGCCAAGCATCTCCTTCAACAAGCCGTACCGGATACTCATTCGGTACACATCAACAACTTGAACACCGCCAAGGAAGTATGGGACTATCTCACTATGCTCTTCATTGGGAATGAAAGTATTCGGTCCTCCAAGTTTGATGAGCTCAAGAGTGAAGAAAGGGATTTCATTATGCGTGATAATGAGACTCCCGATGAGATGTACCAAAGGATCTTGGCCCTTGCAACGGCCTTGACCGGGTTTGGGTGCAAAGACAATGGTGATGACTATATCATGCGTATGTTCATCACCTTCATCAACCCAAGAGAACCCATGCGGTCCGAGATAATCCGTTCAAGACCGGATTTTGGGAGTATGACCTCAAATGAAGTTCTTTGCGAGTTCACCGCCTTGTCTATCTTGAAGAAGAACGCGGAAGAGACTAGAGCCCGTGTTCTTGCCGGACAAGGAATTCACAATCTTGCTCTCAAGGCCAAGGTGGTGTCCAAGCAAGGAGAAGGAGAAGAAGAAATATATGAAGAAGAGTGTTGGTCTCCGGAAGATCTCAAGTTTGCACTCCATGAACACTTGGCTCTCAATGCAAATGCCTTTTGGGATGCCAACAAGCACAAGACGAAGGGATCCAAGTTCAAATCCTTTCCAAGGGAGGGTGGTGACTCTAAAGTGAGGCATTGCTACAATTGTGGAGGAATCAAGCACTTCATCGTCGAATGTCCTTATGAGAACAAGGAGGACAATGAAGGCCGGCTCATCCCCAAGCGCCGGTCATCAAAGTTCCACCCATCCAAGAAGCATGGGAACAAGGACAACAAGAAGAAAGGAGAAAGGGTATTGGTGGTTCATGAGGAGTATGACTCCGAGTCCGATGATGATGACTCCGTTGAAGAAGAGAATGGAGAAGTGGCTGCCATTGCCATTGTCTCCACACCACCTACATCCCTCTTCAACTCACAAAATGAGAACGCCATCATCACCACTCACAAGTGTCTTATGGCTAAGGCCTCGGAGGTAACCTCATCACCTACTCCTTCATCATCACATTCCAATGCTACCTCTATGGATGATGTGAGTAGTCTTAAGATTAAGAAAGAACTAGTTTCTTGTGATGATTTTCTTGCTAACATGAAGGGGCCAACCAAGATATACTTTGAGACACTAATGTGTGAACTTGGTGATGCCCATAACACTATCAAGGAGAAGGAGGAGTTGGAAAGATTAGCCGCCGATGATATTGGCTCTCTATCAATTGAGCTCGAGGAAGAGCAAAACTTGAGAGTCTCTTTAGAGGAGAAATTGTTGGGACTAGAAGAGTCTCATAATCTAATCTTGTCAAAACTCACTAAAGAACGTGACCATGCTCTTGCTATGGTCAAGTTACTTAAAAAGGAGAAAGTTGAATTTGACGTTGGTCATAACGATCTTCGTGAAAAGTTTGAGAAGCTTGAAGAAGCCCACAAGGCTTTGGAAGGCAAATTCTCGCATCTCACCAAGATTCGTGAACAACTTCAAATTCATCTAACTATTGAACAATCTAAAGTCCCACCAATGCAAGTTATTGAAGTTCCTTGTTCTTCTAACTCTATTTGTGATCATAGTGATATCATTGAGGAGAACAATAGGTTGAAGGCCGATCTTGCTAAGGGCCTTGCTACTTGCATTCAAGGAGAGAAGAATCTCAATGATCTCTTGAACAATCAAAGATTGTTCAAGGGAAAGGAGGGCCTTGGATTTGTTGCCGAGTCCTCAAAGAAAGGGGATCTCTGTTTGGTGGCCGAGTCCTCAAAGAAGAAGAAGAATAAGAAGAACAAGAAGAAGACAAAGCCTGCTGCTGCTCCTACTCCACATGTCCCATTTGATATTTGTTACACCGAGGAGGAATGGGAGGAGCTGAATGGAAAGAAGAAAATCGAGGAGAACGGAGTCTCCGGGTCAAAGGCTCCGGAGTCTCCGGTTAGTTCATCTACCCCGGAGTCTCTGCTCCCAAAGGCCGGAGTCTCCGGCTGACGAGGGGTTAACTCGACAAATGTCCTAGATGAAGGACTTAGGATCGAGGAGATAGGGCGTCGGATGAACTCGAAGGTAAAGTTTAGTCGAAATAGGTGTGTATCGAAAGTAAACTTGGGTGTTCAACTTGGCTTGCTTTCAATCTGCCCTACACCGTCCCCTCCTGGCCCCTATATATAGGTGGCCAGGTCTCGAGGATCGGGTAGGGTCCGATACAGATTACAAACATCAACATACGGTAATAACTCGTATTCGACTATCATTACAATTGGGCCTAGCTATACGGGCCTCAGGGGTACTCAACTAACGGGCTCTATTAACTATACCCTTGTCAGTAGCCCCTGAGATTCTACCAGAATTGCAGATTCAGGTTGAATCTCTAATCTTTAAATCTTCGACTTGATCAATTCTTCGACTTCTTCTTATCTTCAAATCTTCGACTTGGTCTTTGCGACTTATTTTCATGATATTCTTTCGCAAGGGGTTTTGATGAACAAGCCTAACAACTCTGACGGATCAAGAGGTCAGTTAACTGTCGGAACAGATACTTGTCACCTACTTCAAATTCAATCCCCTTGGACTTGAATTCGGGATACCGGTCAAACCCACTCTTTTGCCGCATTTAGGACTTACAAAGAATGAATCCCAGTGGTTCTCAGGGTACCCAGTGCGTCCACCAGGATTTTCTTCGCGTCGTAGACACGGATACATACCAGCAGAGCGCATCCATGTGCGTATACCAGGCCACACAGGACGGATCCCGGGGTCTTACCTTCGTGACAAGTCACGGCATTCGAGTCGTGTTGCGATAACATAACTCGAGAATTTTATGTCGTAGTCAAATTTTGACTGAAAATATTCGGGTTTCTTCAACCATAAAACTCGCTCCCGATGGGAGTAACACTCCTATACTTCTCCAATCTCTAATGCTTAATCAATAAATATCGTCGGGTGCGCGCTCAGCGCTCCCGATGGGAGTAGCCCCCGAGGCTATAGTCGAAAGAAGAGTTTTTCGAGTATAGGCTCAAGAGATAATGTAGCTCGTCATACTTCAACTCGAAACACTTCAACTCCAAATTTCTTCAATTCGAGATACTTTCAAGAATACCTTGTCGTCGAGTTCGAATTCACCTCTTCAATGAAGAACTCCATTCGATATGTTTGAAAATACCAGCCCCCAAGGCTATAACCAAAAATCCTTCATATATGATCTTTTTTGTAAGCTCGGCATTTGTCGGCGCCATCCTTTTACCTTTATATATATATTCAATGACATCAATGAAGACGTGGCTCTTCATCAGTGCAAACCGTTTTATGGGTAGTACCGTAACTTTTCACGATTTTTTGACCGTTAGTAGGCTGCACGATTTTTGACCGTTAGTGGGCTGGCATTTCCGATCTTTACGCCATGTCTCAGCCCACGATCCTTCTCCCAGAAGGTATATAAATGACGTAGTGGGGAATCGTACTGTTTACCAGCTCGTTCCCTCCGCCGCCTCCATTGCCGATCTCCTCTGCCTCTTCCTCTCTTGCGGAGCCCCCAAGCGCACTGTTGTGCTGAATGCGCGTGAAACATCTGGCCACCAAGAGCGATATGGCCAAGTCCTCTGCCACCAACTGGGTTCGCTCCACCATCATCAAGAAGGAGGTGGAGAAGGCCACGGCGGATGGCCTCATCGCTGCTGAAGATTCCATCAAATTTCCCAGTACCGAACGGATCCCGAAGCCCCCAAGCGGTTACCGGGTAATGTTCCTTGCTTTCCTTCTCCGCGGTTTGTCCCTTCCTGCCCATGAGTTTCTTCGTGGGCTTCTATTTGTTTACGGTGTGCAGCTCCATCAGCTCACACCAAATTCACTTCTGCATATTGCTTGCTTCGTGACTCTTTGCGAGTCATTTTTGGGCATTGAGCCCCATTTCACTCTCTAGAGATCAATCTTTCGACTCCGCCCCAATGTTTCTCTGGCAAGGAAACCCGAACTGGGCGGAGCCGTCGTTTCTGTGCGCCCTGAAGCGCAATACCTTGAATTTTCCATGGCCGCATCTGTCCAAGGGTGGAGGACCAAGTGGTTCTACATCAAGGATCGCAAATCCTCTCCCGAAGATGAATTCGGCTTGCCTCCCTTTGATCGCAAATCCTCTCCCGAAGATGAATTCGGCTTGCCTCCCTTTGACGCTTCTCAGCATATTCCTCACGCTTCTCCTGAAGAAGTTAACTGACCTCTTCCTCCAATTTTGCCAGGGGTTCCCAGGGAGCTTTGGACTTACTCTGGCTTAGAAGACCCTACTCGCATATCTGAGGATCTGATGTCGAAAGAAGATGTCGACAAGCGAGTCAGGAATCTCACCAAGCTCACCAAGGAACATTC
Source organism: Dactylis glomerata (assembly GCA_007115705.1). Classification (NCBI taxonomy): domain Eukaryota; kingdom Viridiplantae; phylum Streptophyta; class Magnoliopsida; order Poales; family Poaceae; genus Dactylis; species Dactylis glomerata. Next base: position 735,172 of record QXEO01000267.1, read on the forward strand.
AGTTGCTGATTTGACTGCAGATTTCTTCGACTCCGTGCACCCTCTTCCTCAGGTATGTATTTTTACGTCCACTTTTTCTCAAACTTTTGCTTGTTTCGACTTGCATCATTATTTGACTTTGCACTCTGCTTACTTATTTATATACAGGGTCACCAATTTCTTGTTTCGCGTCCTCCTCTTCCAGAGGAAGGGCCCCTTCCGGCTGATCTAGCCTCCCCTGCATCTGAAGCCCCCGAGGCTGACGAAAGTCAGGACGGAGATGATGTCGAAGATTCAGAAGAGGAAACCAGCTCATCGACATCGACTCCTCCTGTATTTGCTGAAGATGTTGGTGTCGACAAGAAAAGGAAACGTGTCGACGAAATTGCTTCATCGAGTTCTGCAGCGGCTGGAAAAATCCCCGCTCGTGCAGAAGATATGGAGTACTTCGACATGCTTGCATCGTAAGTGTTGTAGTCGAACTTTTCAATTGCCTTGTTCTTGCCTTGTTTCCATAACTTATACCTTTTGTGTAGTGATGACGAAGAGCCACCAACAGATGCTACGGCTGTTCCACCACCTTCTCCTATGACGATTGATGAGCCTATCAAACCAGATGTTGCGCCGAGGGCCACTAGGTCCGGCGTGAGGAAGGTTCCTCAAACTCGACAGTCGAAACGCTCAAAGAAGGCCAAGGAAGCCGAAGTTTCTCTGGAAGCTCACGCATCTACTGTTTCTTCTGATGATGTAAGTAATTCTTCTTTCCCTTCTTTCCTTTCATGCACTTCTACTCTTACACACTTCTTTTATCAGGCCTTGGTGAAGAGATTTATCGCCCTGGGCACGGAGTGCGCGGGGTACCTAAAGGTTGCGAAAGCTTCCGAAGGTACAATTTTAACGTCCAATCACCACTTGTCTTCTGCACTTCATCCTTTGTTATCTATCTGATTCTCTGTCGACTTCCTATGCAGCTGCTTTAGCAGCCGCCAATGCTCGAATTGCTTCGTTGGAGGCAGAGCTCAAAGCGTCGCAAAAAGCTTATGACGTTGCGACCGCTGCTAAGGCCATTGCTGAGAAGTCGCAGAAATCTGCGCTTGCCAAGGCGAAGAAAGCGGAAAAGGCTTTAGGTGATGCCAACAAGGAGAATGCTCAGCGGGAGCAGGACGTGGCAGAGCGTCTCCACACCATGTCTACTGCTGCCGAAAGTAAGTTCTTCGACTTGTCTTCTGTCTTCGTCTCCTATTGCACTGGTGTATTTATTGACACTTGTCTCTTCTTTTTCTTTTCTATTGCTTAGAATTCACAGGGGTATCTCCGTCATCCCTACAAACGGATGATGATCCTCTTATGGATGCGGTTAACCTACTCGAAGAAAACTGGATATCTATCCAGGAAACTTTTGAGTTGGTTAGCCGTGTCTTATCACGGCTGTTCACTGGTTTGTGGCCGAAGAAAAGGGTGACAGTTCCGAAGGACAGCTTGGCTGAACTCGCCAAGTCCTTCGATACTACTGAAGACCCCACTCTCCAGCTGAAGGGGATGTCCATTAAACGCGGCGCCGAGGGTGCTATTGCGCTTTCTCTTGCGCACGGTATGGACTTTGACTGGGAGAGGGTTAGCTCCCCTCATGGCCACACCCGTGACCAGATGAAGGTGTTTTTCGAGAAGGCGAAGAAGTTGGCACCTGCATTGTTGACAACAATTTCTCCTTCGGCAGCCTCTGCGGTGCCTGCTGCACCACCTCCAGCGGCGAAAGATCCGGTGCCACCGTCGACTTCTAGCGAGGAAGCTGCCGCGCCCCCTTCTACCACGGATCAGAATGCTGAGGTGGCGTAGACTCAGCTTCTTTGTAGCTTTTTAGTTTTCTCCTTTTGAATGTAAAGTGCAACCCGAGAACTTTAGCCATAGGGTTGTACTCTTATGTAAATATATCCTCTTCGTATGAAGTTTTATGCTGCCTCTCTGAAATTGTTTCTCTTTTCTTTTCTTTTGTAGTCGATACATGTTCCTGATCCTTTGACTCATGGTTCTGCTCCTTCCTCTGCCCGTGGATTCGATCCTCGGATTTCTTCGACTCCTAGTCGATGCAATCAATGCGCAGAATATACTTCGAGGATATCTGACCTTGAAACTCGCCTATCCTTGGCCAAACGCCAAGCACAGATGGCTATTAAAAAGGCTAGCCAGGCTAGTGGCTATATGAAGAAAATCTCTTCTCTTGAAGAAAAGGTCTCCAGCTTAATGGCGAAGGTTGTTCATAATGAAGAGTGCGAGTCCTTTATTCTTGGCATTGTCGAGTCTGCTTGCGAGCTGTTGCGATGTGGGTTTTCTTTCGACTCCTTCTTTCATTGTTTGTGCGCTGCTGCTCCTGTGACCTCTTTGCCACTGTAGGTACTTGTTTGGATTTTGCTGCTGAAGAACGTCGAGTTGCTGAGCGAAATACTGCTTTGGAGAGAATGTCGATTGGCTGCGAGACTTTGTGGTCTGATCCTCGACACCGGAGCGCCATTGTATTGCTTCAGGACCGTGCTCAGCATATTGGCGAATCAGTTGATGGTTGCCGACGAGCTCTCACAACTATGCACTCCGTCATGCTTCCTCGTAATCCTTTACCTGCAACTTTCCCTCTTCTTCTTGATACTTTCAGATCAAGTCATCGTATTCATAGGCTGATAGAGCTGAACTTAGTGGCTGGTGCCAATTTTGCTCTCGGGTGGATACGCAAGTGGCACCCGAGGTTGAATTACAGCACTATGTCCCTAAGTTTAGCTCCAGGTGGAGCTAACCTTCGAGTACATATGGAGAACACGTTGCAGCCTGCTCGGAGACTCGTGGCTAGGCTTCTGGAAGCGGATGCTGCGTTTTTTCGCGAGTACCATTATTTGGACCCTTTAGGCGTAGATGATTCTGACAACCCGTTGTTGTAATGTTTTGTGTATATGGAACGCGAGAGTATCTTATTTTGCGACTGTTGTGTCGAAAAATTTATTCTCAAAGCGTTATTGTGTAAGTCGTGCGTTTGCCGCATTTTCCCTTTGGAAAGATTCGTAAACTCGAATATGAGGAACGATTTATCTTTATTTGTACTTGTAATATAAGATACATGGGGTGACCCAAGAGATCCGGCCGATGGCCTGTGTTCTGGATCTAGAGGGCATTGCCCCTGGTATAACTTGTGGCTCTTATAGCCTTTGTGTCCTTCTCTTCTCTATGTTTACGACGTTGCAGTTTTCCCTTCTTCTCCTGAGCCTTTGCCTTCTCCTGATGCTCCTACTCGTGGTTTCTTCGCTTCGGGCTCCGCGACGCATCCTTCGAGTAGCTTGACGCCTTCTGTAGTCGCGCTTTTTGCCTTTTCTGCATGGTTGGCTATTATGCCAAAATTTTGTGCCATCTTGTGGAATTCTCTGTCGCAGAGATCTGAAACTTCAAAACTTCCTTTCACTGTAATGATTCCTTTCGGTCCTGGCATTTTGAGTACCAAATATGTGTAGTGAGGCACTGCCATGAATCGCGAAAACGCGGGTCATCCGAGGATCGCGTGATATTGCGATGGCCAGTCCATGACTTCGAAGTCTAGCTTTTCTCTTCTATAGTTTTGTCGGTTGCCGAAGCAAACATTGAGTGCTATTCGACCCAGCGGGTAATTGGCACTTCCTGGTACGATTCCATGGAAGGAACAATCTGTTGGCTTCAGGAACTCTAGTGATATATGCATTGCTCGGAGTGTTTTCGCGTATATCAAGTTAATTCCACTCCCTGCATCCATGAATATTCTGTCGACATCGTACACGCCGATTTGAGCTTTGAGTACCAAAGGCGCGTTTCCCGGCCGAGGTACTGTTATAGGGTGATCTTCTCTGTTGAACTCTATTGGTTGCTCTGACCAATGCAGATATTCTGTTGTAACTGGAGGCGACAGGACTGCTAGATTGACTTGTCGAGTTATACTCTTTTCTTCTTTGTTCGACTTGGGCACAGGTTGTATCATTGCTGTGATGTGTCCTTTTGATGGGACGTACCCTTCGTCGTCGTCGTCGTGTCCCTTGTTTTGCTGGTCTTGTCCCTGAGGAGCTCCGTTGTTTCCTTGCTGGCTTGTCGGGGGATTGTTACTTCCTTCGAATCCTTGTCGCCTTGCTTCGGTTTGTTTGTTTATTGCTGCTTCTTGTAGTTTTAGGAATGTCGTGCAATCTTTCATTGCATGCCTTGATACTCGCTTCCCGTCGACGAACGTTGAGTGTATATGACAAGGCCCATTGAGCATCTCTTCTGGTGATGGGTTGTACTCTCTGGATTCTCTTGGTGGGAACTTCTTATAGTCCTCTTTTCCATAGCTTCGATATCCCGAGCTTCTGCGATCGTTTCCTTGATAACTGTTGTCTTTGTATCCTGCGGCGACTTGGCTATGAGAGCCGTAAGTATCGTAGTTTCGGGACCGTCTCCTTTGACTTCCATATCTGTTTCTTCTGTCGTCCTCTGGAGATCGTGTCCGTTTGTTGTTGCACGCATCTTCTCCATCTGCAAATCTGTTTGCTGTGTCCATGAGGTCTGACACTGTTTTCGGCTTGATTCTACCCATCTCTTCGACTAGGTCCCTTCGCCTTAATCCAATGATGAATGCGTCTATTGCTCTTTCGTCTGAAACTTCGACTGCTGAATTTTTGATGAGGCTCCATCTTTGGATGTATGCCCGCAATGTTTCGTCGCGTTGCTATACGCACGCTTTGACTTCTTCTATTGATGCTGGCCGTTTGTATGTCGACCTAAAATTGCTTGTAAATTGCTTTGTGAGGTCTTCCCAGCTTCCAATGGATTATTTCTCTAGTTTGCTCAACCATGACCTTGCTGCGCCGGTGAGGTGTAATTGCAAACTTTGCATTGCTATTTCTTTGGTTCCTCCTAGTATTTGAACTGCTTGCAGGTAATCAGCGAGCCATGATTGTGGTTCCTGTGATCCGTCGTATTTTTGCTGATCATGAGGTAGCTTAAATCCCTTAGGAACTGGAGTGGTGCGAACCCTGCGGGTAAAGCACGATGCCCCCATCTCTTTTTCGTCGTCTTCATAGTCGCGCCTTTCGTTTGGGGATCGCGATCTTCGAGTTCCACCATGCTGTTTTGGTGACGGTGATCGAGATCGATGTTTGCTGCTTCTATGTCGAGGACTGTTGTGACGGCGAGGTGACCTTGCTTTGTGCACTTCCTTGTGGTGATGTGCTTCTTCTCCTTTTGCTGATAGCTTGTGGCCCACCATGTTGAGTCCGTTCAGTGCTGCTCTATGCATGTGTTCTCTAGGATCTCCTGGACTTGGTCGAGTTGTAAGTAGGTATGCTTGTGCTGCCACTAGTGCTGCTTCAGGAGTTTTTGGTAGGATGTTTCCCTGCTCGTCGACCGATAGGAAGGACGAGTCGAGGTTTTTGGAAATACTTTGCCTGTCAGAATACTCGAGGTTATCGTACCTTGAACCGTGTCGACGATTTTTCCTTGCGTTGCTGTGTGATGCGTCGCTCCGTGCTTTTCGAGCAGCCTCGCTAGCTGCAATGGCTGAATCTTTTCTTCTTTGTATTTCTGCTTTCTCCTTTGCTAATTGCTTGGCCTGCTGCCTTAGGGAGTAGTGATACCCCAAAAGCATGTCTTTGCTGGAATTTGATGGTATTGGCGTGCCGTGTTCTACGGCTCATTTTATTATTTTCCACTCGTCGACTGATAGTCGAATTTTTTCCCTGGCTGTGAGGGATTCCACTGTTTGACCTTCTGCTAGGTGATTTGCTCCTCTGTCGATATTTGCTGGGTTTATCACTGGGTTGTTATTTTCATCGAATTCTTCTGAGTTGTCGCCCATAATGGCGAGTACCTGGCATTGCTTGCCGATGTTGTTGTTGAAGCTTGAGAAGATCGAGTCGCCATCTTCAGAAAGCTCTAATCCTGTCTTCCATGTATCTGTTGACTTGTCTGTGGTATCGTCGAGGCAGATCGTGAGATCTTCGAGTTGGACTTCCACGTCACAATTTTCCTTTTCTTCGTTGTCTTCTGCGATCTTTTCTTTTTGCACTTCTTCTAGGCTGACCGGCGAGTTTACCTCGCTGGAGGAGCCGTCAGAATACTCCATTATTTCTGTTGCTTCAGGCTCTCTTGCCGATGGATCTTGTTTCGTCGGGTCCGAAAGACGGGACGAACCCGACGGCCCGATGAGGATGCTCAGACTTCCGATGGTTAGTTCTACCTCTTGACTTCCGTCGACTTCTGAACTGTTGTTGGCTAAAAGCGAAAAAGCCGTCGAATTCATGACTCCAATGCCCAAGGTCCCCACGGTCGGCGCCAATTGACGAGGGGTTAACTCGACAAATGTCCTAGATGAAGGACTTAGGATCGGGGAGATAGGGCGTCGGATGAACTCGAAGGTAAAGTTTAGTCGAAATATGTGTGTATCGAAAGTAAACTTGGGTGTTCAACCTGGCTTGCTTTCAATCTGCCCTACACCGTCCCCTCCTGGCCCCTATATATAGGTGGCCAGGCCTCGAGGATCAGGTAGGGTCCGATACAGATTACAAACATCGACATACGGTAATAACTCGTATTCGACTATCATTACAATTGGGCCTAGCTATACGGGCCTCAGGGGTACTCAACTAACGGGCTCTATTAACTATACCCTTGTCACCGGCCCTTCTCACAATAATTTTTCAAGAAAATATAACCCTCATTATGTTCTTCTTAGGGACTATTATGGTGATGTCTATGCTAAATATGTTGGTCCCTATAATGGTTACATTGAATATGCTATTTGGGTACCTAAGATTCTTGTGACTAACAAAAGAGGACCCATTCAAAAATGGGGACCTAAAACTAAGAATTAATCTCTTGTAGGACATTGCTTCCGGAGGAGGAAAATGCATTATTGATAGTGGTGCCACAAGCCACATGACCGGAAGCAAAAATATTGTGGAAGATCTAAAGCCCAATACTTCAAATGTCACGGTCTCATATGGTGATAATTCATCCTCTAAGGTACTTGGTTTCGGTAAGGTGGTGATCACTCCGGACGTGTCCCTAGTGAATGTCATGCTTGTCGAAACCATTGGTTATAATCTACTCTCCGTTCATCAACTTGCTACTATGGGCTATGCCACATATTTTGATGTTGATATTGTGGTCGTCTTGTGGAGTAAGTCTCTCAAGGTTGCCTTTGTTGGGTATGTCGAAAATGGCTTGTATGTGGTGGACTTTTCGGAGAAACCCACTACGGCCGCGATATGCCTAATTGCTAAGGCCGACGTGGGATGGCTTTGGCATCGCCGGTTAGCCCACGTCAATATGAGAGCTTTGCAAAATCTCTACACCGGCGGCCACATACTCGGACTAAAGGATGTTTCTTTTGCCAAAGATCATGTTTGTAGGGCATGTATTGAAGGAAAGATGCATGAAACAAGTCATCCAAGCAAGACTATTATCTCTTCCAATAGGTGCTTGGAGCTCCTTCACATGGATCTCTTTGGACCTCCCACTTATGCAAGTCTTGGTGGCAAGAAATATTGCTTGGTGATTGTCGATGACTATTCAAGATACACTTGGGTTTATTTCTTTGAGTTCAAGAGTGAGACCCAACAAACCGTCAAAGACTTTGCCACCGAAGTTGAGCGTCAATTCAATACCACCATATTGACTATAAGAAGTGACAATGGCACCGAGTTCAAGAACTACTCCCTAAATGAGTTTCTTAGTGATGCGGGTATCAAACATCAATATTCCGCTGCATATACCCCGCAACAAAATGGAGTTGCCGAGAGGAAGAACCGGACTCTTATGGATGCGGCTAGAACTATGTTGGCCGAGTTCAAGTCTCCATACAACTTTTGGGCCAAAGCTATTAATACCGCATGCCATGCCACCAACCGGCTTTATCTCCGCAAGAACTTGAACAAGACTCCATATGAAATTCTTACCAGGCAAAAGCCCAACATCAAGTACTTCAGGGTATTTGGTTGTAAGTGTTTCTATCTCAAGAAAGGTGTTCGTTTGTCAAAATTTGATTCTAAAGCTATAGAGGGTATCTTTGTTGGTTACTCCACGCACTCACATTCCTATAGGATCTATAACAAGTCCACCGGGCATGTTATAGAGACTTGTAATGTGAGGTTCGATGAAGATAATGGTTCCTTTGTGGGACAAAGTGGTGTTCGTGATGTAGGTGACGAAATTCCTCCTCAAGCCATAAGAAGAATGGGTGTCGGATTCTTCCGGCCCATTGAGGGACACCTTTTGGCCGAAGGAGAAGGACAATGCTCTACACAAGTGGAGCCTTCACCTGCTGAACACCCACAGGACATTGACCAAAGACAAGCTGCGCACCCTCAACCTCAAGATCATCCCACCGAGCAATCTTGCCCGGAGTCTCCGGCCCCTGTGGTCCGGACTCTCCGGCCTATACCGGAGTCTCCGGGTATGGATACCGGAGTCTCCGGGGATGATCAAGGCCTTGATGAAGATCCGTTGGAATCCCGTGGCTATGGGCCACTTGATGATCAAGGCAATCCATCTGGTCAAGGCGAGGACCAGAACAGTGATCATGAAGATGATCAAGTAGTCTCTCAAGAATCTCCTCTTGAGGCTCGCACTCGCCGTGAGAAGAAGCTTGAGTCCATTCTTTGACGAAGAAGCATATCCTTGGAAAATGTGGTTGGGAGTGTTCGTAAAGGTGTCTCCACTAGGAGGCAACTTTCTAACTTTAGCTCTCATCATGCTTTTGTCGCTTGTGTAGAACCCAAGAAAGTTTATGAGGCGCTTGAAGATCCGGATTGGCTTGATGCCATGCATGATGAACTCAACAACTTCGAGCGCAACAAAGTTTGGACTCTAGTAGAAAGGCCTAAAGATTGCCGTAATGTCATTGGGACCAAGTGGATCTTCAAGAACAAGCAAGATGCAAATGGCATAGTCATTCGTAACAAGGCAAGATTGGTGGCTCAAGGTTTCTCCCAAGTTGAGGGTATTGACTTTGGTGAAACTTTTGCTCCCGTTGCCCGTCTTGAATCCATTCGCATCTTACTTGCATATGCATCACATCATAACTTTAAACTTCAACAAATGGATGTTAAAAGTGCATTTCTCAACGGTCCCTTAAATGAATTGGTTTTTGTGAAGCAACCCCCGGGCTTTGAAAACCCTAAGTTTCCTAACCACGTTTACAAACTTGATAAGGTGCTCTATGGCCTCAAACAAGCCCCACGTGCGTGGTATGAGCACCTTAAAGAGTTGTTGGTTGATCGTGGTTTTGAAATTGGGGTGATCGATCCCACTCTTTTTACTAAGAAGGTCAATGGGGAGCTTTTCATTTGCCAATTATATGTTGATGATATTATATTTGGTTCTACTAATAAAGCTTTCAATAATGAGTTTGCCAAGCTCATGACCGACAAGTTTGAGATGTCTATGATGGGGGAGCTAGAGTTCTTCCTTGGGTTTGAAGTCAAACAATTGAAGGGAGGGACTTTTGTGAACCAAGCCAAATATACCCAAGACATGCTCAAGAGGTTCGAGATGATAGGAGTCAAAGGTGCAAAGACTCCCATGCCAACAAAGGTTAATCTTGATCTCGATCCTAATGGTAAAGAAGTGGATCAAAAACTTTATAGATCTATGATTGGTTCCTTGCTTTACCTTTGTGCATCTAGACCGGACATTATGTTAAGTGTGGGAGTTTGTGCACGTTTTCAAGCCGCACCAAAAGAAAGCCACTTAGTGGCGGTCAAAAGAATCTTTCGATATTTAGTGAATACCCCTAACTTTGGTCTTTGGTATCCAAAAGGTGCAAGTTTTGATCTTGTAGGTTACTCGGATTCGGATTGGGTGGGAGACAAAGTGGAACGGAAATCAACCTCCGGAGCTTGCCAATTTCTTGGTAGGTCTTTGGTGTGTTGGTCATCTAAGAAACAAAATTGTGTGTCTCTCTCTACCACCGAAGCTGAATATGTAGCCGCGGCTAGTTGTTGTGCACAACTCTTATGGATGAGGCAAACTTTGAAGGATTACGGTGTCATTTTTGACAAAGTACCTCTTTTATGTGATAATGAAAGTTCAATCAAGATCGCTCACAACCCGGTGCAACACAACAAGACGAAGCATATTGAGATTCGTCATCATTTCATTCGGGATCATGTCAATCGTGGAGATATTGATCTATCTTATGTTGGCACTCTTGAGCAACTTGCCGATATATTCACAAAGCCTCTTGATGAAGCAAGATTCCGGGAATTGAGGCATGAACTAAATATCATTGATTCAAGCAATGTGGCTTGAGCTAAGTGCATTTACTCCCATACTCTAACTAGTGTGTTGTTCTAGTCTAGATGCACATAGTTGAGGATAGTCATCGTGTCAATTAATGACACGATGCATACTCAATTGTGCGACATTATAAGATCACTAATGTCTTTTGAGCCCAAGCATGTCTCTTCGCGGTGTCACGACATTGGTGATCACACATGGGGGGAGAAATCCCCCACCATTGCATGTCTTCAAATCTCGTGTGTTTGTTGTTGTGCTTCTTTGGAAGGCATGCAATCTGAAGTTGATTTTCTTGCAAACAAGTTTGTTGGCTGTTGTTTTCTTCCGCACACCATGCTTTTCTTGTTGATACATGTCACATTTCGAAAATTGCCAAAGCTTTCTAGTCCTAAAGGTGTTTCGGCAGCCTGCCCGGCGGTCGCCGGACCTGGCGCCGGACTGCCCGGCGGCCCACCGGGCCAGCCCGGCGGATCCGCCGAACTGGCATTCAGTATACCAGTTCGGCGGCCTCGCCGGAATGGCCCGGCGGCCCGCCGGACCGCCCGGCGTATGGCCCGGTCCCGCCGGACTTACCGCCGGACTGGCTGGCCTATATAAATTCGTGGGGAGGGTTCCTTTGGCAGTTTTCCCCCACTTCCTCCTCTCCCCACGCCCGCCCCCATCTCCATTGGCGCCGCCCCATCAAGCTTCTCCTCCCCCTAGCCTCTCCACCCAACAAATCCCTTCCAAATTTAGATCGGGTGTAGATCGGGGTGGTTTGAAGCTTTCCTCCGAAGATCTTCGCGTTTCGTCAACCGCATTGGGAGATCGGGATTCTTCCCCATCTTCTTGTGCACCATGTCTTCGGGTAACTCCCTTGTTTTCTCTCCTTCCTCTAGCCCTTGCCTCACACTCCGTTTGTTCATGCTCTTGTATGAGTAGATCTAGTGTGTATCTAGGGTTAGATTCATCTTCTTGGGATAGATTCATCTTGTCTAGAGATAGATCCTTTTTTTTAGGGTTTCGTTCCTTGTTGGTCTAGTGTGTGTTCCTTGGCATCCTTGTTCCCTTAAAGTTTGTAGTGACAAGTTGTTGAGTCAAGATTGCGGGTAGTATGACAAGTGTGTGTTTCGGCGAAACATCCGGCGGCCGCCGGACCTGGCGCCGGGTCACCCGGTGGACCACCGGACCATCTCGGCGGACCCGCCGAACTGGCATTCAGTATACCAGTTCGGCGAGCTCGCCGGAATGGCCCGCCGGACGATCCGGCCCACGGTCCGGTCCCGCCGGACCTGGCGCCGAACCTCACTGCCATACTACCTCTCCATCGTGCACTTGTCCCTACCCGACTTTGAGTTTCTTTTCCATGACATGTATCTTTATCTGGTGTTGCTTTGCTTTGCTTGCGTTTTTCAGACTCCTTCTCGACTGAGGACAGTGATTACCGGATTGAAACCGCAGAAGAGCTTCGCGCCTTTGAGGCCAAGAAGAGGAAGATTGGTGAGGTTGAGGGGTAGTCTTCACGCCGTACTCGTCAGACAGGGAAGACCGCAGCTGAAGGTGGCAGCTCTGCAGCTGCAGGGCCACGGATGAGGTCCAAGCATGTTTACTCTCGTGGACCTCATCCACCTCGGAAGGGCAAGGGAGCTCGTGGTCCGGTGGATGTGGAGAAGGAGCAGGAGATTGAAGAGAACTTGGGTACAGCCAATATCAGCATTTGGCGTAAACTTCGCCTTGCAAACCCGTACCGCTTTCATGAGAGGCAGTACACTGGCTCTGACAAGAGGTTCTGGACTGATTCTCAGCGAGCTATGTGGAATGATTACTATGATGCATCTGAGCTGATGAAGAGTGGATTCTATGTGGTGCCTAAATCCCTCAATGTCGAGCACTTTCAGCAGCATGTCTCCAGGGATTTTCGCTACATCAATGAGGCTCTTCTCAAGATGGATGTTATGGACCTTGTCACTCTCTCCGAGTCTATTCAGCCCTTGGTAGTCTGTCAGTTCTGCTGCACTGTGTTCTTCCATAATGACCCAGAGGAGTCCTTTTCTTGGATGACTGGCCAGGATGTGTTCACTGCCACGTTTGCTGATTTCTGTGATGCTCTGGGCTATGGTGGTGGTAGGGCTGGAGGTTTCAAGATTCACTCCGAGGCGCCCTTTACCGTGGAGAAGATCTCTCGCATTTGCTATCCAGATGTGCCATCTCTTCCTGCTCCTGCTATTTCAGGGATGTACTACTACTACAATGCTCTTGCCAAGCTCTTCCGTCAGAATCTGATCAGTAAGGCTGGAGATGATGCTAGTGTCAGGGGCTATCATAGGAACCTGCTGTACTACTGCCAGCCCGACAAGCTTCGGAAGATTGATGGCTGTGACTTCATTTTTCAGGAGATGAAGAGATCTACTCTCAAGCGCATGACTCCCAACTACTGTCAGTATGTGCAGCGTTTGTCAACAGGCAGCCCCGGGCTCCGACTGCTCAGGTGCGTGGACAGTTTCTGGACATGGAGACTTTCTCAGTGGGTTTCCAGGGTGGTTTTGAAGAGGCTCCCAGCTTGCTCCGTACCAGGTCTAGAGGTCCCACCATGGATGCTCCTAATCCTCACCGTCCCTCTGGTTCTGGTACTAGTCACCGTCGTCACCATCGCCACCCTAGGCCCTCTCGCAAGAAGGGTGTTGCTGCGTTCTTCAAGAACTTGTGGGAGATGTGTCGCAGCTCTTATGATGTGGCTCATAGGAGCATGGAGATGAGTCAGGAGACCCGGAGGAGGCATAATGAGTTCTTGGCTGCTAGGGGCAGTGCTGTTCCCCCCGTTGGACATGAGTTGAACCCGGTCCCGTATGTCAACTATGTCATGCCGCCTCTTGATGATGACATGTTTGCTGGTATTGAAGACTTTGAAGACTTCGAGCCTCCCTCTGAGCCAGAAGATGCTGATGAAGAAGAAGGTGCTCATGGAGAGGACGATCCGGAGGCTTCTCCTGTCCCCAGTGATGATTTTTGAGCGCTAGCATCGTCTACTCTCTTGTCCCTTTTTGGTGTTTCGATGCCAAAGGGGGAGAAGAGTGTAGAGTCTCTAGGAATAACGTCGCATGACACAAGCCTCGCTTTCATTTTCCTTGGTTCTTAAGTGGCTTGTGTCCATTTGCGTTTTATTTGCCGTTTTTATCTCTCAAACTTCGTGGAACCCTATCGTGTGTGGACAAGTGTGTACTTTAATTATGCACTATGCACTCTATGTTTATGTTTGGATATGTCTATGCTTGCTATATTATTATCTATCCATGATATTATCTTGTCCATGCTATGCTTGGTTCCTATTGATGGTGGGGGAGCTCCCTATAATCTAATTTTTGCACTTTGCATTCCAAAAGCAAATTCTACCATGTGCATATGTTATGGGGGAGCACTCTCACTATTCACTAGGAACCATGCTTTGTTTATTCTATGAGACTCTAACATAGTTTGTCATCGTAAATCAAAAAGGGGGAGATTGAAAGGACATTTGTCCCTTTCTACTTTTTTGATTTACAATGACAAGACTATGTTTTGTGTGAACTAAGATTTGAATTATATGCATATAGTTTTAAGATCACAGGTGAAGGGGTTCTAATGCATAAAAAGAAAGTTGGTGGAATCGCCTGCCGAAAAGTGGCCTAAAGTGGTCTGGCCGGTTCCCAGACCGGGCCACCCGGCGGCAGACCGGACCAGCCCGGCGGAGCCGCCGGATTGGTATACTGATTCGGTTTTCGGCGGGCCGCCGGATCCGCCCGGCCCCCAGACCGGACCGGCCCGGCGGGGGCGCCGAACTGGTAGTCTGAACGGGTTTTCGGCGGGCCGCCGGATCCGCCCGGTCCACCGCCGGACTCCCGGCGAGGTGTCCGGTCCCGCCGGACTTACCGCCGGGCCGTCCGGCCCAGAGGCCGGCGGCGCCGGACTTATCGCCGGGATTGCTTCTGTGTTCTCCCTCCAATGGCCAGATTCCCACCTACCTATAAATACCCCTTCTCTTAGCTGGGGTAGGGTCAGAACTTCACCAACCATTGTTCATTCTTGAAGCTCTCACCTACCCCCATTGGAAAAACACCAAATTCCATAGATCTCCCCTTCTAGCCAACCAAAGCTCTTGATCTTTGGAGGATTGAAGGAGGAGGCACCGATCTACATCTTCACCGAAGGAATTTCATTTCCACCTCCATTTGCTTGGAGGATTTGCACCTTGGGGTTCTTGTGACCCTAGGTGTTGTAAGTGGTTGATTGGCTTGTCTTTGTGGTGATTCTTGCCTCCGTGGCTTTCTTGGGAGCCTCCAATTGAGTTGTGGAGCTTGCCCCAATACTTTGTGTAAAGGTGTCGTGCCGCCTTCAAGGGCATCGCTTAGTGGAGCGTGGACTCGCCTTTGTGGCTTGTTCACCGGAGAATAGGGTGAGCCTTTGTGGCGTTGGTGGCCTTTGTGGCATCACACCTCTCCAACGTAGACGTACTTCCCGTAACAAGGAAGGAACTACGGGAATACATCCTTGTGTCTTCGTGCCTCCATTGCGGTTACCTCTATCCTTTACTCGTACCTTTACTTATATTATTATTGCTAGCTTGCTTGTCACTCTAGGTAAATTCACTTAGTAGCACATCTAGAGAATTTACCTTCTTGTCTAGCCTTAATTTGAAAAGGAGTAAAAATTTGGGTAGCTCCTATTCACCCCCCCCCTCTAGTCGCTCATACGATCCTTTCAGAGGCATTCTTAGTACTTCCTTGTTTCATGTCCCTTCTGTTGCGTATGTTCCCCAGCTTAACATGCAGCTCTTTTCTGGTAGTCAGATTGTTGACTCTCGTTGTAGCATCACTCTCGACTTTGATTCATGTTCTGTTCAGGATCGTCGCACCGGCGCTTTGCTTGGTGCTGGCCCCCGACGCCATGATGGCCTCTGGGAGCTTGACTGGCTTTGTCTCACTTCTGATGCCACCGTCGCCAGTTCCTCGGCATCTGTAGCTGCAGCTACTAGCTCTTTTCAGCAGTGGCATCATCGTCTTGGACATTATCGTCTCTAGTTCATCGTGGTGTTCTGGGGTCTGTCTCCGGAAATGCTTCTGTGGACTGTCTGGGTTGTCGACTTGGTAAGCAGATTCAGCTACCGTATCCTCACAGTGAGTCTGTGTCTGAGCGTCCTTTCGATCTTGTTCACTCCGATGTTTGGGGTCCGGCTCCCTTCGCATGGAAAGGGGGTCATCGCTACTATATTCTCTTTATAGATGATTTTTCTCACCATACTTGGATATATTTCATGTCTTCTCGTAGTGAGGTCTTGTCTATCTATCAGAAATTTGCTGCCATGGTTCGTACCCAGTTCTCCACTCCCATTCGTGTGTTTCATGCAGATTCTGCTGGCGAGTATATCTCCCATTCACTGCGAGCGTTTCTTGCTGAGGAGGGTACCCTTGCTCAGTTCTCTTGTCCTAGTGCTCATGCTCATAATGGCGTGGCTGAGCGCAAGTATCATCACCTTCTTGAGACGGCTCGTGCATTGATGATTGCCGCTTCTCTTCCGCCTCACTTTTGGGCTGAGGCTGTTTCCACTGCCACCTATCTCGTCAATATTCAACCCTCTGCTGCTCTGCAGGGTGGTATTCCTCTCGAGCGCCTTTCTGGTTGTGCTCCTGATTACTCGGTGCTTTGTTTGTTTGGTTGCATTTGCTATGTTCTTCTTGCCCCTCGTGAACGCACCAAACTGACCGCTCAGTCTGTTGAGTGTGTTTTTCTTGGATACAGTGATGAGCATAAGGGTTATTGGTGTTGGGACCCTGTTGGCCGCCGGATGCGCATTTCTCGTGATGTCACTTTTGATGAGTCGCGTCCCTTCTATCCTCGCCCCTCCTCCTCGGCCTTCTCAGTGGATGATATATCCTTTCTCATGTTTCCTGACACACCACCCTCTGTTCCTATTGATCCTCCACCACGCTCCATTCTTGCCGATGTTTCCCCTTCCACACCACCACCCTCCTCGTCACCTAGTCATTCTCCTTCCTCTTCTGACCCTCCACCCACCTCACCGTTGTCTCCTTTTCCCTTCCATTATTCTCATCGCTCTCATGTTCCGGATGCTTCTTTCGATGCTTCCTTTTCTGATGCGTCTTCTTCCTTTGATGAGCCGCCTCCTCTTTCTCCTCGCTGTCGTTGTCCACCTGATCGTTACTCTCCTAGTTAGTACGGTCTTTCTGTTGCCCTTGAGCCGACTTCTTATCGGGATGCTGAGCGTCATCCCGAGTGGCAGCTTGCCATGGCCGAGGAGATTGCTGCGCTTGAGCGCACTGGCACTTGGGATCTTGTCTCTCCTCCTCCCGGTGTTCGTCCCATCACATGCAAGTGGGTCTACAAGATTAAGACCCGCTCTGATGGATCTCTTGAGCTCTACAAAGCGCGTCTTGTGGCCCGTGGCTTCCAGCAGGAGCAGGGCCGTGACTATGATGAGACCTTTGCCCCAGTGGCCCATATGACCACTGTGCGCACTCTTCTTGCTGTGGCCTCTGTTCGCCACTGGTGTGTGTCTCAGCTTGATGTTCAGAACGCATTTCTCAATGGTGAGTTGCGTGAGGAGGTTTACATGCAGCCTCCTCCAGGGTACTCTATTCCTGATGGCATGATTTGTCGTCTCCGGCGCTCTCTTTATGGCCTAAAACAGGCCCCTCGCGCCTGGTTTGAGCGTTTTGCCTCTGTGGTGACTGCTGCCGATTTCTTCCCCAGTGCTCATGATCCTGCGTTGTTTGTCCACACTTCTTCTCGTGGTCGCACTCTCCTCCTCCTCTATGTTGATGACATGATCATCACCGGTGATGACTCTGAGTATATTGCCTTTGTTAAGGCCCGTCTTCGTGAGGATTTTCTTATGACTGATCTTGGTCCTCTTCGCTACTTTCTTGGGATTGAGGTTTCCTCCACTCCTGATGGTTTTTATATCTCCCAGGAAAAGTACATCCAGGATCTTCTTGCTCGTGCTGCTCTTGGTGATGAGCGCATTGTTGAGACTCCTATGGAGCTCAATGTCCAGCTTCGTGCTTCTGATGGTGATCCCCTCTCTGATCCGACTCGCTATCGTCATCTTGTTGGGAGCCTTGTCTATCTTGCTGTCACTCGCCCTGATATATCCTATCCTGTCCATATTCTGAGTCAGTTTGTCTCTGCTCCCACATCGGTTCACTATAGTCATCTCCTTCGTGTTCTTCGCTATCTTCGTGGCACGATTACTCGTCGTCTATTCTTCCCTCATTTCAGCTCCCTCCACCTCCAGGCCTATTCTGATGCTACGTGGGCCAGTGATCCTTCGGATCGTCGCTCACTTTCTGCCTACTGTGTGTTTCTTGGTGGTTTTCTCATTTACTGGAAGACGAAGAAACAGATCGCAGTTTCCCATTCGAGTGTAGAGGCTGAGTTGCGAGCTATGGCTCTTCTGACTGCTGAGGTGACTTAGTTGGGGTGGTTACTTGCCGATTTTGGTGTCTCCGTTACGACACCCACTACTCTCTTGTCTGACAGTACAGGTGCTATCAGTATTGCACGTGACCCGGTAAAGCATGAGCTTACCAAGCATATCGGTGTTGATGCTTTTTATGTCCATGCTGAAGTGCAGGATCAGGTTATTGCGCTCCAGTATGTGCCTTCAGAGTTACAGTTGGCGGATTTTTTTACGAAGGCCCAGACTAGAACATATCATAGTTTCTTTTTCTCCAAACTCAATGTTGTGGATCCACCATGAGTTTGAGGGGGGGGGGGGTGTTAGAGCTATATTATGTATTGTGTATTTCCCCGTTTGTATGAGGGGTTTCCTACATATTCTCCACACCTGTACATGTATATATACTGGCCTTTGGCCTCCTGGGAATACAAGTTGCTATTCCTAACACACACTAGGGGGAGCCACACCTAAAATGGATGGACAGGATGCCCTTGATCAGGAAAGAACCGACATGCTACAGTATAGCTATAATAGTCAGTGCTACAGTAGCGTACTGGATTGGTCTCCTATTTTGACTTTTTTACCTACACTTTTGTTGTAGATCACTTATATATCGAACACATCAAGGTGCTAAAAAATTTGTGGGCGATTTGGTGGGCGAGGGCTTGAAGGCGAGCAATTCATGAGAAGGAATTTCAAAGCTATCCCTAACAACTAACCACTTTATTATCAGGTTTGTTGGATACCTTGGGTAGATTGAGAAGTCACCTGAAGCTACCAAGGATTCCCCTCAACCAAGAGCTAACACCCTGTTTGGTTGTTCAAAATTGGGCTTGGAATCAGGAATTGTGGAATTCGGGCCCAAATTCCGCCATTTGGAAGGGCCAAGGAATTCAGCACAGAATTTGGATTGATTATCGGACGGAGCACTCGCGTGGAATCGCTATGCACATCTGGTTTTTGACCCATTGGCCTCCGAATTCATCTGGAAATCACGTACCCCTTTGTCCTTTATTCGTCCGCTTGCACTCCTCTAGCTCGTGCGCGATACCTCGGCGACGGTGGTGGCTAGGACATGTTCCTTCTTATTCCTCTCTGCTTGACCTCCGCGCACCGCCATCATCCCTCCTATCCGAATTCCCGGCCTCTCCCCATCCCCATCCTTCCACGCGAGCCCCCGCCTCTCCCCATCCCCTCCAGACCTAACCCTAGCAGGCGGCTGTTCTGATGGTCAGCGACGGCTGGTTCGGTACACGGTGGCAGGTGATCTGGTACTCGACGGCGGTTGGGGGCGCAGGTGGCCGAAGCACTTCCCCCGCCCCTCCATATCGGAGCTCTTCCCATGGCGCTCCATATGGCAGGGAGTGATTTTCTGTTTTTTATACTATCCTTCAAAATATTGCCGCCAGACACCCCGGCCTCTCAGGCCATGTGAGATTCCGTCCGTTGGATGAGGTTTCTGATCAATCCTGGCCGTCCGCTAAAATTACTGTTTGGCTCCAGAATTCTATCCGCCGTGCGAAGTCACCCACCCACGATCCCTGATTTGTGGGCCCTGCTTCGTTCATGGCCCGCTCGTCAGTGAAGTCTGCATCGTGGCTTGCTGTGCGGGCTGGCATAAGAGGAGAGAGATGCGGTGGCTATGTTTGTATTTTTGCTCAGTAGTTGGGGGCAAAATCGTCTTTTCATGTCTCATTTCGTCCTCCCCTCACCAGCCCGTACCTGCGTGGCGAACGGCGAGGCGACGGCGGGTACGCTCGCTACAGCGCCGGTGTGGTCGTGGGTAGAGAGCCTCCTATAGGCGACTCTGGCCTCCACCCCAAACCCTATCCTCTCCCGTTCTCCTCGTCTCCTTCCCTTACCTCTCCTGTGGCGGCGGACGGCTGTAGATTTTTAGGGTTCCTGGCGGCGGCACGAGATAGGGGCCGATCTGGAGGCCAGCGACGGATTCGTCTACCTCGATCCCGATCCGAAGCGTGGAGGCGGTGGTCAGGCTCGTGGCGTCCAGGAGAGGGTTCCTCGACGGGCGACAGCGTCAAACCATAGGACGGCAAGGGGATGGCGGACGGACAAGGACGGCAGCCGCCTTGACCTCGGCCTACTCCACCAGCCACCCCCGTACTGCCATCCGCCCTCCTCCTCAACGATGTATAGGCTGGGCGCAACGGAGCTCACAGGTAGGCAGTGATGAGGAGGAAGGGAGGCGTGACGTCGGTTGTGCAGCGGGACATCACCTCTCTTTCCCTTGGGTCGCCTCCATCCTAGGATGACCCTCCAAGTCTGGTGCCCCCAAACAGTACACCCTCAGGTTGCACAAGGCCCTCATGTTCAATGCCCAGACATGTGAGCTCCTTCCTCCTCTGGTTCGTCTCTCTCTCTCTCTCTCTCTCTCTCTCTCTCTCTCTCTCTCTCTCTCTCTGCTGCAGCCCCCATATTTCAGATGCAATTTATTTTACCTCCTTTTGTTCCAGGCTTTATGTAAACAAGTTGTTTGATGAAATGACTGAATAAAGAAGAACATTTTCAAGCTATCCTTATCAGAAGTGATGGAAGAAGTCATAGACCTGGGAAGAAGATGATTGATTTGCCAGCAGCTACGATTTTGAAGAACTGGTGGCTGGTGGCTGGGGTGTGAGCAGAGATGGTTGTGAGCGCAACTTGGTTAATATAAATAGAGAATAAATCAGTGAAACTTATGTGATTTGATAGTGTCTTCCTTTTGTAGGAAAATAATTCTGCCACGGCGTGAATACAGAGGAGATTGGAGGCTCATGTGGATCTTTGTGCTGAACAAATATCATGCGGATCTTTGCGCTGAACTCCGCTGAACAAAAATCGCTTATGATTTCTTGAACTATGGTTGTTCTTCTTGTAATGGTCTACGTATACCTCCTGGTGTGTTTAGGTTTATGACAAAAAATTAATTATGCTAGTGTGTTTCTGCTCTAAAACCATATGTTGTATTTATTGGTTTTCTATGCTAGAACAAAATTATCATATGCATGATGCGTCGTGAGAGCCATTTATATTTGAGACAACTCAATGTGCTAATTAGTTCTTTGTTTGGTTAGTTAACAAATAGCTGCTCTGAATTATTTCTGTTGTAAAAAAAATTGACACTTAATAAACGGTTGCTCTGAATTATTTCTAGTGCTCTATGGATCAGCGGGTATAGATGGAGAAGCAAGAGAAGGTTCTGACATTCATTTCTTCCGTGATTTTGTGAAGACCTTGTTATGTTTTATTCTAGAATTGTCTTCATGGTTTGCTTACATACATATACAATTTTCCCTTCAGTTATTTAACAAATGTAGAGGAGAGGATACCTTCCAGCACCTCGAACATAGATATCCAGATGCAGTAGCGTCCAATGACCTCAGGTTATTTTGAGTCCCGGTCGACCTCACGTTTCTATTTAATAGCTGTCTACCATGTTGTACCTGTAAATCGTGAGATGTCACTAGTGTTCCGCAAACCTATATTATGTACCTTTCCATCTCAGGAAGTTGTCGCATGTGTGCCATAAGCATGTATAAATTTTTGCATGAATGATATTCTATTTAAAATTTGAAATGATATACTGCAAATGCTATTTGAACTTAGAGATGCAGTAGTGAATCCATTTCAGAAATTTTACTTTTATTTCTACATTTGCTGCAAAAATTGATTGCCCTTAGATGATTTGGGTGTTGGTCGACTTCCTGAGGCTAACATTTTCCCCTTCTGATTATTTTCCCCTTTATATGATGTATTTGTGGGCTTGCAGGATTTTGTTGTTCGCCATGGTCTGTACCTGCAGGAACGCTTTCACCTGCCTAACAAGAAGCTATCTATTACATATATGTTCAAGCGTTGATAGGTAAGAGATCCCTTTTTATTCTTACTTATTTCATTGGCTTCTTTGTGCATCCCTTTTCGTGTCTATATTGTGATTTGCCAATTTGTTTCAGATTGTCGACTGAGATCAAACAATCTACACGATGCCTTTGGTAGGGCACAATATGCATTTCAAATTGCTTTTCTAGCCTATTAAGCTTGTTTTCTTATACTCCTTTTTTCATTTTTTTCTGTTAGTGAAAAAATTGTTACTGATGTGCTGGAGTGAAGCATCTAATGTAGGGGTGAAGTACTCCTTATATTTTAATTTCCTGGACTGGTTTGTAAGTTTTTGCCTACCAGGGGTTGGATTATTACGCTGGAGGCCCCAGGGAGTTCTTTGATTTCTGCTCGGTCAGTCCACTGGTCCCATTATGATTGGTGTTAGATGATACTGGTTGTTTCTTATTTATTTAGAAACTCAGGTATCACAGGCATTCTGTTCCTTTGTTGGAGGTTGTCACCTATGATGGTCACTTGCCAATTGCCATTTCATTCATGCCTATCAAATAGTATTTCATCTGTCTTAACAGCGTGTTTAATTTTTGTACTCTATATGGCCATCCCATTTATGAATTATGAACTATGCCACAGGGTTTATTCGTTAGACTAAAGTAGTCTGGTCAAATAGTCTTGAGTTTTTGTCTAAATTGGAGTAGGCACTACCGTTGCTTCACAGTCTGTTAATTCACACAATTTGGTTTGGTACCTTTGTTCATAAAGATGGTAAGATCTCCGTGAGCCGGCAAACAACCATTGTTTAATTTATATGCAATTCATATTCTTGAGAAAGGTCATATATAATATCGTAGAAATCCAGTTTATCTAAATAACTAATATCCTGCAAGACTAATATAGGTGCTTGACAATCTTAAAAATAGTGAGATTTAGGAATCTTCTTTCTATGTGTTGTCTATGCAGACCCTGATTGGTAGTTCTTGCAGTACCTCTACGGTGTTGACTCCTTGCTTAATGCCAGATTGTTGCAGGCATGCATAGCTATGCGCCAAGACTGAAATAGTGCGAGACTTGCAGCCCTACATGCCGACTGGCACATTCCACATCAGCAACTAGCTAAACCTTTCTTTGCACACGCTAATTGCTCAATGAAATTGTCACGTGGGTTGTTGAGTTTGCGTGGATTTGTTGTATGAGTGCAAGTGGTGTATTGATTCGGTGGTGTGAGCGATGTGAATTCTGCAAGTTTTGGATTTAGTTTGTGGAGTTTGATAGAAGAAGCTTTTCTTGCTTTTCGACATAAAGATTGAGCAGAAGGAAATGATTAGTTATCAGTCCATGGTTAGCTCAGACTGTCAATAGGCTGAGATGTTCTGTCGCACTAGCATTTTTTATGGTCATAATCGCTATTTGAGTGATGCAAGCATGTTATTATCCTGCAAAGTGCTTGCAATAGAATTAGGAATGTAGAATCCGTTCGTGCCACCTCTGACAGAGCATATATTATCAGCCACGAGCACTAGAAAAAATAGGACAATAATAGATCTATCAATTTAAAGTTTTTCCTTGGTTGTGTGTATGGCACGGATTCACCTGAGGTAGTTCTAATATAGGTACAGCTGAAGTTTACCTCTCAACATGTTATTGTCCTGTGTCTGATGGTGTATTACTTATTTCTCTGTAGGTCCTCCTGGTTTTCTCGCATCTGCTGGGTTATTCTTCTTCTCTTCCATCTGAATTCGCAGTTATGTTCGATTTGCTCCTCCCTGGTGTGTGACGCAACCCCACCAGGTCCTCGTCGCCACCATCTCTTACTTGCCCTCCTCCCTGTGCCTGTATATGGCCTGCACTCAGGCGACTCTCCCTTTGGTGCTCATAGTTCCTGGTCTTTTTCTAGCGGCTACTATTGTTTCGAGTTGTTAATCTTGGTTACTACTTTGTATATGAAATGGTTGTTCAAATTCTTTTCCCAAACTAAATACTATTGTGCCATCTTGAAGTATACATAAGCAGGAACATAATTTCTTTTCATTGAGCATTAGCAGGCTCTGTATTGAAATTGTTTGTCTCATGTTGGAACAGCCGGTGCATAGGGCTTGATGCAGTTCAGCAGCTCACTCCAAATCGAGTTCGCCTAGGTTAGTGGTGGCGGCTACAGGTGAAGGAGGAGGTGCCAGATGGTGTGCAGCTCCTCCACTCTTCACAGCTCACCTCCCCTTTGTCGGTCCATGGGAAGGAGAATGGGAGGGCGCCGCCACACCGCCCACCCATGGTATTCTTCAGCTTCTTTCTTAATATCCCGTCCATGAGCCGAGGTGGGTATGCAACCTTCTTCTCCCATATTTCTCACTTTTTTTGTTCTAGGCATGTTTCCAACATTAATTGTTAGTACAGTTTTATCTTTTTGTGCATTTAGTTACAGGTTGTTTTAATCTGATGTATTTAGTGAACCTAAATTTTCGCTGATATATCAGTATTGTTTGGTCTAAAAGATTGTATCTGCTTGTTTTGTAGTAGGTGGTTCCACATCTGAACTGGAAAATATCTTGTAGCGGTAGACTGCCAGCATCCAACCATATGAGAAGGTGAGGCCATTTTTGCCCATACGAACCGATACACAATCCTCCCTCCATGTTGATGAACTGATAACAGGTATAAGTATCTGGGTGATCTGGTCAGGTCGTATAGTTGACATATTTTTTAATTTTTTTTGCAGAATGTTTGGTTTGTTGTATTTTAGAGGAAAGTAAGGTCATGCTAATTTAACAATGGTTTTGGTGATAATGCAGTGCTATGTAACAATTCTTCAATAACTGGAAGAGGATAATGAGAGAAGTCTCTCGTACTGTAGTTTTATCTACCACGTAGTTCTATTAACTTGCAGGCACATGTTCACAATGCTAGATGGTTACTATATGATCCATAATTACAGAGGGCATAACTAATTTGTTGCTGGCTATCCATGGTGTGTCAATTGCCCTGCTCTGCTGCTTGACCGACATGGACTTCACCACTGTCATGAGCCCATTTTTAAATTTGGTAAAAATGTGTTTTTTGTTCTATCAATTTGGAAAAATGTGTTTTTTGTTCTACCAATTTTGCAAATTCTTATTTTGTTCACCTATTTATGGTTACAGTTATAATATAATATCAAATATATGTAATGTTCTCTCTGTTACACAACTATTCTTTCATTCTTCTCTCACTTTATTACCCATTTACCTCCATGCATCCAGCGATTATTTTTGTCTCATGGCAGCATTTCCGGATTAGTTAAAAAATTACTTCCTTTGGCTTTCTGCAGTATACATAATTATGTATGGTACTTTCTGTAAGATATCAGATATTAGTATGACAATACCTAGGCAAAATATTCTTTTTAACTTGACTTGATTGGTAATTTTGAGTACTCCAATATATATAATGCAGTATTGGGTGTATTTAGCAGTCCGCTGCTATTACACTTCATAATGGATGCATTTCGATGGATTACAGGCTTGTCGCATGATGTCGTTATCTGCTTAGGATATTCATCTTTCCATGGGCGTTGTACAACAATGGAGGGTTTATCACCTTAACGAGTTCTTAGTCTTCTCTCTAATGCCTACTCATATAAGGTGATTTATTCTAGCTATTGTTGATCTATAATCATATAATGTCATATATGCTTCCTGTTCATGATTAATTGCAGTTGGAAACATTTGTTGCAGCTGAAAGTCAGTGGTTTTCTTGTTTCTTTGTTTCTGTCCTGTGCAAGTGCCTGCTTTCCGGGTTTGTAGTGCTTGTTTGTTGTGGTGAAGTGAAAGCCTTTCTTGGCTCCAAAGAGATATGATTTGTTAGATTAAATTTCTATGCTTCTTTGTATTTTCCACGTGTTAGTTTGTATTATGCTAGATTAAAGATGTCAGTGATTCATGGGAGCATTTTTTTAAGCCGGTATACGTTGTACACTTAGCTTTGCTTTGGTTTTTTTGTTGTGTAGGGGATCTTAGTGATAATCATTGTTAATTAGATAACTAAAGGTGGTTCCACAGTTAAAGTTTTCATGGCAGATTGTTTTGCTTGGATGGCAGTTATAGGGTGCTGTGTCCCGTGGATGTTATTGGTTGGTACTTTTGCCTTGTTATATTTTGAAAATAAAAGGAAGTTATCCAACATATATTCTTTCTAATCTTGGCCTTTTATTTACATTTGAATTTATCAACATATATTGAAACGTGTTAGCATATGTACTAATTCATATTATTTTCTTTTTGGTTGTAGTGGTGCAAGCTCGGGCATGTGTCATTTCGCCAAGGAGGCGAACCATCAGCATGATTTTTAGGAAGAGACCATGCAAGTGAGTTTTAATTGGTATGTTCATCAACATAATAGTCATATGATGGTCTTCTGTTGTTGCCATTTGTTTGGAACTTCGCAGTTATAAGCATATATTGTTTAGGTATATATATGAAGATTTGATAGCTAGATCAGTGAGCTATGAATATGAACAATTGATTTGGCTTCCATGTTCTTTTAGTAAGTTTGTTCGAGTAAGTGTTGAAGAACTAATAGAGACAATAGATCAACTATATAGCACTCTGTCATCTGGCACAATGGCACTTCTTACAGCAATAATTTTTAGAAGGTACTTTTCTGGCACATATAATTGTGACTCTCCCTTCTAAGTAACATCTTTGACTGAGCTGGTAATTAATACCATAAGCTATGCCTGTAATACACTTAGTTCTGTCCTATAGTTTATTTTGATTTTACTGAATTTTTCAGTGTATGTTTTAGGATCCAGATTGTTTAATTTGGTTGGATCAGTAGGTTCAGTTGATTCTCAGGAGATAGGATCTTGAGGTTGTTTAATTTTGTTGATGGTTTTTCACGCGATGTCTCAAATAGGAGTTGAGATGAACATCAGTTTGCTTAAGGTAATCAACCACTACTTTGCATAGTCTGTAGATCATCTCTGATACCGAGAATAATGTCACTCCACTACTTTTCTTTATAGTTTAGGAAGAGATCTTCAAGCTAGATGTAGCTGAGCCATGTAAAGCTGATACTCTGGTGATGGAGGATTTCGTTTGTTAGGTTTCAGCCTTGCTTTGTTTGGTGATTTAACTTTTACACCGAATGCAGTACGGTATGCTGTAGGTGAGCCATGCAAAACTGGAATGCTTTCTTTTGTTTGCTGATATACACTCCCTCAACTCGTAATAAGCTTTTCCTCACAAAAATAGTAATATAAGGTAAACATGATATAGGTACATCACTTGTGAGCTATTTTTTCCTTAAATGACATCAGAAAACACTCTTAGAACTTGGTCTCGGCATTACCTTCGAGTATAATTGCATTTTGTCTTTCATAAACAGAAGTACATGTCAATCCCTCTATTAATAAATATTGTCATGCCCTTCGTGAGAATTACCTTCACAGTCACCACCTCGACCTCCAGTTTTTCCTGATCCAACTACCTTTTCTTGTTTGGACTGACAATCAAAACTGAATCTTATATCATAATTACACCAAAGATGAGTACATTTCATAAATCTCAGTATAATAATTTTTTATTATATTACTCCCTCCGATCCATAATACTCTTCGCTAATATAGATGTATCTAGACACATTTTAGTGGTAGATACATCCGTATTAGCGAAGAGTAATATGGGCCGGAGGGAGTATCTAAGTTACCTTGAGAGGTTCCTTTATCTTGCTACAACTTACAGTTTTTTTTGCAATATTCCGTAAGAATAAGATTACAAAGATCCGTCCAGCAGCTCAAGTTTACTTGGTGACTGGGTTTACTCTAAATAAATATTGATTTGACTAAGTAGTTAGGGCTTGTGCTTACATAACTTGTTTTATAACACCATGTTCCTTTTTGTAACCGAGAGATCTTTGTAGCGATTATCTGCTCATATTTGCCCCTATTATTTCGTAATAAAATGCATCTTTTCATGTTGAGATATACTCCCTCTCATCTCTTAATATAGTACGCTAAAACAATGGTATTGTTTTCTTGCAAGAACTTTGATCTCACAACTAATAAACATTCACTATGACAAGATGATGAAGTCGAAGAAGACCACTATACGACAAGTAGCTTTTGATCTTCAGAGTGATGCCCTACAAGTGAAAATAGATTTGAAAATGGCAGAGAATTACCGTGACTTCAAGAACCTACCCTCTTGGTTCTGCAAGATCAGTTTAACTATGGAAAAGCAGCTGGAAAAATCACAAAGAGTTCGTAGACACATGATGGATTGCCATTGTTGCCAAGATAATTATCACCTGGGCATCTTTTTGTATGTATTTAAGCTATTACATCTTTTGGTTAAGTCCTTGCCATGTGCTCAATGCTCCCTGAATTTATTTTGCTATATTTGCCTTAGTGGTCATCCTATTGTAAAAAAGGTATCTCCTGTATTATGCATTTATATGTAAATTGTCTAATGCTTTTATTATGAAATTATGCTTCCTTAATTTAATTCTTTTATACTTACTTGCACGCCGTTAGGCGGGCAAGCGCGCGGCAAGCCGCGCTTTCCTACCTAGTTTCTTTATATGAACTGCAGATTACCGAGAAAAAGGAGCACAAACAGAGCGAATTGAACCAATATACTAATGCAACTATTTATACATATACACAACTTTATATTGTCCAACTCAAAAAACATCCAATCCCATGGTTTGTACATCCAAACAAGAATTGGAAATGGGCACCACTCTATGATACCAACAACAAATTACAAGCCATCCAAACAATAAAATTTGAATTGTAAGTCATTTCCTTTCCACCCTGAATTTAGAATTTCCACTCAATTCAATTCTAGAAATCATTTCCGTGCATCCAAACAAAACGTAAATGGATTCCCCAGCCTACGGGATTTTTGAAGATTAATCTTGATGGGGCGATCGCAAAAACTCAAGTAGGGGTGCGGTGTGTAAACATGAGCATGAAACCCTTCTAGGGTGCCTCGGCGATTGTTTTTGAGGGAGTAACCGATCCTCCTAGCCTAGAAGCGTATGCGTGACTGTGTAGGGGTAGTCAAGGAAATACAAACATCATCTCATCAAGGACATTAGTGCTTCTAGGTAGCACATTTTCGTTGGCCCAGTTTGGCTATAGTGCTGAGGTCGAATGTTCAGGTTGGACCGATGAGGTCCCTCTATTTGTTTCTGATGTGGTTGCCAGCGATTTAGCTGTGCACCAAGGTTAATGGATTTCCTTTTTTCAA
This sequence comes from Dactylis glomerata, assembly GCA_007115705.1. NCBI lineage: Eukaryota > Viridiplantae > Streptophyta > Magnoliopsida > Poales > Poaceae > Dactylis > Dactylis glomerata. The sequence goes on from QXEO01000267.1 coordinate 763,924, forward strand.
AAAAAAAAGGACATTAGTGCACGATCCTTCAAGACATCGCCCAATGAAGGATCATGAACGACGTGAAGCCAATGGAGAAGCTCATAGTTTAGCTAGATTAGCTACATCTCTTGATGTGGGGTGCCATTTGTGGCTTGTTGATACCCTGAATTTATTTGTACGGATTTGCTAAGTAGCAGGCGCCTGAGAAATTCTTATTTCTCAATCACCCTAAAAAATATGCATCAGTTGCACTTTTCTCGTAAAAAAAGTGCAATTGCACTTTTCTGTCAGAAATGTGCAACTCGTTGCAGTTGCACAGTTTTTTAAACTACGATTGCACTTTTCTGAGTTGACTGAGAAATAAGAATTTCTCAGGCAACTGAGACATAGACAAACCCTTATTTGTATTCCGAAGACCATTATTATCTTGAAAATAAAAAGCTTCAGTCGTTCCCTAAAAAAACAAGGACAGCCTGGCGCGGCCGGAGGCTCGCTGCACCGTAACAACCTGCCTATCGTAACGAAAACTTCGATATCCCAGCACAACAGATTTCCGTTTATACGGCGCGCGAGAAAGCTGTCTATAAAAGGCCGCCCGGCAATCTCCATCTGTTTCTCCCGCGGCACCATCAATCCCATCTACGCGCCACCGATCTCATCTACTGCCTCTCTCGAGGTCTAGATGGCGGCGGCGGCGCTACTTGCCCTCGCGTGCGTCTGCTCCTTCGTCCTCCCTGCGCACGCAGAGGCTCCTTACAGGTTCTTCGACTGGAATGTCACCTATGGCGACATCAACCCTCTCGGAGTTCCGCAGCAGGTATGAAGCGAAGCTGCGCTGGTTTGATCTGAAGTGTTGCGTGCGTAGGCACGGTGAATCTGATCGATGCCATGGCGTGTGTTTGATTTTGTCTGTAGGGGATTCTGATCAGCGGGCAGTTTCCGGGACCGGAGATCGACTGCCAGACCAACGACAATCTGATCATCAACGTACACAACAACTTGCCGGAGCCGTTCCTGCTTTCATGGCAAGTTCTTTAGCTTTACTCGAGACCTTATGTGTTGCACCAGTTCAATCTGCATTCATGTTTCTCTATTCTTCAGTTGTACGATGTTACACCAATTCAATCTGCAGTATTTATTTCTGGTTTTCATCGGTTTAGCTTACTTAAATCTTTGGTTATGTTGTAGCACTTTAATCTGCACTAGTTTATGGTGTCGTCCGGATCAAATAAAGCGGTCGCAAAAGCGGAAGTTTGTTTGCGTATAGTTTCATTGCGACGATGGGTTAGAACTAGGTAGTCGTGCAGCGCCGTCTAGTTTACGCTTGGCATCTAATCTTGAAATTCGATAAGCAAGTCACTAAACAAAATAGATGCATGCCAATATCCCATGTCAAATATACACATCTAATTCCCATATACTGGCAAATATAAACGCACACGACACGGCACCATGGATAACTCTGGTACATGATCATGATGCATGTCTCCCACTTGTGCTTTGATGTAAATTGCTGTAGGAGTACCTAAAATAGATGTTGTAGATAGCATCCCCTTTTGGACATCTCTCGGCTAGTACAAATAAATAAGATATACTTGTGGAATTGTTCATGGGTGCAGTTTTATTCACTTATCACTGTGCAAATGCCACCTTAAGGCACTAACTATTTAGCACGGATGCTGCCATGTAACAGGAATGGGATCCAGCAAAGAAAGAATTCGTGGCAGGATGGTGTGTCTGGCACCAACTGCCCGATCCCTCCGGGCCAGAACTACACGTATCGCATGCAGGCCAAGGACCAGATCGGCAGCTTCTTCTACTACCCCTCGCTCGCCTTGCACAAGGCGGCCGGCGGCTTCGGCGCCATCCGCATCAACAGCCGCCCGCGCATCCCCGTCCCGTTCCCCCCGCCGGCCGACGAGTACACCGTGCTCATCGGCGACTGGTACAACACCACCCACGAGGTATTGCGGCTTCTACATACGAATATACGATCGTAACAAGCATTTGCTTGTACGCAATGCATCTTCGTTTCCGTTATGGGTGTATGACTGATCGTTTCTGTTTTGCTTCTCAGGCTCTCCAAGCTATGCTGGACAACGGAACGGTGCCTTCCCCCGACGCCATCCTGATCAACGGCAAGGGGCCAAAGGGCGGCGCAAACTTCACGGTCGAGCTAGGGAAGACGTACAGGCTGCGCATCTCCAACGTGGGCTTGCAGAGCACGCTCAACTTCATGATCCAGAACCACAATTTGACGCTCGTGGAGGTGGAGGGCACCCACACGGTCCAGAACACCTACACCTCCGTCGACGTCCATCTTGGCCAGTCGCTCTCCGTGCTCCTCACCGCCGACCGCCTGCCCCGGGACTACCACGTCGTCGTCTCCACCCGCTTCACCAACCAAACCCTCAACTCCACCGCCGTGCTGCGCTACGCTGGCTCGAGCTACCCTGCCTGGGGGCGACCACATCTTGTGAATGCTAGCGACGTCGACTTTTCGCTCGAGCAGGCTCGCTCCATCAGGTACCGATCACATCATCTCGACTGTCGAATGTATTGTCAAATTGTTATCGGCGTAGTGTTATACTGAACTTGTTGGTGGCTGACGTGCAGGACGAACTTGACGGCGAGCGGGCCACGGCCGAACCCGCAGGGGTCGTACCACTACGGGTCCATCAACGTGACCCGCACCATCAGGCTGGCCAACTCGGCGGGGCAGGTCGACGGCAAGCTGAGGTATGGCGTAAATGGTGTTTCGTACGTAGACGCCGACACGCCACTCAAGCTGGCCGACTACTACAACATCACCGGCGTGTTCCATATGGGCGGCATCCCGGACGCGCCTGCGGCAACCAATGGGACGCGTCTGAATGAGACCATCGCTGACGCGGCGCTGCAGAATGCGACGGCCGTCATGGACTCCGACCACCGATCCTTCATCGAGGTCGTGTTCGAGAACAATGAGGATGTCGTTCAGAGTTGGCACCTTGATGGGTATAGCGTCTTTGTAGTCGGGTAAGTGCACATTCATCATCATGAGAGCCATCCACTCCATTGGTTACACTATCCTTGTTTGTGTGGTATGATTATTTCCCATTGGATATGGTAGGATGGACAAAGGAGTGTGGAGCGAGGAGAGCAGGACAACCTACAATCTTGTGGATGCAGTGGCGCGCTGCACGGTGCAAGTAAGATTCCCTTCTCTTTTTTTCCTGCTAGAGAAGATCCAACCCAGGGAAAACCTATTGACAATTTGTTAACATTTTTGTTGTTACTTTGCGAAGGTGTATCCTAGAGCATGGACGGCGATCTTCATCGCCCTGGACAACGTGGGCATGTGGAACTTGAGGTCAGAGGATTGGACACGGAGGTACCTAGGCCAACAGTTCTACCTCCGGGTGTACACGCCAACACACTCCTTCCGCGACGAGCTCCCCGTCCCGGACAATGCGCTCCTCTGCGGCCAGGCTACCAACATCAGCGGACTCCCCTTCTCTCGGCACTAAGTGCCATGAAATGATCTGATTGTACAAGTTTTTTCTTTCTAGTATAGTGTGCAAGGCAAACTGTCAAAGACTAGTTTGGCTCGTGAGTTCTAGTCTGGGTTTAGAACCTCTCATGTGGAACAGGCATGAACGACATACGTGGTGATAGCATCTGTCAATTTGTTATGTTGGTTATTTAGGTGGATTTATCATGTATTCACGTCATTACTAAATGTGTATCTCGGACTACAAGGTGGGCTTTTTATTTATTAAGTGTAATTCTCATTTGTCAACATCCAAAGAGGTTCGTAATAGAGTTGTGTCTTGGAGCTTACTAGCGTGTTCACTAGTAGTGAGATTCGTGGATATCACTGGTCTCCATCTTTCTAGCCCTGTGATTATGAGACGCACTTGCCTGCTAACCACACGTGCATCCATAAGTATATTTTAAATGAAATTGCTATATATTTTTTGGATAAAGATGAAATTGCTATATGTAGTTAGCCAATTACAAAAAGACCAACACAAAAAAGGCCATTTTCCATTGGTTGATACATGTCTCAACGTTAGCGATCTGTGATTGTAATATCTTAAATTTTTAAGACATCTTAATAAAAAAGGCTGTGTGCATCGCTTGATGCAGAGGCCGGGGCTATGCTCCATTTCGGAAAAAAAGGCCATTTTCTTATTTTATATATAGAAGATTTAGTGAGTACAATATGGAGAGACGAGTGCGGAAACTCAGCATACATAAGTTCGTGCCCACCATCTGCACAGAAAAATTCTTATGGAAACTTACCTACCCGCTGAAGTGGGGAGCGGGAGTAGGGACTACGGTCCAAAAATCACGCGGAGGTAAAGGATTTGAACCAGTTAGACTCTTCCACATCATTTCTAAGCAGTTTCTATAAGATCTCATTCGCAAGTCTAGCATTTTCGTTAGCCAATAGACTAACTTTTTCACTTTCATAAATCTTTGAGATTAGCAGAAGGGGATGTCTTGATGACAGATTGATAAAAAGCTTAACACCTTTATTTTACCTTTTCACTATTTTGAAATAGTAAAAAAATCTAAATATAAAATGCAAAGGTTGTCTTATTTAAAACCTCAGTCATCACATCCCCTCTCTCCCTCGTCACACCTTGGAACCGCTGTTTATATAGAAGGAAATGCGTTTTCCCATCTTCTTAATCCGAAATTAAGAGGTACCCCCGGGAAAAGATCCGGTGGAGACTATATTTAGATTAGTTTCCATGTAAGCTTAATGCTTATTTATTCTACATATAGGTGTTAAAAATTGTGAGCTCGAATTATGTGGAAAACAATCTAGTATCACAGATGCACCTTATTATTGAACATTATTGATTAGAAAATTCAGTAGGTGCACATTATTGGTTCTGGTCTCGATAGCACGCGGTGGGCAACACGACAATCTTTATATAGTGACATGTTGTAGTCACGTTCTTATTCATTATGGTGTACGGTTGCAAACTTCTCAAAATAATAAAAGTTTAGAGTGCAGAACAACCAAAGGAGCTCTTGAACCTGAAATTCATTACTATCAAAATGGAAAAAATTGTTATTGTGCATTTTTAACATTAGTCTATGAACTATGAAATTTATTTTAAATTGATCTCCAAATTCTATACAGTTTTGGTTTTTAGTGGGTGCTGAGAGCCATCCAATCCATTGGGGTACACCAGCCTTATTTGTGGGGTATGATTATTTCCCAATGGCTATGGTAGGATGGACAAAGGAGTGTGGAGTGAGCAGAATAGGATAACGTACAATCTTGTGGATGCAGTCGCGCGCTGCATGGTCCAAGTAAGGATTTTTTTTCTTGCTAGAGAAGATCCAATCCCGGAGGGAATCTTATTGATATATATTTTTATTTTTTATTTTGTTTTTTACTTTGCGAAGGTGTATCCTAGAGCATGGATTGTGATCTTCATCGTGCTGGACAACATGGGCATGTGGAACTTGAGGTGAGAGGATTGGACAGGAAGGTATCTGGCCAGCAGTTCTACCTCCGGGTGTAAATGTCAACACACTCCTTCTGAGATGAGCTCCCTCTTCCGGACAATGCGCTCCTCTGTGCAGGGGCGAAAGTTGGGTTGGTGATTAGACTAGACCTAGTCCTTAACTTTTAGTGAACACCTTTAGATGCACGTTTTTATTCTGAACATTTTGAGTTGTCGTACATCGAAAATGGACTTCGTACGAGAAAGTTGTGCTTGTTTTAATGATCACTCCGTAAAATCGATTTCGAACCAAAAGACAAGGACTAGGTCTAGTCTAATCACCAACCCAACTTTTTTTATTTACAATATATCTCTCAATTTAACAAAATACTCTAAACAATTCCTAGATGGGCTATTTAAGGACGACCAGAGGATATTGTTGGACACTTTCTATATTGCTATAGACTTTATTATCATAGATTTTGATCATCGATTTAATGAGCCATCTTGAGAGTTGCTTCAAAATTTCTGTTGTCTTGATGAGGTTCATTTTCTAATGTAAATAAGATTGCCCGCCTTACAGAGATTTATGATGGATCTGATTATGAGTATGAGCATATAAAAGATAATCTTAGCTATTCATACTCGGAGAATTGAACACTTAAGAGATTGTCTTGATATTTGAAAGGGGTGTAAGTTCTTTGCTGCTTATCGCCTCATTGAGTTGGCATTGCTTCTACCAGTGCCGATGACAAATTTTATAGGGCTTTATTGGCCATAAAGATCACCAAGATTGAGTTCCCTCCACGATGGGTTCTTGATGATGCATTACATTAAGCTAGAAATATTCAGAAATCTTGATTGACAGAATTATTGATATTTTTTAGGTTTTACTCATATTCACTACAACACTAATGGTTGTATTATAATGATATATAGCATCAATTTCTCAGGACTATTTTTATCTTCACATCATCTTTTAGAGTTCGCCCTACCTTAAATTATGTTCGTCCTTCGCTACTGCCTCTGTGGCCGCGTTACCAACACCAGCGGCTTGCCCTTCTCTTAGTACTAAGCACCATGGAATGATCTGATTGTACCAAAGTTATTTTTGTAGCATGGTGTTTAAGTCAAACTGTCGAAGATTAGTTTGCCTGGTGGTGTCTTAGTATGGGTTTAGAACCACTTATGTGGAATCGTTTGAAGTTTCAGGCATGAACGTCCTCGGTAGTCAGTATTTGGAAAATGTGATGTGTTTATAGCTACATTTTACATGTATTAGCAGTTAAGGAGGAGCACACATACCATGGTGGCAGTCATCGGACTCCTCAGTGAACTTGCGCTCTTTTTAGGCGAGAAAAACTTCTGATCTATTCATCACCAATCAAGGCAGTACAAAGAACACCAGAAATTACAGAAATTACATCCAAGTATATAAACCACATAGCAACGACTGAAAGCACTGGAGCGAGCCAAGGGCGCGCCGCTGTCATCGCCCTTCTCTCACGAGATCCAGTCCAATCTTGTTGTTGTAGACAGTCGGGAAGTCATCGTGCTAAGGCCCAATAGGACTAACGCACAAAAATAGCAACCGTCGCCGATGAAGAGAAGGTTAGATTGAAAGAATCCAACCTGTAGACACATGAATGTAGACTAACGAAGACTGGATTCAAGCGGATCCATCGTAGACAAACACCGACCAAATCCAACGGGATCCGCAGCAGACACACCTCCACACGCCCTCCGGCGATGCTAGATGCACCGCCAGGATGGGGGCTGGACGGGGAGAACCTTATTTCATCTTTAGGGAGTCACCTCCACCATGTCTTCCTGAATAGGACATAAACCCTAACCAAACTCAAAAGAAATTCTTAAAACATAGCCCTCCACCAGCTAGGACCAAGATCCACCGCGCCTACATTGCCCTAAGGCCATGTGAGGCGAGGCAGATCAATGGCGACGCTTATGAGGTACAAAACCATATAGCATGTTTCTCATAGGAGCCAGGAACGAAGGGGTACGACTTGAGCTCATACTGTTCATGTTAATCCGCTACCAATCAAGTCCGATGTGTAGGTTTGAGAAAAAGAGGGACACAACACCGCAAAGGATTGTTGTGAACCGTGGCAAAGCGAGAAATTGACCATGATACCTATATTAGGAGGCTTTTAGTTAATCATCTCCTGAATCAGTTTCTTATAATTTCTTTTGAGGGTCAGTTTGCTTATAAATTCTCTATGTGTGGAGTTTTTAGTAAAAGTAGTGTTTTCAATACATTAGATCAGGGTTTTGGTAGATGTCTACGTTTTAGTCTCTGCGTCAATGGAGATGGCGTCGTCTATAATAAGTGATCTTTGGTCCGTCGTTCGATGACAAGATCTTCTTCCCGGCGTCAATGGTGGTGTTGAAAGATTAAAGTTTTCTAGGCATGGGCCTTCAGATCTTGCTTCTCTAGATCAATTTGGATCTGTTCTCATGGTTGCCATAAGGAGGTTTATCCTCGTAATATTTATCTCGGCTACTACGTCCATTGACAATGGTGATTCGTACTCTCGGCTCTCTTGCGATGTCGACTAGGCTGTTCGGTTACGTTTCCCTAGCATACTGGTGTTGATACTCTTGCAGATGGTGATTGACTACTTAATGGTTGCGAGCGTGCACACAGCCTTGGCATTGCGGCTCAAATTAAAATTATAGGAGATTCTTCGCTAGTATTTACAGGTCTATGGTTTGGTTTTCTTCGGCTGGCTTAAAAAATATACAAGATTATGTCATGGAAGAAAAAAGAGTATGAAGACCTTAAAGATTTTCTTATTTGTTTTAGACTTTATTTTCTAATCGACGAAGACAGTTTATGTATCTCTACCATGTACTATTTGTTTCAATGAATATATATGATATTGACTGTCAAAAAAAGTATACTATTGCCAAGCCTCCGACAATGTACAAATGCAAAAGCCTCTTAACTCAACATCAACATTGTCCCAATCCTAAGAAAACCCATATATTTTGAAACGGTCATGGAATTTGATGGGGGCATCTAAGTGGGAGCCTAAGTGAGTGGAGGTCTTGTTCTGGGGCTGACTAGGGGATCAACTAGTCAAATTTCATCCTTTATTATAAAAAAATGCACACAAAAAATGGAGGCCTAGGCCCCAGCCAACTCAACATGGGTCTGCCCCTGGGTAAAATTACTTAATTAATTTCAGACCATATGTTGAATATGATATATATAGGACAAATGAGAATGTACTCCTTTCATCCGAAATTATGTTGCATATAATTATTAGCTAAAGTCAAACCTTATAATTTTGACCAAATATATAGCAAAAAATATGACACCCACAATACCAAATGTATATAATATGAAAGTATGTTTCATGATGATTGTAATAACATTGATTTGACATTGTAGAAGTTGATTTTTTTTTGCTATACATTTGATCCACCTTTAAAAAGTTTGATTTCGACCAAAAATTATATGTAACATAATTTGGGACAGAGGGAGTACAGGGCATCAGATATGCCATATCCGAAAAGACTAAAAAAATGTTACTTTCAGGCGACTAAAGTTAAGCATCATCAAACTCAACATCAAAATCGAAAATAAATGGTGCAACTCGAGGTCTAAAAATGTTTTTAAAAAAGTCACATTCATACCTAATTATCATAGATGAATAATTGATGATCATGATCATCAACACCTAAGTAATAGGAATTTTCCCTCGACCTAGAAACTTGCTATTTCTCTGTCCTGTTTCTAAGGCTGGAGGTTTCTCGATGTCTACTATTCAAATGGTTCATATGAAACTTTAGTTAACTATTTTCGGCTCCCCTTTTTCCGTGTATATTTCAGCTCCTAAGCAACTTGCCTGATGATGTACATGACTAAAACCTAGAACAAGTACTCCTGCAAATCGAATAATACACTGAAAATGAGCAAAGAAGTATGTCTAACATTACGATCGCCAAAGAACAGTCACATATCCCATCAAGAACATAAAAAAGCAAACAACCATGTATACTGTTCTACAAGAGGATTGTTGGTTAAGAGTCTTGAACTCTCGATCATGCGCATCTCGCGTTAATCACTTCTCTTGACGAATTCCTGCACCTTGTTCAGGCACAATGTATGCTTGCGTTGGGGCTTGCTGCTCAAGTACCCGCGCAGCAAGTTCATCAGCTTTGGTGTGATCCCACGCAGCTCCAGATACTCGTGGAATGACTTCTGTAGATTCTCATCGAGGTCCCTGCACGAGAGAACAGCAGTTAACTAATGTACAGGTGGTAAAGTGATTAGTCGAAGTGAATGTTTAACTAAGCAAAAAAAATTAAATTTTCCAATTAAGTAAGTTTGATTTCAGTCTGAATTCTTACTCAAAATCGTCATAAGTAGCCAAAACATGATTATCATCTTCGTTCTCCTTGGTTGTCGGCGGCTCCATAATCATGGTATAGATCTCGATCTTTTCAGGAATGGCAGAGCAGGCGAACTCAAGGCTCGACCCGTCGCCCTTGGAGACGTTGACCACTACGTACATTTTAGATCCCCAGGCGTCCGTCTCGCCGTCTTCTTCTTTTGCGTTGTCGTCCAAGGACGACGAAGTGGATTCGTTTTTCGTCTCTTCATCGTCGGGCATGGTAATATAAACAAAGATCTCCTCGCCCTTCAGAGTTCTTGTAAGAATGATGGCATCATTAGGCTTGTCTTCGTCGACTTCGAACGGGAAGTAATCCGTGGTTGCCTCGATCTGTTTTAAGTTGAGAAACACATAATATGTGGCATGAAGTATAACTCGGTATACTCCTAAAATCAACAAATGTTCCTGTCCCTTTTGCTGGGCATAAGAATCGTACTCATATTCAAGCAGAATTAGATAAAAGAATCCCTTAAGGCTTGTCATGATGTAATGTATTATTATACATCTCTACTAATAATATTGCAATAGGACCGGTCCGTGTCCATAAAATACGTTTTCAACCGACGCAATACGTTTTCAGCCCGCAAGAAAATCTTGAAAATCAATCCGATGCTATCTCTCCTTCACCTCCTCGGCCGAACTGCTCGATTCCCCATCGTGCGCGTGCGCTGCCGCCGCCCTGCCCGTAGCCATCCGGACGTCTCCCGCCTACAAAGCCGATGTTGTCTTCCTCAGCATTGCCACTTTTCGTCTACACACCATGCGTCTGCGGCAGCTCCCCGCCGGAGGAGCTTCTCGGTCTCTGCGGCCTCGGACGACTCTCCTCTCGAGCCGAACGCCCGAACCTGCTCCTCCAACCTAGCCTGTCGACTGCAGCCACCGCCTGCTTAAGCCCACCCGCCAACGCTGAGCTTGACTTTAAAAATTGATGCCACATGTTTCTCCTTCTGTCGATCACAGCAGACTCCCCCGAGTCCCGAGTCCCGACCTCAACCTTGAAGAATCAATGGTGTGGCCCCGGCTTGGGCTTTGCCTCCGGGGGAAGAAGGCACGGTGGTCTGGTTGCCACAAGCAAAACATCGCCAGTTTATACGTATAAATCTGCTTGCGCGCTGTCGCCGATTCGCTGTCAGTGCGTTCCTCGGCCGCCCCGAGCCATGCGCCGCACTCTGTAGACTGCAGTGTCAAGCTGTCGATCTGAGAACCGGACTGCCGGAGACAGGCAAGCCCCGGACCACCGTGGCCAAGGACGCTGGCGCGGGAATCCGAAATCTAAGGCGCTGACGGCGTGCATCTCTACCTGTGTCCATGCGGAACAAAGAGAGGCAGCGTGCAAATCTACAAGTGCAGCAACCACTTCAGACCGCTGTACAACGACATTGTACTTGCCCTGTGACTACAGCTGTGTACAAACATAATTATGCTGTTAGAAATCATATCAAGCCTACAATTCCTATCTCCGCAAGAATCAAGAGAAAAGATACATCAAACGATCTGCAATGATTCAGAATAAACTCAGCTCCTAAATATATCACAAGCTAACCGAGTCTCTAAGCAATGAAAAAAAGAAGAAAAATACATCATGTCACTCAGCGTGCAAATTAAGCTTTTAAGGACAACAATCAAACAATATAGGATACAACTTCCCAGTTTCTACGAATAACACTTATTTCAAACAGAACACATATTAATTTAGTTTCGTAGCGTTACTATTATGGTTTCGTGGCGAAGCACGGGCAATGTGCTAGTATATATATATATGACTATATATGAGCACTCACCCCACCCTCACTTTTTAAATTTATGGTACTCGATCACTCTGTTCCAATTATTTGTCTAAATATGCATATATCTAGTAAATTTGAGTACATATGGACCTACTCCCTCCGACCTCTATTATCTGTTCTAATATGAATGTATCTAGACACTATCATATGTCCGGATATATCCGTATTAAGATAGGTAACAGTGGTTGGAGAGAGTAGACAAATTTGAGACAATTAATTTGGGTAAAAGGGAGTAGCTATTTTCAAATTAAAACTGCATATTATGAATAGTTTCTAAATGAGTTGGGGCATACTGACATTGCAACCGCCTGAAAAATATAAATAGGCCAGCAAGGTACCATATTAGGTTTTTTTATAATATGATTTTTTTATCAATTTTATAAATAGTAGTATAGTTTAGATATTCGCACGACAGGATTACTACTTATCGCGTCCATCCAACAGGATTAGTACTTGTCCCGTCCACCATACGCGAGGCCATGCTAGAATTCAAAATATCTAAACTATACTAATATTTGTGAAATTAATTAAAAAAATTGTATTATTAAAAAAATCGCCATGGAGAGTGGATGTAAAATGTGCTAGCTCTTAGCTGTTTTTGAACTTTAAATACTTCTTATTCACAAACTATATGTTCAAATAGGCTGAAACTTTTCCATATTAAATATTACATTAATACGATTTACTAGAATATTTTCAATTTTTTCGAAAAAAAATTGAAATTTCGGTTCGAAGTTTCAGACACAAAGTTGTAATTCTGCTCATTCCCTTATGGAAAAGTTTTGTCTAAGCAGGGTCTCACCTACACCCCCATACTTTTTTGAATTTCTCTTTTTATATCTCTTAAACTATATAACATATAGATTTCAAACGAGTAAATGACGCAAAACCACCACATTTGAGCCGAAAATGTCAAGTTGCTACCATTCTTGAGTCAAGCGACACTTAACTACCACTTTTGGGGTAGATCTGCGACGGAAAACACTGATTTTCCAGTTTAGCCGTGTTAACCAACTTTCTGACTGCTTGGGCCCACTTATCAGTCCTACGTGGCAAATATTAGGCTAAATTTTATCATTTTTTATTATTATGTTGACCGCTCCGCCAATGTATATCCCTATTTATTTTTCTGTCTCACTGACATGTGGGCCCCACCTGTCATGCCTTTCTTCCCCATCGACGGTGGTCAACACCGCCGCAGCTCTTTGCTCCGGCCCTCCCTGGGCGTCCCGTAAACTACAGGCCGTTCGCGTCCGCTTCTCCTTCCGCGGGGTCGCCGCCAACACCCTCGATGAGGTCCAGCCCTGGATGCTCCAGATCGCGCCGGGGGAGGCCGTCGCGGTCAACTCCGTGCTCCAGCTTCACCGACTCCTCGCCGGCCCGGCCGACCAGCACCAGCCTACCACGCCCATCGACGCCGTCCTCGACTGCGTCGCCTCCCTGCGGCCCAAGATCTTCACCGTCGTCGAGCTGGAGGCCGACCACAACAAGCGAGGCGCTCTTCTACTACTCGGCGGTGGTCGACTTCGACTCCCTGGACGCGAGCGGCACGTCGAGATTTGGTGAGGCGCCACCACGGGGCAACCAGCCCGCGCGCATGGCCCATTGCCGCACTTGGTTCACCGAAGAAGAAAGGCCTGACAGGCGGGGCCCACCTGTCAGCGAGCCAGAAAAAGAAAGAGGAAGATCCATCGACGGAGCGGTCAATAGAATAATAATAAAATGATAAAATTTGACCTAATATTTGCCACGTAGGACTGACAGGTGGGCCCAAGCAGTCAGAAAGTTGGTTAACACGGCTAAACTGGAAAATCAGTGTTTTCCGTCGCAGACCTGCCCCAAAAATGGTAGTTAAGTGTCGCTTGACTCAAAAATGGTAGCAACTTGACATTTTCGCCTCAAATGTGGTGGTTTTGCGTCATTTACTCATTTCAAACTTTGCAGATCGCTGCAATGTTACAACTAGAATGTGGGAAAAATAGTTCAGATTTTTTTTGTGAAATTTAACTTTTTCAAATATTTAAAATTCAACAAAAATTATTTTAAAAAGTATATATATAGTATAATAAAAATCTCAAACTATTTTTCCCATATTCTATCTCAAATATTTCAGTGAACTGTAAAGTTTCAGATTCAAATGTTTATATAGAGTGAGAGATAAAAAAAAAAAGTTGTTTGAGAGGGCAAAAAAAAAGTAGCACGAATCTTGATGCACTATTAACAGTTCAGATAGAGGGTACAGCTGAAGCAGCGCTTAGAAAATCCAATCTCCTTTATGCTCAAATAGGCGTGCGTAGGTACCTGGGCGAGGAGACCTGGAAGGTCAGCTACGGGCACGCGCGGCCGGCGGCCGAGGGCGTCGAGGGGATGGAGTTCCTGCATGATGCGGAGGGTGGAGGCATTGGGGTCTTCGTCGTCCTGCTGCTCTGAGGAGGTGGAGGACAAGCTTCAGAAGCTCATCGGCCACGCCGACGAGAGCGTGGGGCGGCGACGGAGCAGCGCGGTTGCTCGACGTAGAGAAAGGGCGGATGCGCGGTGGGCGGCTGCGAGGGCCATGACACGATCTTGACACACGCGACACCGATGAAGAAGGTTTTCTTTTCTGTGGGAGGTTTTCTGACAGGGGCGAAGCTCTCCGTAGAGCGATGTCGGGCGCTCGGATTCACGACGGAAATTGTTTTATACCTACGCATCGTCGTATGTGTATCGATCGATCAGTGCCTGCCATCGATAGAAGGAAAGGAAAAAAAATACGAAAAAGATGTGGCTGAGCATGGCCCTAGCTACACCCGTTTTGCTATAGTAGAGGCATGGACCAAGAAAGTGCAACGGTGATTGGAGAGATAGTTTGTCCGCTAGCGCAATGTTGATCAGAATTTTGTTTAGTTTACTTAGCTGTGAATCACGGGCTAGATACTTGAGATACATACAAAAATATTCCAGCCATTGGCCAGCTGATATATGGTAGAGATAAGAGGGATAGCTAATGCAGTGCTAAAAAATCTTCTCTCAAAATTTACGGAAAGAAAACCTAGCGTCTTGACATGTTGGGCCTTGTGGTCTTGAGCCCTCCTGGCTCCTGCCTAGGACCAACTGCTGGCGCCTGGCGGGCGAGCGGGAGAGCATAAGCAATGGAGCTAGAGAAGTTCTTTGTGGCGGCTTGTGACCTCCACGCTCCACCAGATCGAAGGGAGCCGGAGCCAAGGCAGGCCGTGGTCTGGCGAACGGCGGAGGTCTCGGCGTGAGCGTGACCTCTAGGCTCTACTCTCTAGGCCGAGCGCAGGGTGCGGAACGGTGCAAGTGCGGCGCCGGCGCATGCGCATCTAGCAGGCAGTTTTGCGGCTCGCCGGAACGGAGGACTCCCTGTCTCGGAAACCATGCTCGGGATTGATTTTTTAGCTAGATTGAAGATGTATAAGAAGGGGAAGGGCCAGCAAAGAGGGGATAAGGTACTTTTTTCTGAATTTTGGCAATTGGGTAGAACATAGTGCCTTATTGGATGAATTTGCGAATTGTGATTGCTGATTTTCAAGCTAATAAATGATTAAACTTACAAGGAACATCGCTGCAGTTTACCACCGCATCATGTTAACATTTAGAAATATTTTCAAGTGGAAGATAGAGTTTATCATTACACAAGCCTTATCTTTCTTTACTACTATTGGTTTTGAGTTGGTGGTGAAGCCATCAACTCGACATGCAATATTTAAGTGACAAAAATACCCCTAAGAAAAAATTGTAAGGCGTTTGATTAAACACACACACATTTTCCGCCACAAAAAATGGTAAGATCTAAAAAAGGAAAACGAAAATTTGGGAATTTGATATGCAATTAAGGGGCTAATTAATTCGGGAATTAAGGGGGCTAATTAATTCGGGAATTAAGGGGGCTAATTAATTCAGGAATTTGGGACACACAGGCATTCAACTTTGTAACACACGAGCAAAAAAGGAGAATGTGGAATAAGAATGTTAAATCTGTGGTATTTTCTTTCCTTGTTTTTACTACTACGTTGTCAAACAAAAAGAATCAATCGTCAATCACCATAATAAGAGGGATCATTATAACTACCAATTATAACTGCTATTTATTTGCTAATGAAATTCACACCGATACATCCCGGGAGTACAAGATCTTTTTTTTTTGACACTGTAATCCGCTCTTTATTCATAAGATGAGACCAATCATCGACGGGCAGCTCCCTTGTGAAAGAATGAAGTCACCGCGGACGACTCCATTGCATGTCTGTAGCCTCCAGGTCTACCTCCTTAATCTTTTTTTTTGAGGTAATTTTTTTTTGAGGTAATTATTTTTTTTTGAGGTAATTTTTTTTTTGAGGTCTACCTCCTTAATCTACGGGCTGCCGCACTAGAACAGGCCGAAGCGGCAGCGCCACCCGGGATGCGCCATCTGCAAGTACGGGCTGCGGCACTAGCTCGAGCCGGCCGAAGAGGCTGCGCCACTGGGGAAGCACCTCGTCCAGGTCTGGCCTGCTACAGGTCTGGCTGGCCGCGCTCGAGCCGGTGATCCGCTGCGCGCCCGTGGAGAGAAGAACAGGGCAGCGGCACGAGGAGATGCAGACCCGGCAAGCTGTGGGAGGAGCTGCGAGCATGATTGTGATGTCCCAATGAAGGATCGAGATCTTCTTTTCCCCAGCCCCCTTAGCCATGCTTGGCGATTGGCAACCTATCGAGCTCACCGTCATATCTTATGGAGGTAGTACAGTCTTTTTTATCCCTCCGTTCTCGCGTGTACCTTCGTGTTTTAGATTTGATTTTCATTTATTTTCCTTTTTATTCTTGAATTTACCATGCCCTTAAATCCTTACTGATATATATTGAGGAAAGCCTTGACAATTTTCTCTCATTATTATCTCTCCATTCTACTAAAGAGGGCCATGGGGCCTTTGGGGTTTCTGAACACTTGTTTGTCTGGCAAGGACACATCGACACAGTGATTGGGACCTTCGTGAGAAAGACCTTAAAATTCTGGGTGTACCTACGTAAGAGGGAAGGAACAAATTTTTGATGTACCTGCTCAAGTACCATGCAAATAAACCTTAACATGGCATTCAATCAATGAAATTTTAATATTTTAGAGTACTATATAGCTATTTTTCTACACATGCGAATTTTCGTGCACATAATATTCACATGCGAAGAAAAAAATTAAAGAAACTGTAGCAACGCACAGGCACTCACCTAGTAGAAGGTAAAGTTTCATTATCGATACATTTATAGTTATTACTTTTGAATATGTTGCTATTACCATTTTACAGAGTGAGTGTAAATAAGATCATACAAATTATTAATGTGTCTCGAGAATTTTGATTTATATATGGTTTTTTGTGTGCTTAAGATTCTCGAGAAATTATTTCAGAGGGTTTTAGAGACGAGGGGTTAATTTGCATTTGGGTTGTCTTAGGAAGGATGACACGGGGCCTACTTGTCAGGAGAGTTTGAACCTACAACGTTTGCTTTTTGAAAAGGGAGAAATTAAGGAATTTGAGCTCGTTTTGGAGACTAAAACTATGTTGTGAGAAGATATATATTAGGAAGCCCCATGCAAAAAACAGGCGGCAAAATACCTTTGTTTATTTAAACAAACATTTGCTAAATACGAAAAGCTCGCTCTGTTAAAAAAACACTAACAGGACCATCTGAGGCCCTAGCACATGGTGCTTTTTTTTAAGACAATAAGTCCACATACGAGATACCCAATATTCTTCCCTAGTGGTACTTGAATCTGGGTTAGCTTGGAGCAACATCACCTCCCTTTTCATCGGGTTGCTACCCTAATAACATGACCATCCGAGGAACTAGCACCTGATGGCTTTGCTATAAGACAAACATTCACACGCTAGATGCCAAATATTCAACCGCCTCCCCCCTCCCCCTCCACCCCCCCAATTGGGACTCGATCCTAGGTAGGCTAGGAGCAACACCACCACCCTTGTCACCGGGCTACTGCCTGATTCCCCAAGAAAAAGATCACAAAGAACATGGGAAAAACACCATATAAAGCCCAATTAAACCCTTGACCACCGACGAGGCGAGCCCAAACAACTTATTTTCCAAAAAAATCAAACACACCCACGACCTAAGAATATTCTAGCGCATTCGGCCTTGCTTGATTCGTAGATCCATACTATAAACATAAGTTTAACAAGCATGATAACAACATATACCTTCCGAGGGCGCCCACGGTTAACAATGACCACAATGGAAGTAGGGATACGGGTAGGCACACTAGCGCAAATCAAAAATTTCTACCGCGCAAACCAGGAACTACTACAGTTGTAGATCACTGATTACCACAAGACGCGTGGTTGCGGAACTCGGTGAAGCACGTTGGGGCATTGTAGTCGTAATACGTCCTCCTCCTCCTCGCCCCACGAACAACTCCTCTCGAACAGCTAGTCCAAGTGCTACAGATGTAGCATCTCTGAGATATCCACACGTGTGGAGTGGAAGCGTCACACGTTGGACTGCTAGTTCCGAGCTTGCAACTGAGGCATGAGAGGTGTGGTGGCTAGGTGGAGTGATCAACCCTAAACAACTCGCCCACCCTCTCTTATATAGGCGTCCAAGCTGACCACTCTTTCTCGATCCCGTGATTCAGAATCCCTCACTATGTTTGGAAGGGATAATCCCTCGGTATCCCCACAAATTTCCTCCACACTAGTGTATTTTTTTGCTAGATTTAAATCTCTCCACCATAGTAGAGTACTTGAGGGAATTGGAGAGTATTGAGTGAGCATCAAATCCCTTCCTATTCCCACATATATTAGAGGTAAAAATACTAGATAAGTAAACAAGGTCTAAGATTTGGGAAAAGTGGGGATCAAATTAGCTCAAACACTAAATTCAAACATATGTTTAGGATAAGTGGGGATTTGGAGGTTTGGTGGAGATAATCCCTACAAACCCTAGCTAAAAATACTCTAGTGCCAAATAAGGCTAAGAAAGTTTGGACCAACCCGGTGCTTCTAGCCCGTAAAATTAAAGCATAAACAAACTCATGCGTTAGCATTGCTATTGTTCCTCATAAAAAATGAATCATAAGATACGTGCATAAATTTGTGCACTGCCAACAAACAACTTTTGCATACGAACTATTACAAAAGGATACCTGAACAGCATTTCGTTTATACGACGAGCAATGTTTTTTCTGGAGTGATACGCGAGCAGTGGTCATGCGAAGTGCCTGACGAAAGCAGACATGTATCCTTCTTTAACTGGATGCGCGTATCCCAGTACCACATTTTATTTTATACACATATAAATACGCTAGCGATTAAACAACAAGCGTATGTATGCTTTGACGTAGCCAATGGCGATGGAGCGCCGACCACGTCCCGCTCACAGCGCTGATATATTCTATGCGCTTCGCAATCACAGTGCCAGCTACTGTACGAGCTAAGCTCGTGAGATGCCGTCGGGCCGTCGCGTCTCGGCCTCGTTTCATCTTTGTATACTCATCCTCCACCGGCTCGTGCTCTGAACCGCGGGCTGGCTGATAATCCAAGCCTGAACTTCCTTTTCCACTCATTAGCCGTTCATTAGTCACTACCAGATGTACGCTGGCATAAACCGTTTAATTTGTAATGTCCCTACCTAAGTGTCCAATGGTAACTTGCCAATGCGAATTAGCAGCGTTTACAAAAACTAGCTTGACTGAGTTACGGATGCAGAGGGGTTAGCCGCTTCTGCAGTACAGAACAAACAGCATAATGCTGCATATCCCTTGGATCGCTAGCTTACTGCGGCGAGGGGTTCGAAGATACTAAGGTACCGCATTATTATACGGGCTCGGCCTTTGTTCGTTCCACAGACAACATTGTGGGATTCTTGGCAACAAGTGTATATAAACACATGCCGGTGCCACCTTCAGATGAGCGCTAGTTCGTGAACCACTGAAGAAGTGAGCAGGCCAGCAGAGGAGAGAAGGGCTCCAATGGCGGTCAGACACGGCGGGGTGTTCCTGCTCGTTGCGCTGTGCGTGTCCGGCGTTGTGCTGCGAGGCGCCAGCGCCGGCGCCGGGGAGCGGCTCATGCCGGCCATGTACGTGTTCGGGGACTCCACGGTGGACGTCGGCAACAACAACCACCTGCCGGGCTGCACCGCCGACTGCAGGGCTAACCACCCGTACTACGGCATCGACTACCCCTCCCACGCGGCCACCGGCCGCTTCAGCAACGGCTACAACCTTGCTGACCAGATAGGTACGTGATCCAACGCACTCACTGAGCACAAAACATCCATGTTAGCGCCAATGGTAGGAAGACGCTGAGCTTCTACCCATGAGATCTAGGTTATACTAGAATAGCATATGGTTTACCGTTAAAATGCAACGAAGAAATGCAGGAGACTGGCATCTCTTCTTCTTTGAGAGATGCGAACATGTTTACCTACTGAAAGACTGAAAGCTGATGTCCTTTCGGTCACGAGGTACCGAGCTACGGGCGGCTAGGCGCTGGGGGCCAAAGCCTCCCAAACAGAGCATAACATGGCGGGAAGCAGAGCGCCGATAGAAAGGTGAAACATCGGAAGTGCAGGACCAGTATTGTGTGTACGATTTGGAATTTGTGGACGTCGAATTTGCTTGGGTTATGTTATTTTTCAAAAAAAAATATGCTTAATTAGGTCATGACGTGTGAAGCTTCCTATCCACAGGCTGCGTTTGGCACGCGCGGTCCATTAACACATGTAGTATAATATTTCATACACATTTCCAAATTTAAATTTACTTTTTTGAAAATAATTTAATAAATACATTTATTAATTTTTAAATATTATATTTCTAGCAAAAATATTTTTATTTTTATATGTGTTCACATAGTTTACACTTTACATAATTGTTCACGTGTATTGAATAGACTGCTCATGCGTTTGAAATTAATGTCCGTATACAAAATGTAATAATGTTCATATCTTCTAAATTAGTGTTATATGCATAAAAAGATGGTCATATTCTTCAGAAAATATCTCCATGCATGTACATTAAAAATCCACATATATTTCAAAAGAATGTTCATATATTTCTGAAACATGAAGAATGCAATTTTTTTCTATTTTTATGGTGAAAAATAAGAATATTCTTATTTTTAGAATATATGTTTTCTTAAAAAACTAATAAATAGTGAAAAGGAAAATTATTAATTTTTTTAAAATATTATCATACAAAAGGAAAAATAGAAAAGAAGGAACAAAATTAAAATATAGATTAATAATTAAGGAACTAGAAAATCAAAATTAATTGAAAAGATAATGAAAACATGTCTAGAAAGAAGAATAAAAATATAATATGTGGCAAAACAACAAAACTAAAAAAAGAAATCTCACCTGATTGGTTAGCGCACCCCATGGAGGTATATGTGTGCCGTCGTTTCCTAAGCAACGCAAAGTGCATTAAATAGGATTCCCTGGTTATCCCTTTTGCAAGATTACATTATTTACTTTCTTTTTAAGAGAACATTGCATTTTAGCTATTTTATCACCTTTCTTTGTCTCATTCCAGGCAAATTAGATTTAACTAAATGTTATGGATTTACTTTTTGCAAGACGATTGTCAAACAATTATGAAGTAAACACTAAATGTATGCTACTGCCATTGGAAATATCAAAGCTCGCTGCTTATAGTTGCTTATAGTCGATGTGCTTTGATACCTGCGAGCACCGAGACTTGGAAATGTACAAATGGTGGCATATGGAAACCGTCCGATAAAGATGTTAGTTAACCACGTATGGCGAGGACTCGGAAGGAATGGGTCTGTTCTCGTTAAGGGGATAACCTCAAACTAGAATGAAACTTGGCATTGGCCCTATGGAGTAGTCGTTGGCAATGACAATAACTTTCTCTTGCAACAATTCCTCTCACACCTTTGGAGGAGGCTTAGGTGAGAATGGTGTCTCAAATAAGGTTTGGTCAGACATTTGTGATGTGATAGCTCTTTGTTCGTATGAAAAAAGAGGGCTATGAGTGACCCATATGATACCTTTTGGGTTCTTAGCCTTATAGAAATGGCAATCATGGCTCTTGGTGGATAGGAAAGTAGTGAAAAAATTGACTTTTTTCCTACGAACCCTGAGAGTCCCGTTGATGTGCCTCTTGGTTTGACTTGTCCTGCTATGCTTGTAATTCTTCTTCGACTTGTTGGGATACTACAACGGTAAATTTGGAGCCTCGAGTGAAGTTTTTTCTCTCTTACAACACTCAGGGTGGTTGACTAAGAAATAAGAAATCCTGAGTCAACTTAGAATTAGAAGTTTCAGTGAGAAGTTTAATTAGTTGTTGTCAGCCAATGACCTGAGCGATTTGAAATTTATCAGATAAACACACTACACATAAACAAAAGCAGCGATATATGTTACCTCATGAGAAATATAGACCAAGAGTTGACAACAGAGTTAGTTTTAATTGATCGTTTGTTTTTTGAAACAAGCCAAAAGACTTACCATTTCATTGATAAAAAAGAAGTTTAAGAAGTTTACAAGGGCGCAGGACAAAGCCTACACCATGCATAACAAAAGCCTACTCTTCCGGAATTACATTGCTCACAAAATTTGCTCAAGCAAGACTTTATATTCTTGTGTCATCTTTAATTTTAGCAAAAATCATGGTTGTGGTAGATAAATGGTTTTGAAACACTCTTGCCTTATGCTCCTTCCACATTTCCCAAGAAACTGGCATATGATCATTGACGCCATCACTTTTTTTCCCCGAGATTTTGGAGAACTCATGAAGATATCTAGACATGCTTAAAAATGGACTATGTTTATAACTAGCTTATGATTGTTAGGTCTATCTTCGTAGCCATGAGATGTTATAGTTACGTTAATGTAAGTCTTTGGAATAAATGGTTCTAGTCGAGTGCTTAATTTTTTAGTCATCAGAGAAATAGCATAAATGTTCAAATCATCTTCAAATGCGGTTCTCCAAAGTATGCCATATCAAAGCAGGAAAAAGCTTGAGGCTGACCAGTTTCGTTTGTTTCGGCGAACAGCTCAATTTATTGGATTCAGCGAGAGCCCACCAGCTTACGCATCCCTGCCGCCCGAGAGAATCCTTGGACAGATGAAGACCGGCATCAACTTCGCATCAGGAGGTTCAGGACTCAATGATCTGACGGGCAACGGCACCGTACGTACCCTACGCACACTGGTCTGGCTTCTTCTCCGCCAACTATACGTGTAAACATGTCTCTCTCTCTCTGCACGCATGTAGTGTGGGAAGGTCTACAGAATGAGCGACCAGCTGGAGAGGTTCACGACGGCCGTCCAGATGATGGGGAACGGGTCGTACGGCATCGTCTCCAGGTCCCTCGTCCTCATCAGCGTCGGCAGCAACGACCTGTTCGAGTACGTCGACAGCAACGCCACCTTGTCCCCTACCCGCAACGACACCGCGTTCCTGGGAGGCCTCGTCGCCACTTACAAGAGCTACCTGCAGGTGCCTTGTATCTGAATTGTTATAGACATGAACACGAACTCTGTGTCTGTCTTAATGGCTTTGTCTTGAAAAAATTGGGCTTTGCAGGAGCTGTATGCGTCCGGGGCGAGGAAGTTCGGCATCGTGAGCCCGTCCATGGTGGGGTGCTGCCCGTCGCAGAGGTATGTCGGGGCGACGATGAAGGACCTGGACGGGTACCGCTGCTTCGGCACGGCCAACAACCTCTCCAGGCAGCTCTACCCCATGGTGCTCTCGATGCTTCAGGGCCTGAGCGCCGATCTCGCCGGCTTGAACTACTCCATCTGCGACTCCGCCGCCATGGCGGAATCCGTCCTGAAAGGCGCCGTCTCGCCTAAGTTGAGTAAGTCGCCCTCCTAACACAATCCAGCACAGTCGACGATTAACTGAACTGTCTGATGTCAACCCTGTCGTATTTTTTTGGCAGACCTGACGGTGCTCGACACGGGGTGCTGCGGCAGCGCGGGAGAGTCCAGGAAGGGGAAGTGCACCATGTTGGCTTCGGTGTGCCCGAACCGCGCCAACTACCTCTTCTGGGACGGCTTCCACCCGACAGAGGCCGCGTCATCGGAGGCCGCGCTGGCGCTCTTCGCCGATCCAGGGCTGTACGTCCACCCCATCAACATCACGAGGCTGGCGGCGCTGTAATGCGTGTGCAACTTCGACGTCGTCTTGGAGTAATAATAAGGGCATGATTGGTGGGTTAGGCCCCCGGGGCATTTGCCAGCGAGAGATGGCCTCTGAGCCATGTTTTTTACTTTGTTTGGTTGCCCACAGTTTCTTGCATGTGGAGAGAAAAGGGAGGTCTATCGTTTGGCTAGCTGCATTTTTCATTCTAAGCAAAACGAATACAAATGTTGGGTTTTGGTTGCAAACATCACGGCTGATGTGGTAGCCTTTTATATTTCAGTGATGTGGTTATGCATCACTCATCAGTCAATCACTGTGGAAAAAAGGCCTTCAATCCCGGTTTGTAAAGCCCATTAGTCCCGGTTGTAGCAACCGGGACTAACAAAGTGGGACTAAAGGCTTCAGCCTTTAGTCCCGGTTACTTACGAACCGGGACCAATGGGGCTCTACGTGGCCCGGGGCATGTGCTGCGGCTGGACAACCTTTGGTCCCGGTTCGTAACACGGGCCGGGACTAAAGGTCCATTCGGAATAAAATTTGTATTTTCTGTTTCGGAATTTCTGTATTTTCTTTATTTTCTTTATTTCTCTATTATCTAATCATCTCTATTCTCGTATCAAATTAGATATTTATGGCTCTCACTCCATATCTCATATCAAATTACAAGTACTTGTGGTCCTCACTTTTCGGTCGGTCACCCATTCTCACACTGCTCCACCCTTAGTACGTTTAACTTCTCCATTCCTTCCCTACTAGCTTCCAATATTGCGCTCGCGACTTCTTGATAATGGTATGCTACCAATTCTATTAACCTATACGCTTTGGTAATATATAATATTACTTTTTTAAATTCTAAATAAATTCACAAAATAAGCAACAATGATTAAGTATAATAAGCACCAATGAATTTCAAATAATCTTTATGCATAATTTAATTATTAATTTTTAATAATTAAAATATTCAAAAAAGCCAAAATACTTGAAAAATCACAAATTCGAAAATTAATAGACTTTGTTAACCGAAACAAAGGGAGTACATTTTTTCAAACATTATACTCATCCAATAGAATAACAATAAGACTCACACAACCACATCTACGATCATCCACCTAATAAACATTAAGGTTAAGACGATCAACATGGCTATTGTAGTCTTTTAGCTTCCAGAAGCTCCTAGCAATCTCAAAGCCTAGGCGAGCGTCTAAAGCGGCATATAACATTTGGTTGAAGCTCAATGAAACTTTTTCCCAACCAAATATTAGTTCATCTTCATCATCATCATCATCATTATCTTCTTCTTCTCCCTTCTTCTTGTACTTCTTCTTGTCCTTCTTCTTCTTGTTCTTCTTCTTCTTGTCCTTCTTCTTGTCCCTCTTCTTGTTCTCAAGATGTGTCTCAATAGTAGCATTGGCCAAATCATAGAGACTCGGCGTTTGTTTGTTGGTGGGGTTTGGGACAATCTTTTGAAGATCGTACGCAGACGGAATAATAATTCCGTATGTCCTCAGCATGCGCAGATCATTGGCGATAGCCGCACCACAGAATTTGATGGTGGTGTCCTTCAATAATTCCTTGAGTAGTTGCAGCACACGATTGGCCTTACAAATTTGGAAGATCAATATCTCGGACGCCACCGAGAGTTGAAGGACGGCGGCACGCTGAGGGACCTCGTGAGTGGTGAACTCACAGTCCAAGCCCACGCACTTGATCGGTGCGGCGTCGAGGAACCGTCGCTTGACGGCGCGGATCCACTTCTCCACCCTTGATGCACGGAGAGTCTCCGTGATGGTGAAGTTCATCTCTTCAATGACGACGTAGTAGAGCCGAGATCTTGGCAGAAATTGCTCCTCCATTGAGAGGGAGAGAGAGGGCGCCGGCGGTGGTGATGCGTGGGAGATGTGTTTTGGGGAAGAAGAAGATTAGGAGAATGTGGCGTGCTTAAGATGATCATATATGAGTGCTATATATAGTAGAGAGAGGGAGATGAGAGGACGCCGGCGATGTGAATATGATCGAGTTCCAAAGCAGCGCCACCGGCGGTTCACGAGCGCGACGATACACACGAAGCGACACTCTCGTTAATTCGATCGATCTCCGAAGCATCGTCGTAACTGGCGCGGGAAGAGGGCGGTTTGTTTGAACGGGCCTTTGGTCCTGGCTCGTGGCACGAACCGGGACTAAAGGGTGCCCTTTAGTCCCGGTTTGAGCCATGAGCTAGGACTAAAGGCCCAAAGGCAGTAGTCCCGCTTGGTGGCTGAAACCGAGACCAAAGGGCCCATTTGAACTGGGACTAATGCCCCTGGACCACATTTTCAAATAAATCGGGACTGATGGACCCTTTAGACGCGGATCGAATACGTTGGGGACTAATGGGGGCGAATGGAAGCCCTTTTTTCTACTAGTGAATAGCAAAGACAAAGAGTGCATAAGGAGTGTTCATCAGACGCGAGCTGTCAATCGGTTTGGGAGTGATACGTCTCCAACGTATCTATAATTTTTGATGCTCCATGCTTGTTTTTACACCATTTGCCTTGTGTTTCGTTACACTTCATGGCGTTTTTATGTGATTTTCGGAACTAACCTATTGACAAGATGCCACAGTGCCAGTTCCCTGTTTTCTGCTGTTTTTGTATTTCAGAAAAGCTACACAGGAAATATTCTCGGAATTGGACGAAACAAAATCCAGAAGTCTTATTTTTCCCGGAAGCTTCCCGAAGACCGAAAGAGAGCCGGAGAGGGGCCAGAGGCCGCCCTCACACATAGGTGGCGCGGCCCAGACCCTGGCCGCGCCACCCTGGTGTGAGGAGCCCCTGACTGCCCCCTGACGACGCCCCTTCACCTATAAGAAGCCTCAGGATGGAAAACTGATACGTCTCCAACGTATCTATAATTTTTGATGCTCCATGCTTGTTTTTACACCATTTGCCTAATGTTTCGTTACACTTCGTGGCACTTTTATGCATTTTCCGGAACTAACCTATTAATGAGTTGCCATAGTGCCAGTTCCCTGTTTTCTGCTGTTTTTGTGTTTTAGAAGTGATACACAGGAAATATTCTCGGAATTGGACGAAACAAGTTCCTGAAGTTTTATTTTACCCGGAAGCTTCTAGAGATCCGAAGGAGAGGAGGAGAGGGGCCACCAGGGGCCCACACGCATAGGTGGCGCGGCCAGCCCCTGGCCCGCGCCACCATGGTGTGAGGTCACCTGGGCCCTCCTCTGACATCGCCCCTTCGCCTATAAAGACCCCCCGACGGAAAAAACCTAAGTACCCGATCAATTTTCCAGAACACATCGCGATCCACCGCCGCCGTCGACCCGAAGATCGGGAGGGTCCAGAAGCTCTTCCCGGCACCCTGCCGGAGAGGGGAATCGCCACCGGAGGTCTTCTTCATCCCCATGCTTGCCTCCGGAGCGATGAGTGAGTAGTCTACCTTGGACTATGGGTCCATAGCAGTAGCTAGATGGTTGTCTTCTCCACCATGTGCTTCATGTTTAGATCTCATTAGCTGCCCTACATGATTGAGATCACCGTTATGTAATTCTACATGTTTGGTTTGTTGGGATCCGATGAATATTGGTGTTTATGATTAAGTTGCTGTACTGAATATTATCTTTTGTTATCTCTATGTTGTTTATGATCTTGCATGCTCTCCGTTGTTAGTAGCTATCTTGGCCGAGTAGTTGCTAGTGACTCCAAGAGGGGGTATTTATGCTCGATAGTGGGTTCATGCCTCTATTTAACCTGGGGGAGTGACAGAAACCTCTAAGGTTGTAGATGTGCTGTTGCTACTAGAGAGAAAACAACATTCATATGCTCAAGGGCATATGCTTTGTTTACATTACACACTTTGCTTAATGCAATTATCTGTTGTTCGCAACTTAATACTTGTGGAGTTCTCGGATTGATTCACCACAAGTGGATTATTAGTCATAGATGAAGTTGGATGGCGGTCTATGTATTTTGTTGTAATGCCCAGAGTAAATCTCATAGTGATCTTCTTGACATATCACGTTTATCTCTATTCTATCAATTGCCCAACTGTAATTTGTTTACCCAGCATGTGTTATTTATCTTATGGAGAGACACCACTAGTGAACTGTGGACCCCGGTCCTATTTCCATTATATTGCTATTACCTGTTTACTTTACTCGCACTGTTTACTTTATTCGCATACTCTACTGTTTTCCACTCGATACGCTCATAACCTTTGTTTCAAGCAAACCGGTGAGATTGACAACCTCATCGCAAGTTGGGAACAAAGTACTTGGTTGTTTGTGTGCAGGTTCCGCGTTGCAGCTAGCAAGCAAAGCTTGGACGAGGCGCCATATATAAATTGTCCGAAGCTGTCGCAAACTAGCAAGCATCACCTTCAGTCGTCATTGTCTGCTTTTCTCCTGAACGATAAACCTTGGTTTCTTAACTGAGGGAAAACAAGCTGCTATACTCATCATACCTTCCTCTTGGGGTTCCCAACGGGCTGGTCATTCACCACGCACAAGGACCTCTGATCTTCCACATCAACTTGGAGTATCAGCCTCTTTTCTGGCGCCGTTGCCGGGGAAGAGTGGAAGACTTCTGCGAGGGGAGTTTTCGCACACACATCCTTTACTTTGTTTTATTGTTTTGCTTTACTTTATTTATTTTACCTGCATCGTTTTATATCAAAAACCCAAAAAAATTAGAATCCTTAGTAGTTGTTTTTACTTGTTTACTTTCGTTTTGCTGAAATGGCCAATCCTGAAAACACCAAGTTGTGTGACTTTACTAGCACAAACAATAGTGATTTTATCTGCACTCCTATTAAACCACCTGCTCCTGCTGCAAACTTTTATGAGATTAAGCCTGCTTTGTTGAACCTTGTTATGAAAGAGCAATTTTCTGGTGCTAGTACTGAAGATGCTGCAGCTCATCTCAACAATTTTGTTGAGCTATGTGAGATGCAGAAATATAAGGATGTAGAAAGTGATATTATTAAGCTCAAGTTGTTTCCTTTTTCTTTGAGAGGAAAAGCTAAAGATTGGTTGTTGTCTTTGACCAAGAATAGTATTGATTCATGGGCTAAGTGTAAGGATGCTTTTATTGGTAGATATTATCCTCCTGCTAAGATTATATCTCTGCGTAGCAATATTATGAAATTTACTCAGTTTGATAATGAACATGTTGCTCAAGCTTGGGAAAGAATGAAATCTATGATAAAGAATTGCCCCACTCATGGACTGACTACTTGGATGATTGTCCAAACTTTTTATGCAGGACTGAATTTTTCTTCGAGGAACCTACTTGATTCACCTGCTGGAGGCACTTTTATGTCCCTTACCTTGGGCGCCGCAACAAAGCTACTTGACAACATGATGGTAAATTATTCTGAATGGCACACCGAGAGAGCTCCACAAGGTAAGAAGGTAAATTCTGTTGAGGAAACCTCTTCCTTGAATGATAAGATTGATATCATTATGGATATGCTTGCTAATGATAGGACTCATGTTGATCCTAATAATGTTCCTTTAGCCTATCTGGTTGCTCAAGAAGAGCATGTTGATGTGAATTTCATTAGAAACAATAATTTTAACAACAATGCTTATAGGAACAATTTTGCTAGTAACAATTATAGGCCGTATCCTTCTACCAATGCTAATGCTTATGGTAACTCTTATGGTAATTCCTACAACAACACTAGGGCCGCGCCCTCCGAGCTTGAGGTAATGCTCAAGGACTTCATCGGTAAGCAAACTGCTTTTAACAAGTCCGTTGAGGAAAAGTTAGGCAAAATTGATATTCTTGCTTCTAAAGTTGATAGCCTTGCTCATGATGTTGAACTTCTGAAATTAAAAGTGTTGCCTAATGATGTGAAAGAGAACAATGTTTTTGCTACCGCTAATGCTATTCAAGTTGGAATTGATGAAAATATTAGATTATTAGCGAAATTGCATGCCAGGTGGGAAAGAGAAGATGAGATGGCTAGAGAGATGAAGGTATGTACCATTACTACCTCTAATGATGTTGCTCCTAATGCTAGCAATCCTCTTACTTTGATTGGTGTAGAGAAAACTCCCACTCCTTGTGTTAAAAAGCCTAAAACTGCCAAAACTTTTTCTCAAAAGAGTGCTGAAATTTTTTGGAGTGTGGGAGATGATAGCTCTACTTCTTTTAATGATTTTGATGTTGATGGCTACAATATATCTGAAGTAATTTTTTTCTTGCAAAAGCTTGCTTTGACTCCCAATGCTAGTTCTCTAAATATTGCTTTTACTAAGCATATTACCAATGCTCTCATGAAAATTAGGGATAAAAAGTTGAAGCAAAAAGCCTCTGTTCCCAAGAAGTTAGAAGATGGTTGGGAACCCATCATTGATATGCATGTTAATGGTTTTGATTGCCATGCTTTATGTGATCTAGGTGCTAGTATTTCTATCATGCCTAGAAAAATTTATGACATGCTTGATTTACCACCGCTTGAAAAATGTTATTTTGATGTTCCTATTGCTGATGTTGCTAAGAAGAAACCTTTGGGAAGGATTAATGATGTTCTTATTGTGGTTAACAATAACCTTGTTCCCGTTGATTTTCTTGTTATGGACGTTGAATGCCATGCTTCATGTCCTATTATTTTGGGAAGACCCTTTCTTCGAACTGTAGGTGCTATCATTGATATGAGGGAAGGCACTATCAAATATCAATTCCCACTAAAGAAAGGTATGGAACACTTCCCTAGGAAGAGGAAGAAATTACTTTTTGACTCTATTCTTAGAGCAAATTATGAGCTTGATGCTTCATCACTTGATGTTACTTGATTCGCAATTTTCTGCGCCTAGCTCAAAGGCGTTAAAGAAAAGCACTCTTGGGAGATAACCCAATGTTTTATTTTCAGTACTTTTTCTTTTATTTGAGTCTTGGAAGTCATTACTACTGTAATGACTGCTCCTTATCTTGTTTATTTTGTTTTTGTGCCAAGAGAAGCCTCTAATTCGAGTGAGGTAAAGATTTGGGGATGTTGCTGTCCTGAAACTGTTTTCGCTGCTGCACCGTAAAAATTCGTATAAATTCTCTGTATATCTTTTGGACCTGCGATTTCTTGTGCATATGCCCCAGGTTATATACAAACTTTCATTATTTGAACACTTTTTGATTTGAGGAACAGAAAACCCCTCAAAAATTCGTCCTTTGTCAGCTGTTCAGTTTTGACAGATTTCTGCCAATATTTGTGTTTGCCACTTTATCGCTTCCTTTTGAGTTCTTTTGATCACGGAACTTTTGGAGAAGTTGCTACCGTAGTATTTGCTATATATGTGGTGGTTTTGAGTTGAAACCTGAAGCAAAAAGAGGTTTATTATATGTTATGCTTGCACTAATGTTGCTAATAGAATTGTGTTTAGTTTTGTATGAAGGAAGTTTTCAAGTGTAGGGATTGGAGAATGATGAGATGAGTTGAAGAATGGACAAAAACTCAAGCTTGGGGATGCCCATGCATTACCCCAAGAAATATCCAAGAAGTACAAGCATCAAAGCTTGGGGATGCCCCCGAGGCACCCCTTCTTCATCGGCAAAAATCAGGTCACCTTTCAAGACGCTATATTTTTATTGCTTCATGCACTATGTGTTTTTCTTGGAGCGTCAGTTGTTTTAGTTTTCTTAGTTAGTTTAGTTTGTTTGTTTGCTTTAATAAATTGTTGGACCCCAACAAATTTCTTTTGGAGAAGTTGCCTTGCTTTTCATTTGCCAAGAACACTCCGTTTTTCATTCTTATAATTTCACCGGGTGTTCTTCTTTTCCGCTACTGCTTTTGGTTTTCATTTTTGCCTTGATTTGCATTCAGACCTTGCCATATATTTTCATCAAGGTGTATTTTTTCCTCTGATCTTTATTGGTTTTCATCAAAAGAGATGTTTATAAAAATTTCAAATGGTGTTGGAAAAGAGAAAAAGCTTTGTGCAAAAAAGTGGTACAAGAAGGAGCTTGTGTAGACTGCGGCTTAGGCTTTTTCATGTCATGCTTGATGTCTTTTTGATAGTATGCTTAGTGGTTTTGCTGTAGCATGACTTGTCTCAAATAACTGAGATTGCTTAATGAGCCTTTGAAAAAATCATGCGTTGTTTTTATTGTATGGAAGCATTATTTTGGTTTTCTCCTTGATGCTTTATTTGGGTTGACTTGGCGCATGCTCACACATGTTAGACTCTTACAAAGTCACCAATAGCCTTCATGATCATTTAGTTTTTGACTTTTGATGCCATCTTATGTTTCTTTTAATGTCGCTTTGTCGCTTTGCATGATTATGGCCATTATTGCTCTCTTAGTTGGTCGCTCCCAGTCTTTTGCTAGCCCTCGCCTTGTACTGAGTATGAGCTCTACTCGTGCATCCAACTCCTAAAAGCCAAAGTTTTCCAAAGTGTCCACCATACATACCTACTAGCAATTTGCTATTCCAAGTAAATTTGACTTGCTTTTATTTTCTCTTCAAATTAAACTCTTACCAGTGTTATGCGAAATTCGGTCAGTAAAGCTCTCACGAACCGGAAGGCACACTTTACTTTTTTCTGTTCTTAAAAATTCGACATTGTGGTCTCTTATGTTGAGTTGTTATGCTTGCAAGTTGTAAGTTGGATTCTAGCCCAGCCATGCTGTCATGGGGCAAGCTTTCAACATTGCACTTCTTATCTGAGTTGATATCGTGATCTTTTGTTTATGGATGCCCGCGGTGTGAAATGAATTGGGAATCTTGTGGGGATCATGGAGTTTGTATATGTGTTAGGGAAACACCGGGCCGCCAATCTAAGCCATGCATAATTCATGGTGGAAATTTGCAGCATACCCATGGTGAACATTCGACGACGCATCTCACAATAAAAAGCTAAACAAAAGGCAAATAAAAGAGATGTCGAGGTGTTCATTGTCTGCTTGTCCTGTCATTTTGGTGTGGGCTTGTTCCATGTCATCGGGCATGGAGGTACCCCATTGGCGGTTCTCAATGATATGCATATACTTACAATAACAAGAGCCTTGCTTGGGACTCTAAGTAAAGTAGCATGAGGTTGGGGTACTCGTATTCACGGGACACGAGGTTTTCAACTTATGATTTGTCAAGCATATGCTTCATAATTGTTCTCGCATTAACTTTAACCATTCAAGATGCTTATGATGGGGGCAATGAGAGCTCAAAGCCGGTAAGTACCATAATTTTTGAAGGTTACAAAACTTGTAATCACTGCTTCCCTCTGCGAAGGGCCTTTCTTCTACTTTTATGTTGAGTCACCACCTTCTTTCTTTATGCACCATTAAGAGAGCATAGTTGTCATTCTTAGTGTGATATGCATTGTCCCAAAGTTCATTGATTGACTCATATTGTTGGTTTCACTTGTTCTCAAATTATTTGTATCTAGTCGCCCTCTTAAACTTGAAGGTGTCCTATGCATTTATGTTTTGCTCTCTTTGAAGGACAAGCTGAAAACCATTTGTATATTTTTCCTTATGATTTGAGCACACGTTTGACTTTCATTGTTTCATTTTCATGATCTTTTGTTTGTGTTCATTTGCATGTTTACAACATGGTTGCTAAGTTCTTATTGTCAAGATTATATCTTCATGCCCATGTTTTAAGTTCTTATGATCCCAGCTCACAAATGCTTACATACATGATCAAGATTGTGTAGGTGCATGTCACCTCAAAAATTATTCTTTTGTTATCACTTACCTACTCGAGGACGAGCAGGAGTTAAGCTTGGGGATGCTTGATACGTCTCCAACGTATCTATAATTTTTGATGCTCCATGCTTGTTTTTGCACCATTTGCCTAATGTTTCGTTACACTTCGTGGCACTTTTATGCATTTTTCGGAACTAACCTATTAACGAGTTGCCACAGTGCCAGTTCCCTGTTTTCTGCTGTTTTTGTGTTTCAGAAGTGATACACAGGAAATATTCTCGGAATTGGACGAAACAAGTTCCTGAAGTCTTATTTTACCCGGAAGCTTCCAGAGATCCGAAGGAGAGAAGGAGAGGGGCCACCAGGGGCCCACACGCAAAGGTGGCGCGGCCAGCCCCTGGCCCGCGCCACCATGGTGTGAGGTCACCTGGGCCCTCCTCTGACATCGCCCCTTCGCCTATAAAGACCCCCCGACGGAAAAAACCTAAGTACCCGATCAATTTTCCAGAACACATCGCGATCCGCCGCCGCCGTCGACCCGAAGATCGGGAGGGTCCAGAAGCTCTTCCTGGCACCCTGCTGGAGAGGGGAATCGCCACCGGAGGTCTTCTTCATCGCCATGCTTGCCTCCAGAGCGATGAGTGAGTAGTCTACCTTGGACTATGGGTCCATAGCAGTAGCTAGATGGTTGTCTTCTCCACCATGTGCTTCATGTTTAGATCTCATGAGCTACCCTACATGATTGAGATCACCGTTATGTAATTCTACATGTTTGGTTTGTTGGGATCCGATGAATATTGGTGTTTATGTTTAAGTTGCTGTACTGAATATTATCTTTTGTTATCTCTATGTTGTTTATGATCTTGCATGCTCTCCGTTGTTAGTAGCTATCTTGGCCGAGTAGTTGCTAGTGACTCCAAGAGGGGGTATTTATGCTCGATAGTGGGTTCATGCCTCTATTTAACCTGGGGGAGTGACAGAAACCTCTAAGGTTGTAGATGTGTTGTTGCTACTAGGGAGAAAACAACATTCATATGCTCAAGGGCATATGCTTTGTTTACATTACACACTTTGCTTAATGTAATTATCTGTTGTTCGCAACTTAATACTTGTGGAGTTCTCGGATTGATTCACCACAAGTGGATTATTAGTCATAGATGAAGTTGGATGGCGGTCTATGTATTTTGTTGTAATGCCCAGAGTAAATCTCATAGTGATCTTCTTGACATATCACGTTTATCTCTATTCTATCAATTGCCCAACTGTAATTTGTTTACCCAGCATGTGTTATTTATCTTATGGAGAGACACCACTAGTGAACTGTGGACCCCGGTCCTATTTCCATCATATTGCTATTACCTGTTTACTTTACTCGCACTGTTTACTTTATTCGCATACTCTACTGTTTTCCACTCAATACGCTCATAACCTTTGTTTCAAGCAAACCGGTGAGATTGACAACCTGCAAGTTGGGAACAAAGTACTTGGTTGTTTGTGTGCAGGTTCCGCATTGCAGCTAGCAAGCAAAGCTTGGACGAGGCGCCATATATAAATTGTCCGAAGCTGTCGCAAACTAGCAAGCATCACCTTCAGTCGTCATTGTCTGCTTTTCTCCTGAACGATAAACCTTGGTTTCTTAACTGAGGGAAAACAAGCTGCTATACTCATCATACCTTCCTCTTGGGGTTCCCAACGGGCTGGTCATTCACCACGCACAAGGACCTCTGATCTTCCACATCAACTTGGAGTATCAAAAACCCTAAAGGAGTCGGCGAAATTTCCAGAACAGTTCCGCAGCGCCGCCGCCGTCGAAGACAAATTTTGGGGGACAGAAGTCTCTGTTCCGGCACCCTGCCGGGACAGGGAAGTGCCCCCGGAGCCATCTCCATCGGTCTCCATCGCCGTCTCCACCGTCTCCATCGACCTCACCGCCATCTCCATCAACCTTGCTGTCTCCTATGATGAGGAGGGAGTAGTTCATCCTCGGGGCTAAGGGCTCTACCGGTAGCTATGTGGTTCACCTCTCTCTCCCATGATGTGATCTTTATGTGATCGTGAGCTTTGTATCATGTTGAACAAGTAGATGTTATTATTCAGATATTATGTGTACTCTAGTGGTGTTATTAAAGTAATCTATTCCTCCTGCCATGGTGTAACGGTGACAGTGCGTGCATCATGGTGGTACTTGGTCTAGGCTACGATTGTGATCTTTTATGGATTATGAGAATAATTATCACTATGATAGTATTGAAGTGATCTATTCCTCCTTTCATGGTGTAATGTTGACAGTGTGTGCACCGTGTTAGTACTTGGTCTAAGTTGCAATAATATCTATCTTGAGTTGTGATTTGATTTGGATATCTCTATGAGTGGTGTTTGTCAAGTACTTGATGAACTTTGAGGAGTGCTTCGTAGCCCTACGCAATGATTAGTGTTATTCAATAGGAGAGTAATTCAGAGTACCATAGTGAAGAGAAGTTATTTATTTGTTCAATTATGTTATATTTGTTGGGAGTGTGTCCACTAGTGAAAGTATGATCCCTAGGCCTTGTTTCCAAGCATTGCACACCGTTTACTTCCTGTTTCGTTACATGTTTGCTCGCAGCGATACTTATTTCATATTACAGTTACTACTTATAATCATCACTACTACTTGTATTTCACTATCTCTTCGCCGAACTAGTGCACCTATACATCTGACAAGTGTATTGGGTGTGTTGGGGACACAAGAGACTTTCTGTATCGTAATTGCAGGGTTGTTTGAGAGGGATAGCTTTGACCTCTTCCTCCCTGAGTTCGATAAACCTTGGGTGATCCACTTAAGGGAAACTTGCTGCTGCTCTACAAACCTCTGCACTTGGAGGCCCAACACTGTCTACAAGAACAGAAGCGTGTGTAGACATCAAGCTCTTTTCTGGCGTCGTTGCCGGGGAGGTAAGGTAAAAGGTACTCGCATCCTCCTGTGTGAGTGCTCGAAGTTATTTCCTTTAGATTCTGCAATTACATCTTTTTGTTTCTTGTTTTTATTTTCACTAGTTAGGCTTAATAGAAAATAAAGAGTTCTGTAGTCTTTTTCCCGAGTTTAGATATGAAGTGTTTGAAGAGAAAATTGAAAAACCTTTGGAGCTTAATTTGCATGCTAATAGTGTTGTTAGTATGAATGCTTTGAACACCGTTGTTGCTAATGCTATAGAAAAGTCTAAGCTTGGGGAAGCTGGTTTTGTTAAGCATGATATTTTTAGTTCCCCAGCTTTAGTGGAGAAAGTTTGTTCTGATAATATTTTATCTCCCATATGTGATGTTCCTTCTTATGATGATATGTTTGAAGAATATGCTTTGCGAAATAGCTGTTCTTAACTTGTGATGATACTAAACCTCTAGTTTATGATGGCTATGATGATGAGTATAATATTTTCAGTTCACCTACTATTGATGATAAAATTAGTTATGATTACAATATGCCTCCTATTTATGATGATTATGGTGATGAGAATAATTATTCTGTTGAATCTGCTCCTATTACTATTGTTCCTGTGGTGATTATTAATTTTTTTATGCATGTGGCTCATGATAGGGATGCTTTACGTGATAGTTATATTGTTAATTCTATTCATGATGCTACTGAAAGTTATTATGAGAGAGGGAAACATGGTTTGATGGATCTCAACAATATTGAGTTTCCCCTCTTTATGTTGCAATTCTTGAAGTTGTACTTGTTTTGCCTTCCTATGCTTTTTGCTTTGCGCTTTTATAACTTGTCTCTTTACAAGACTATTTTTCATAGGAAGTGGTTTAGATTTAAATGTGTTCCATACTTGCTTTTTGATGCTCTCTATTGCTTTAAGTTCCTATATGGCGCATTTGCCTCAAGCTCTTATATGGCGCCTACATGAGCATCTTTGCAAATTACTGCGCCTAGCTCAAAGGCGTTAAAGAAAAGCACTCTTGGGAGATAACCCATTATTTATTTTTAGTACTTTTTCTTTTATTTGAGTCTTGGAAGTTATTACTACTGTAATGACCTCTCCTTATCCTTTTTATTTCGTTTTTGTGCCAAGAGAAGCCTCTAATTTGAGTGAGGTAAGATTTGGGGATGTTGCTGTCCTAAAACTGTTTTCGGTGCTGCACCGTAAAAATTCGTATAAATTCTCTGTATATCTTTTGGACCCACGATTTCTTGTGCATATGCCCCAGGTTATATCCAAACTTTCGTTAGTTGAACACTTTTTGATTTGAGCAACAGAAAACTCCTCAAAAATTCGGCCTTTGTCAGCTGTTCTGTTTTGACAGATTTCTGCCAATATTTGTGTTTGCCGCTTTATCGCTTTCTTTTGAGTTCTTTTGATCATGGAACTTTTGGGGAAGTTGCTACAGTAGTATATGCTATATATGTGGTGGTTTTAGGTTGAAACCTGAAGCAAAAAGAGGTTGATTATATGTTATTCTTACACAAATGTTCCTAATAGATTTGTGTTTAGTTTTGTATGAAGGAAGTTTTCAAGTGTAGGGATTGGAGAATGATGAGATGAGATGAAGAATGGACAAAAGCTCAAGCTTGGGGATGCCTATGCATCACCCCAAGAAATACCCAAGAAGTACAAGCAATAATGCTTGGGGATGCCCCTGAGGCACCCCTTCTTCATCGGCAAAAATCAGGTCACCTTTCAAAACACTATATTTTTATTGCTTCATGCACTATGTGTTTTTCTTGGAGCGTCAGTTGTTTTAGTTTTCTTAGTTATTTTTCTTTTGTTTGCTGTAATAAATGGTTAGATCACATCATGTTTCTTTTGGAGGAGATGAACTCGCTTTTCATTTGCCAAGAACGCTCTAGTTTTCACTCTTATCAAAAACCGAGTGTTCTTCTTTTTCTGCTACTGCTTTTGATTTTCATTTTCGCCTTGATTTGCATTCAGATCTTCTTATATTTATTTATCAAGGTGTATTTTTGCCTCTGGACCATGTTGGTTTTCCTCAAAAGAGTTGGATTAAAAAAGGTTTGAATGGTGTTGGAAAAGAGAAAAAGCTTTATGCAAAAAAAGTGGTACAAAAAGGAGCTTGTGTATACTGCGGCCTAGGCTTTTGCATGTCGTGCTTGATGTCTTTTTGATAGTATGCTTAGTGGTTTTGTTGTAGCATGACTTTTCTCAAATAACTGAGATTGCTTAATGAGCCTTTGAAAAAATCATGCGTTGTTTTTATCGTTTGGAAGCATTATTTTGGTTTTCTCCTTGATGCTTTATTTGGGTTGACTTGGCGCATGCTCACACATGTTAGACTCTTACAAAGTCGCCAATAGCCTCTATGATCATTTAGTTTTTGACTTTTGATGCCATCTTATGCTTCTTTTAATGTTGCTTTGTCGCTTTGCATGATTATGGCTGTTATTGCTCTCTTAGTTGGTCGCTCCCAGTCTTTTGCTAGCCCTCATTTTGTACTGAGTATGAGCTCTACTCGTGCATCCAACTCCCAAAAACCAAGTTTGCCATTGTGTCCACTATAAATTCCTATGCATGGTATTTGCAAGCCATTCCAAGTAAATTTTCATGTGCTACCTTTCAAAAAAAACCTTCAAAACACTTCTCCGTTTGTGACACTGTTTTCAGCTCATGGGGACGTAGTGGTCGGTTTTGCTATCTTCCATATTGCTTATTCCAAAAAGAAAAAAAAAGAAAAAAAAAGAAAGAAAAAAAGGCACTCCTCCATAGAATGTGAATGTTGGTGGGCACCCGATGGAATCGGTTAGCCATGGTTTGAGAAAGGAAAAAAGGTGGGGAGGAGTGCCAAGCTTTATAAAAGAGCACAAAAGTGACAATCTCTCTCTCAAAAACTTGCTTCATTTTTGTATGGAAGATAGTAAGAACCCCATTGCTAGTCGTTGACAAAAGCAACCACCTCTCAAAACTCAAGTTTTATCTCTCTGTTTTACAAATGAAAAGCTCTAGCATATGTTTAATCACTACTTCCCTCTGCGAAGTGCCTTTCTTCTACTTTTATGTTGAGTCACCACCTTCTATCTTTATGCACCATTAAGAGAGCATAGTTATCATTCTTAGTATAATGTGCATTGTCCCAAAGTTTTCATTGATTGATTCATATTGTTGGTTTCACTTGTTCTCAAATTATTTATATCTAGTCGCCCTCTTAAACTTGAAGGTGTCCTATGCATTTATGTTTTGCTCTCCATGAAGGACAAGCTGAAAACCATTTGTATGTTTTTCCTTATGATTTGAACACACATTTGACTTTCATTGTTTCATTTTCATGATCTTTTGTTTGTGTTCATTTTCATGTTTACAACATGGTTGCTAAGTTCTTATTGTCAAGATTATATCTTTCATACCCATGTTTTAAGTTCTTATGATCCCAGCTCACAATGCTTACATATATGATCAAGATTGTGTAGGTGCATGTCACCTCAAAAATTATTTCTTTTGTTATCACTTACCTACTTGAGGACGAGCAGGAGTTAAGCTTGGGGATGCTGATACGTCTCCAACGTATCTATAATTTTTGATGCTCCATGCTTGTTTTTACACCATTTGCCTTGTGTTTCGTTACACTTCGTGGCGTTTTTATGTGATTTCTGGAACTAACCTATTGACAAG
Source organism: Dactylis glomerata (assembly GCA_007115705.1). Taxonomy (NCBI): domain Eukaryota; kingdom Viridiplantae; phylum Streptophyta; class Magnoliopsida; order Poales; family Poaceae; genus Dactylis; species Dactylis glomerata. The sequence goes on from QXEO01000267.1 coordinate 803,913, forward strand.
ATGCCACAGTGCCAGTTCCCTGTTTTCTGCTGTTTTTGTATTTCAGAAAAGCTACATAGGAAATATTCTCGGAATTGGACGAAACAAAATCCAGAAGTCTTATTTTTCCCGGAAGCTTCCCGAAGACCGAAAGAGAGCCGGAGAGGGGCAAGAGGCCGCCCTCACACATAGGTGGCGCGGCCCAGGCCCTGGCCGCGCCACCCTGGTGTGAGGAGCCCCTGGCTGCCCCCTGACGACGCCCCTTCGCCTATAAGAAGCCTCGGGACGGAAAACCCTAAAGGAGTCGGCGAAATTTCCAGAACAGTTCCGCAGCGCCGCCGCCGTCGAAGACAAATTTCGGGGGACAGAAGTCTCTGTTTCGGCACCCTGCCGGGACGGGGAAGTGCCCCCGGAGCCATCTCCATCGGTCTCCATCGCCGTCTCCGCCGTCTCCATCGACCTCACCGCCATCTCCATCAACCTTGCTGTCTCCTATGATGAGGAGGGAGTAGTTCATCCCCGGGGCTAAGGGCTCTACCGGTAGCTATGTGGTTCACCTCTCTCTCCCATGATGTGATCTTTATGTGATCGTGAGCTTTGTATCATGTTGAACAAGTAGATGTTATTATTCAGATATTATGTGTACTCTAGTGGTGTTATTAAAGTAATCTATTCCTCCTGCCATGGTGTAACGGTGACAGTGCGTGCATCATGGTGGTACTTGGTCTAGGCTACGATTGTGATCTTTTATGGATTATGAGAATAATTATCACTATGATAGTATTGAAGTGATCTATTCCTCCTTTCATGGTGTAATGTTGACAGTGTGTGCACCGTGTTAGTACTTGGTCTAAGTTGCAATAATATCTATCTTGAGTTGTGATTTGATTTGGATATCTCTATGAGTGGTGTTTGTCAAGTACTTGATGAACTTTGAGGAGTGCTTCGTAGCCCTACGCAATGATTAGTGTTATTCAATAGGAGAGTAATTCAGAGTACCATAGTGAAGAGAAGTTATTTATTTGTTCAATTATGTTATATTTTTTGGGAGTGTGTCCACTAGTGAAAGTATGATCCCTAGGCCTTGTTTCCAAGCATTGCACACCGTTTACTTCCTGTTTCGTTACATGTTTGCTCGCAGCGATACTTATTTCATATTACAGTTACTACTTATAATCATCACTACTACTTGTATTTCACTATCTCTTCGCCGAACTAGTGCACCTATACATCTGACAAGTGTATTGGGTGTGTTGGGGACACAAGAGACTTTCTGTATCGTAATTGCAGGGTTGTTTGAGAGGGATAGCTTTGACCTCTTCCTCCCTGAGTTCGATAAACCTTGGGTGATCCACTTAAGGGAAACTTGCTGCTGCTCTACAAACCTCTGCACTTGGAGGCCCAACACTGTCTACAAGAACATAAGCGTGTGTAGACATCAAGGAGGTGTGGTGCTAGTTGTACCATTAGAAAAAGCATCGAGCTTTGCATTATTAGTTTTATTTGTTCTATCATAGCCGCCATTTAAGCTACTCTCTCCATACTGGTTTAAAGGGCAAATTTGATGAAGCAGTACCAAGGCATCAACTGATTGGAGGAGATTTTGTGATACCGTCATTATGAAGAGGAGTCGAACCATCCTCCTTTAAGCCCAGCTGATTGGAGGAGAAAGAACCAGTAGAAAACGCCTTCCTTTTCACATTGCATGCAAGCAAGACCGTTTCACACCACATATAACCAGCCATGGAGGACCCGTCAAAAAAAAACAAGCCATGGAGGAATTAGTGGGAGCGAATTTAGAGGAAAGACCCATGCGCTGGAGTTAATAATGGCAGTTATTGAAGATATTTGCCTAATTATACGGTATCCATATAAATTCAATATTTGACTTTTAAACCGGTATGGAGGGAGTACTAGGGTATTAAAGTCTGTCTTAGTGACGATCTCCTCTTCTACGTTGTCACCCATAATCTCTTAGCCGGTAAAGCTCAATCAAAGAGCTCTTGCTTTGATACCAGTTAAAAGGATCGATAAGAGCGACTAGATGGAAGGTGAATAGGAGCTAATCCAATTTTTAATTATTTTTTATTTTAGGCTTGACATAAAGGTGAATTCTCTAGATGTGCAACTAGGTAAATTTATTTACAAGTGACAAGCAAGCATACAAGTAGTATCAAACACGATACAAGTAAAAGAACAAGATAATAATCGCAATGGAAAGCCGGAGACACAAGGCTCTATTCCCATGGTTCCTTTCTTTTGAGGGGAAGTACGACTACGTTGGAGAGTGTGGCGACACGAAGTCAACCAACACTACAAAGGCTCACCTTGTTCTCCGGTGAGCAAGCCATGGAGGCTAGCTCGATTTCCACTAAGCGGTGGTCTTGAAGGCGGCGACCAAAACCTTTAAACGGTGGTTGGGGCACCATTCCACAACTTAATTGGAGGCTCCCAACAAGTACAACAAAGCTTTTACAAGAAGGAAACTTTGAGGTGACCTCTTTTGCACTAGGCAAGATCCATGGAGGATATAGTGGGGAGATTACAAATTCCTTTGGTAGAATTGTAGATCTAGGGCTTCTCTCCCAAACTTCAATGTATTGAGAGATTTGGTTGGCTAGGGAGAGAGATCTATGAAGCTTGAGCATGTGAATCCATGGAGGAGAGAGAAAAAGTTGAGGTACCCATTGGGGAAGAAGACCTCTCCTTTTTATACTGCATTCACATTTATGACCGTTGCAGCCGTTCCAGGGCGGTAGTACCGGTTCATGCAGCGGTACTAGCACTTCGCACTTTGATGCTTGGGCTTGAAATCCATCCAGGTCTTCAGGGCCCGGTAATAGCGTTGCGCCAAATGATATAGTACCGGCCGCGCCCAATCTTTAGACGCAAAGGGGCGGGTGGTAGTTCTGGTCACACCAGCGATACTACTGTCCCCTCCTCATTTCTTCGAGTGGAGAGCGTTGCGCGGTACTACCGGTAAAAAGTATCGCTTAATAAAAGCGATGTCTGAGAGCGGCACACCCTCGACCGGTACTGGACCGGTAACCAGCGGTAGTACTATTCTGGTACTACGTGCCAAGTACTGGTTAGGGGCCTTAGCAGGTTCAGCTGGGTGCAGGCGGTACTACCGCTTGCCTGAGGTCTTCAAAACTGCAAATTCAAAGGCTACACAACCGGTAAATATTGTTTATTAACCATTTTCATCAATACCAAAACATATAGGACAATAAACGTCCTTTGCCTTAGCACATCAACTTTTGGTATATCTACTACAACAAACTACAAGCATTGCCCAGCTCCGGTGAGGGAGGGGCAAGGATGACAGCGCGCCTTTAGCCCACTAAAGTGCTTTCAGTCGTTGCTAGGTTGCCCAAACACTTTGTAATCTCTATAATCCTTGGGATTCACTATATTGATGTTGATCATTATCAATAATTTGGTGGATATTTAAAAAGAAGATCTTGTGAAATCCTTTTTCTAAAACAGAGATAAAAGCTTTGCCTCGTCTCATTACTAAAGAAGGCTTTGCAACCAAGACTACATTCGTGGAACCAAAGAACTGAAGGCTTTCGCCCCGACAAACCTCCATAGGGTTGTCTCCCTCTTAATCTTACAAAAATGACTTCCAACAAGGAGAAGATATTCCTAAAAACTCTAGCATTACCCTCAGTCTAGAGCTCCCAAGATACAAGCATGAGGCATGAGATAGGCGCCTTGCGACGGTGTGGATATTCCCCACCACGTTCAACCACTCCTCCACCCTTCAATATTTAGATCGTGGAGCCCCAAACAAGCCCTGACCATTGTCCATATTCACTTGGCGTATTTGCACTTGAAGAGGATATATGAGCTGCCGTTTTCGGCTCTTACATAGTTGACATGGCCCGCAGTTGGGACACCCTTGGCATTGCATTCTATCCGCCAGTCCTTACTCTGTTTTGCAAGATCAACAAAACAGAAATTTTGCACTTAATTTGAAGGTGCCCAATTACCCCACATCACCGGCTTGGTCGGCATGTCGTTAAACTGCGCACGATATGCCGACTTGGACGAATAAGTGCCACCTAAACCAAGGCTCCATGAGATGTCGTCAGGCAAGTCATCGACGAGATTAACCGTGTAACCTTACTCCAAAAGAGATGTGAAGGGGAGCGACGAGGGCACGCCGACCACGTCCGTTCTAGAACTACAAACGTTGCCCGGCTCTGTGAGGGAGTGGCGAGGATGGCGGCACACTTTTGGCTCGCTCACTGGCAGCACTGCTTGTAGTTGTCGCTAGGTGGTTCAAAGACTGATCTATATATTTTTTTGTAACTTGGAAATCCCTGACGATATCAGTCACGTAAACTACAAGGGGGGGTGACGAGCGCACGCCGACCACGTCCGTTCTATGCTGCAGATATATGTATATTCTATGCAGTTCGCAATCACAGTGCCAGCTCGCGATCCCGTCTGGACGTGGAATCTCAACATCGATTTTGTATGTATGTACGCACTCATATTCTGAACCACAACACGCCAACCGGCTTGCAACCGCGCAATGACTGAAAATCCAAGCCTGAACTTCCTTTTCCAGTAGCAAGCATTAGAGCGTTATTCAGTACTCCAATGGCAAGTCACTACCATACATATTCTGGCAGAAGAGGACTTGCACGTTTTAGTCCAATGGCAAGTCGCCAAGCATCGCGAATTCGCATTTGTCTGTGGGTGCGTGACTGAGATAAACATGCAGATGGGTTAACCGCTTCTGCATTACAGAACAAAGCAGCATATCCCCCTGCATCGTTTACGGCGGCGAGGCATTTGAAGATTCTGTCGCAGCCAATTACCGCGGCGAGAGAATTCTTCCAAATAAACAATCTATCAATGTAAAAAATCATTGAGCAATGCATATTTTTCTTTGCTAATTATATATATACTTACCCGCTCGCCCTCATTGCTCGGGTACAAGTGTATATATACGCATGTCAATGGCACCTTCAAACGGGCGGTCAAGAAGAAGAGAGGCCAGGCGGCAGAGTGCAGGATACTCAGTAGTGGGAAGCTCCAATGGGCACCCATGGCTGGGCGTTGGCCCTCGTTGCGCTGTGCTTGTCCGAGCTCGCGCTGCGAGGCGCCGGCTCGGCGGGGGAGAGGCTGGTGCCGGCCATGTTCGTGTTCGGGGACTCGACGGTGGACGTCGGCAACAACAACTTCCTGCAGGGATGCTCGGACGACTGCAGGGCCGACTACCCGCACTACGGCATCGACTTCCCCTCCCATGCGCCCACTGGCCGATTCAGCAACGGCTACAACCTTGCTGACCACATAGGTATTTTTTTGGCTATATGTTAGAGGAGTTCAATGGCCGGTTCTGAACGAAACGCACTCATTGAACACAGTAAACAATCCATCCATGTTATCGCCTATGAGTACGATGCCACATTGCCACTTTCGGTCCCGGGGAGACGATCTAGGCGCTGGGGGCCAAGCTTCCCAGCAGAATAGCAGATCATGACATGAGCAGAGAGCAGACAGAAACGTGAAACATCGGAAATCTTGGACAGGTTGTGTGTACGATTTAGAATTGCTGGAGTAAAACCCCGGAGGTCGATACCCTTTGAACAAATGGGAATTTGTGAGGAGAGGGATGTAAGGCAGAGTTCACGGGCCTTGAGGCCCAAGCTTTGGCTATTTTAACCCCACAAAAAAGGAGCCTTATTTCCCGCTCAACTCCGGGAGGGATGGGGCCTCCTTTACGCCGCACGTTAGCGGCCCAGAAGGAGGCACCGCACGCAGGAACGGTTCCTGGGCCTCGCAGCCCACTCCTCCTTCTTCCTCTTTCTTGCTTCTTCTTCTTCCTCACATCGCGCTGCTGCCGGCCGCCACCGCCTCTCTCCTCAAATTCCCGCGCTGCCGCCGCCGGCCACAACCGCCTGCCCCCGCCGCCCGCGCCCAGCGCCGCTCCCGCGTCGCCTCGGCGCCCCTCCCTCCTCAAGCCGCCCCCTCCGCCGGTCCTCCGCCGCCCCCGACAATCCCTCTAAGCTCTGCACCCTCTTCTTCTCCAACACCGGCGAGACCTCACCGGCCACCCACACCCGCACCCCCACCCACCCCTAAACCCTAAGTTCCCGGCCTCGCCTCCGCCGGCGGCGTCGCGGCTAGCCGCGTCGCCACCGTCTCCGACGAGGTCTTGGCCTCACCTCCGAAGCGCCGCTGCGGCCAGCCGCGTCGTCCCGTCGTGGGCGAGGTGGTTCCCGTCGTCGGTTGTCGAGGAAGATGACGCTGTCCGGCTCCCGCACCCTCTCCTCCTTGCTGATGGGCTCGGCCCAGTACCACGCGGATGCCTAGGGGGTACGCGGCCTCGACCGTTCCGCATCGCTAACGGGCGGTAATTAGGATTTCCGGGGAGGGATTCCGTCCCGCCTGCAGGCGTTTTCCATGGGCTGCTCTGGATCCAGCTCAATTAATATATATTTTTTCGTGTAACTCTCAAAAAAATCCTCGTTTTCTTTTCTCTTTTCTTTTTCATTTCATTTTTCACTTTTTTTTCAAAACTTAATAATTTTCAAATTTGAATAATTTGCAATTGTTCAAATTTCAAAATTGTTTAAATTTTAACATGAACAATATTAATATATAGAAAAAATTCAAAATATCATTTTCAAATCTGAACGTGTTTTAAAATCCAAACGATTTATGCTATCTGAACTTTTTTAGATCCAAATATTTTTCAAAATAATAAAAAGGTAAAGTGAAAATGAAAAAAATGAGGAACGGGAGTCCACGGTAGCAGTATGCGGTATCTGTATCGCGGGAGTCCGCACAACGCCGTTTTTCACCACCCCTTATACGTGTTTTAAGAGGTCGATTTTTTATCAACAATGCTACACCTACGGGCTCAGGCTTACAAAATCACGCTACGGGATTACGTGGATGGAGGCAGTTGGAGCACAGTCCTATAATCACGGCACCTCGAAAAATCACAGCTAATCTGATGATTCCACATCAGCCCGTAACCTTCATTCGTAGGAAAAGAGCCCGTAGGTGTAGCATTATTGATTTTTTATGGGATCTGTTAAAGTTACTCTTACACCATTAACTTCCTTTGTCAAGGAAACATTGTATACTCACTCTGTCCGCGAATAAGTACTTTTAGCCTTTTTTGTAAGTTAAAATTTGCCCAATTTCATTTGAAATAGGCCCATAGAAGTACTCTTATTCACGGTCACATTTTTAAATAAGAATTTTCCAGTTAACTTGCAATGAGAAGTTTCCAGAATAAGTTTAGTTAATCTTATGTCTTGAGTCATTCTAACTCCACCATTTTATTGATTGAAAATCCTAGATGGTGATTTGTTGCGATGTATTGTTTCGGCGAACAGCTCGATTTCTTGGATTCGCAGAGAGTCCACCAGCTTACGGATCCCTGTCTCTCGAGGGGATCATTGGACAAATGAGGAGCGGAATCAACTTCGCATCAGGAGGGTCAGGACTGCAGGATCTGACGGGCAAAGCACTCGTACGCACACTGGCCTGGCTTTCTTTGCGTTTATGTTAGCTAATTGGTCGATTATGCCCACTGTCTCGGCTTTCTCTGCGCAGTGTGGGCAAGTGCACAGCATGTCCGACCAGCTCGACAGTTTCACGTCGGTCGTCGAGATGATGGGAAACTGCTCCTACGACATCGTCTCCAGGTCCGTCGTCTTCATCAGCGTCGGCAGCAACGACCTGTTCGAGTACGCCGGCAGCAATGCCACCTCGTCCCCTAGCCGCAACGACACCGCGTTCCTGGGAGGTCTCGTCGCCACTTACAGGAGCTACCTGCAGGTGCCACGCCCGTGTGATTTTCAATGGAGGTACACTTGTCTTGAGCACATCAACCTCCTGAAAAAATGGTGTTCTTGCAGGAGCTGTATGCGGCCGGAGCGAGGAAGTTCAGCATCGCGAGCCCGTCGCTGGTGGGGTGCTGCCCGTCGCAGAGGTTCGTGGGGCGGTTCAAGAACGACCTGGACGGGTACGGCTGCTTCGGCACGGCCAACAACCTCTCCAGGGAGCTCTACCCCATGGTGCTCTCGATGCTCCAGGACCTGAGTGTCGATCTCGCCGGCATGAGCTACTCCATCTGCGACTCGGCCGCCATGGCCGATTCAGTCTTCAACCGCACCGTCTCATCACCTAATAACATGAGTAAGTCGGCTGTTGTACCTGTACGCTCACATTTGTTGCTGCGTCGAGATCATCTTCTTGATAGCCGGTGACATTTTTGGCAGAGGTGCTGGACACGGGGTGCTGCGGCGGCGCGGGGCTGTTCGCGGCGGCCAAGTACGACATGTGGGCCGCGGTGTGCCCCAACCGCGCGGAGTACCTCTTCTGGGACGGCTTCCACCCGACGGAGACCGCGTCGGAGTTGGCCGCGCTGGCGCTCGTCGCCGACCCAGGGCACTACGTCCACCCCATCAACATCACGAGGCTGGCCGCGCTGTAGCCTGACGCCCTGAAGCCGTGGAGAACTAGCTGCAAAAGATCTGGCCTTCCGCGTGCTCCGACCTCCGTCGACGTCGTGTCTTGTTGGTACCGGTAAAATAAGTAGTGGTGTGTCATGTGTGACTACATAGTGTCGCGATTTGGGATATGGGTTATAGAGGGGTTGTGGTGCACGTCGACAAAAAATGGCGTGTATCGGAGTGCCGTTGTTCGAGATGAGCGTGTGGTTACACACACACAATTTGTACGAACCATTTGAAAAACTGGAGGTTTGCGTCATGTGTTTTCTCTGTCAGGAACGTGCAGTTTTAGCATATATATATATAGTTGCACACAATTAAATCAAGTTGTCGTTTTTTCGATAAATAAATCAAGTTTTTTTAAGTAACCACATATTTCATTAGACAATCTGTTGATTACACATATAGTCATCACAAGACACAAACATGCGTGTCAGTAAACTTGCATAAAGAACCCCATAAAAAGTAAAATTATAAGTCCACATCTAGAGAAACCTGTGGCTCGCTGAAACATCGTCCATCGTCCTCCTCCGCCACCGTGGCAACGCCAGAAAAAGAGATGAACAACCACCATACCGAGATCTGGGAGAGCACCATCGCATAGAAAGATGTTTAGAGCCGATGAACTGGGTCGTCACAAGCAACGAGACCAAGACCTTGTGGCACATCGGCTGGGATCTTCCCCATGGTCACCAGATCCCAACGCCGCCAACATCATCCGATGTGGTCGAAGAAGAGGAATGTGTCGCCTGCCATCATCCACATGCCCAACTGCAAGACAACAAACACAACTGCCACTGCTGACACGTTCGTCGCTCGCAAGACTGCCGACCGTCGACCATCAGACACGAATATCATCGGTTCCAGAGATCGGTGAGATGACTGGGCCACCTTCCCCTCGACGTCACCGGATGGAGCAACGCCAAGATGGAGGAAGAGCAGAGGCAATTTATTATGATGCGACGTTGTCTCCTCCATAGAAGTAGCACCCCAAGGAAACACTAGGTCAACCCTAACTACAAACCGATGCCAAGCACCATGGTCCCCACCCTCTCCCGTTACCAGAGCGGCTGACGGAGAAGGCAGGGACCAAAGTCTTGGCCGAAGTTGTTGGGGGCAGAAAGATCGCCGCCCAGATCGCTTCCTAGAAGTGGTTCCGGGGAGCGAAGGAGATAGAGGGGTGATAAATAAATCAAGTTTTAAGAGCATCCAAGATGCTCCTGATGCAGCCCGTTCTCCTTTTCTCCTTCTCCATATCCCCCATATATCGTCAAAAAATCGCCCATATCTGTCATTCTCCTCGCCCCGCTGCCCATCTCTTGCCTTTTCCCTCCTGTGATCCCCAATGCTGTCGCCGCTGCCTCCACACCAAAGAAGTTCGTCGGACCGTGTTCATTGAATGTGCCATCGAAGAAGCTGAGGCAGCCAAAGAAGCGCCTAGAAGCTAGGGATGACTAATGCTGAGTGGTGGCGGACCACGCAAGTCGGGCGGTGCTCTCGACTGACCGGCAAGCGAGGAAGACCAAGGCGAAGGAAAAGGCATTACAGAGGCATGCGCCTTCCCCTCAAGCACGACAGTACTGCCCTTACATTTGGGGGGAGACAAGAGAGCACCTCATCGCCGACAAGCCTCTTTCCATCCTTGCCGGCAATGTTCCAGGAGGGACGTGATCATACGCCCTTGTCGAGGTTCTCGTCGCCACCTCGTCTGATGAGTACCCCGACATCGATGCACACGTTCTCGCCTGATAATCCTCCGTGCGGCGGCGGCTTCACTGTCGACCTCAACATCGCCTACGCTGGCTCGCGGGCCATGCGGTGTGGCCTCTATGACTCGGCACTTCACCAAATCTATATTTAAATGTTCATGGGTCAAGAGAGCATTTGGGGGCACTATATTGGGGGCACAACTTGGAGCCCCCCAATACGGTCCATGCAAGACCGTTACCGGACGCTCTATGGTGTGGGAGGAGGCTAGAGATGCTCTAGCAGTGCTCGATTTTGGCACGGTATATGCTCTCAAAACTAATGCCACATTGGATCCTCCGATGAAACCGTTTGAAATCTGCTCTCTGAATTTAGCACAGATGGAGCCAAAACTACATGCGCCAAACACATGACGCTCAAGTGAGGTCATGGAATGGCGCCGACCCGTTGAGGTGTTTTGTGTCAGAAATTGTTAACCCCAACCTACACAACTTTGACTCAATCCTATGTGGACTAAACCAGTGGTGAAACAGTTTTTCGGATAAATGTGTTACTTTCTCTGGCCTATAATATTATTTGTTAATATAGATATATGTAGATATATTTTAGTGATAGATATATCCGTATTAGCGAAGCAAAGAGGGAACATTATTAGTTTGCCAGGGACAGATTTGGCAAAGAGAAAACAAGAAACCATGGTCACCAGTCTCTGACTATGAGTGTTCTGCTCCTCCAAAAAAAAAAACACAATCAGTACTCTGCTCCACCGGGGGATTAGCTAGGGTTTAACGAACCGCGACGAGCACCATGACGGCCACATCCGCGGCGGCGACGGAGGTGGACGCGGAGGCCAGAAGCATCCTCGAGCGGGCAGCGGCGACCTCCTTCCCGCCGCTCCCCGCCGTCCACCACCTCCTCTCCGTCGGGGTTCGGCTCCTCGCCCATCTTATTTTTCCCCTTCTCGAAACTACGCCTGGAGTGCCGCCTTTTTCGATTAGAAGGAATACTAAGTCTCAGCAGTTCCGTAGATTAATGTTATGCTTATGGAGCAACATTTTAGAAGACAGCTTAGTTACTTTTTCTTCCTGCGATGAAACTTAGCTGACTGAAGCAGAGTAGAAGAAATCCCCAAATTCACATCGTTTCTGCGGTCCCTCGTTTTGTCCGCCGGCACTCAGCTTTCGTTGGTGTCTAATCATAGCTGTTACTTCCCTGCTGCTCGAGCAATTTTTTTGGGGGTAGAATGCTGCCCGTGCTATGCTGCCTGAGTCCTAGAAACAGGGTTGATTGTCTGTGCAGTTTTACTGAGATATATTTGGGCAGCATGTAGATTGGTGGGGACTGAGCTTCTCTGAAATGTGCCACCCCTTTGATTTGGTCTACGCGTCTTAATTGTTTCGACATGACGATGAATACAGGAAACTTCAAAGGAAAGCAGAGAGAAACATTAGTTGCTTCCTTGTACGAAAGCATGCTTGATAGGTCTATTTACCTGCAAATACACATTTTCACAACTGGAGAAATAATCAACATTATGTCATGTTGCAGGTTTGTGTGCGATGCATCTTTCGCATGTTTGGAGCCTTTAGCCATGCCTGCAAATGCGCCTCGCTTACAGTGTCAGTCTTGCATTCATTTCTTGAAGAGCATGATGATTCTGCAAAGAGTGGGTCTTGCTCATGTTTGTCAATGGACGAATCGTGCTGCTCTGTTTGCTTTGGAATACTGCTACCCACCTGCCATCAGGATGATAGTGTAGCATCAGTTGATAATATTTCTCGTGTTGACATCGTTACTTCAATGGTATCTCAAGCAGTCCAAAGAGAAAGTTATCAAATCGATGAGTTCTGTTTAGAAATTTCACTGCCTGCAGTTGTAGCAGCTAATGAACGGGCCATCAGGTACCCTATTTACTTAAAAATCTCTGTCTCAGTTTTTTGTGTAGCAACCTTTAATTCATATGTGTGACAGTGTTAATTCAATGAAATTATGTAGTATACACTAAACATATAAGAAATCCAATATTGTGTGGTCTTGGTTGCATAGATGGTTATACTAAATTGTTAAAATAACTTCAAACCTTTGTAGCAAACATTTCACTCAAGTGACTTCCTTTTAGTTTTGGTGGATACTGGATAGTCACAGTGAAGACCATGTCTTACCTGCTATTAAATGTACATGGAATGTTTTAGCATTTCATTCCAATCTTTATGTTCTTATAATAAATATGTAATGATTCTAACACTGTTTTTGACTTGTTGTAATACAGTTTGCCTTTTTTCTAATAGGTTATATATGAAACAAAAATATGGCAATGAAAATTGGTTCAAGGGCGAATTATTTTCTCAACAAACCATGTCAGTGAAGGAGGCCCTGAGACTATTAATAGTACCATTACTCCAGAAACAACTGGTATGTGGTTCTGTGACTTTTTTTTTTGCTTGGAGCGATGATGAAAACATCTCCTAAAATCAATAATTGCTTAACTAAATAAATACATGCAGGATATTAAGCATGGTAATAATTCATTCCGAATCCGCTTAACATATACTCATGATGATGCTTCGCTGAAGCTCAATAGTTTGTTGCCAAATGATCGTGGTCGTAAAAGAAAAACAGGTAAGTATTTGATGCACAAACAGTGATTTTTTTATAAGTTATCATTACTAACAATGTGATTTATTCATCCTCTTGGATTCATCGGAATTTCTATTCATATGATGGTTTGCCTGATGTTGTAACAGAGTCAAGAGAAGGAAATGATACCAGAAGGAATTCAGCATATGATGATAAGCAAATATTAAGTGAAACAGATTTATTCTTCCACAAGACCCTTGAGAGTATTCAAGATCAAGAGTTCTGCAGTTTATTTCAGTTGCCTCCTGAAAAGGTGCCGTGGTCTATTATAATATTGCTTTGTCTAAGAAATTGACCATATAATGTACTGATTTTTAGATCAATTTATCTGATTCCCCCTTCAGGCGCTCAAACCTTGCCAACTTGTGATATCCTGCCTAAGGTCACCCATATATATTGGCGGAAGATACTTAAAGGTATATTCAAGTAATCCTTAGTCCTAACCTGTATTTTCATTACTAGAATGTCAATTATAGTAGAATGCACCTTTGTGTTGTCTGCAAGTGCTAATTCTCTAATCGCAAATTTATAAAATGCATTTCTATCACTGCTTTCTCAAAGAGTTTACTTCATAAGAAATATACAGTTCTTAAAAGTCACTGTCCAACCTTATTATAAATGTGGCACAAAAGATTCAACTCTTAGCTGTTATGTGTAATGCAAAATGTTCTTGTCATGTCAAAATCATAGATCTTTCTTTTAAAGAGGGAATAATTTACTTTGCGCCATAATATCACCTCTATGCTCAGTAGACATACACAAACTACATATATGTTTCCTCTTCAGTTGAACTTGTTGAAATTCAAAATAGATTCTGTATCCCTTATGACACTATTTCCTGTTGTCAGCTTTCAAGAAATGTCAGTCAGTCATGTTGGATAATTGATGATGAAAGAATGGGGGAAGCATCAGTTGAGGTAAAACACACTGCCTCGGAGTCAAGTCCCAATCCAACAAGGAGAAGTACAGCTGAACAACATTCCCCTTTTTGTAGGAGATAATTGGAGAGAATGTCCGTGCCATCTGCAGAGGTGATGGCTACAAGTTTCATGCTGCTGGAAGAGAAGATATAGATGTAATGTTGTAGATTCTGTGTCTATCAATATTTGGCTATTTGCTATGCTGAATGTCTTACATACACAGGTACGGATGCTTGGATCTGGTCGTCCATTTCTAATTGAAGTCTTGAATGTGCGAGCTATCCCATCTGCGGTTGAAGTTCAACAAATTGCTGAGAAGATTAATAGCTCCGAAAAAAAATATGTAAGGAGTCAAATTGATGCTGGATTGACATTGCACGTCATTGTTGTACACACATTGCTTATGCTCATGACTCGGCATTTTATAGGTCAGAGTTCGAAATCTCAAGCTGGTAGACAATGAAATATGGGCCATGATGCGTGAAGGAGAAGCGGAGAAGCAGGTGCTCCATTCAATCGGTGACAATATCATTTTGCTGAAATGATGTTGTCACTTTGTCAGTTGCTCTTATCTTTTAACATTTGTTGTCACATTATTTTATCGCCTGAAGCCAACACAATTACCTTATCTTGCGAAAACATGTTATCCTTTCATGATTATTGAGGCTTACTCTTGATTTCTGTTTGCAGAAGCAGTATGCTGCCCTCATATGGACTTCTTGTCCTCTTACAGATGATGACCTGCAGAAGATTTCTGCTGTTAAGGATATGGTAAATCAATAGAGCAATGTTTGATTCTATTATTGTGTTGTTTATTATATAAGTCGGGTTCACATGTGACTGTGTGCTGCAGTAAGCTTTGCGTTACTTTGATCTGACCAAGTAGGATCGTGGCAGGTAGTACCAGTCGGGTTAGGGTACAAGGCTGTTGAAGGCTGAGATGAACTTTGCTTATATTTTGTTTTTGTACCAGGTCAATATTCACCTTTGTGTTTTCTTGGAAAAAATTTGTTCAGCGCATCCATGTATTCAATAAGGCAACTATTTTGTTGTGAATATATATGTGAAATTTTTACTGGGATTTGGGATTATCTGAGTGTATTCAGCCTTTTTTTTCATATCTTGCTACTCACGTAGTAAGCCAACACTCCTAGTGAAGTACACATTATGGAATCTTTTCCTGCCTGCCTTGTAGGAAATTATACAAAATACCCCAATAAGGGTTCTTCATCGAAGAAGCCCATTAGAGCGGAAACGAATTATACATTGGTGAGAGTTCAGACTGAATTCAGCTAATTCATTTCATTTCATTGTTTCTTTTTCTGGAAATCCATTTTAAGTTTCATTCATCTGAGAAGCATTAGTTTATCTGTCAATCAGGATGGAGATTGAGAAAGTTGAGGGCAGCTCAAATTATTACTTGCTGCATCTATGCACTCAGGTACCATGTTACCAATTTTAGTATGGTTATTTGTCTTTGTATGTTTTGGTTATCCCCTATCTGTTTTTATACATTCTGATTTTGTATGTCCTAACTGGTGACAAAATGGTAGCATTTGCTGGGTGCTTCGTGTAAATATTATTGTAAAGATATCATCAAATATTATTTTATGTTCAATACCTTTCTACTTTATCTTTCTTGTTTGAACAACTGCGGTGTGTTTACAGGCTGGAACATACATTAAGGAGTTTGTGCACGGCGATCTCGGTCGCACAAATCCGAGGTATCCATCTTTCCTGTCTATATTTAGGTACCTTGCTAATTATCAGATATATGGGGTGTGCTATTGTGAATGCCTCCTCTCATACTCTATTCATTTGCAGATAAATAATAATCGAATTTGGAAATTTGAGTACAGTTTATTAATCAGCTTTGTTGCGCATATCTTGCGCTCTTTCTATTGCAGTATTGGTTCCATATTAGGCTGCAGAGCCGAGATACTACAACTTGACGTCACTGACGTTAAGATGGACTTACTGCAATAGTATGCTGCTGCCACATGTTATTATTCTGGGCAAGTACTATTGGTAGAGGAGGCGTACTGATAAGCCAAGATTCCTGCACAAGACTGGTGTCGATGGCAAGTGTGCTAAGAATGGCAAATATTTTCTTTTTCACTGATTGTGTAGCTTCATGTCAGTTGGAAAACATACACCAACCAGGCAACCAGCGACGATTTTGAGAAAATTGGGGGATTTGATCCTGTTCGGCTATCATGTTTACCTTTATACAGCAAGAGTTTTGAGGAATTGACCCCATTCGGCTCCAATGTTTACCTTTTCTGTAACCTTCTGCTGTTGTACTAAACAATTATATTCCCTACAAGAGAGAGTACTAGATTAAAATACATTTAGCCACACATGGGTAGCTTGTGAGGTTGCATAAAATCGGATTTTGAGAAATTATAGGAAGTTAGATTTCTGCTCTATTTTTCTTTTCCATTTCTTGTAGTTTTGTTTCACATGTTTTCTCTTTCTAGATGCGTATTTCCTTGTCAGCTACGAGCAAAATTTGAACAGACGCTAGTTTTGTTTGTCATTCTGTATGGCTACAGTTATAAATTCAGAGGGGAACAACGCAAGGAAGGGGAAGATATAAGGTAAAAGCTGCTACGAGCAAGATGGGAAGCGATATATAATAATTGTGCTTTTAAAAGTAGAAGGAAAAGCTCCAACCCTCCTCGGACGGAAGTACAAAGACATCCTACGATGAAGTACCTTTCTTGCCCTGTGTGTTTCTTTGGAATAACTTCTCCCAAGCAATGTGCTTTCTCCTCTCAGCTTAACCTCATCTATCTTGCAAATTGCAATCTCCAGCTACGGCAGCATAAAAGAAATCTTTCTCCAGGGAGGGAAGTATGGGTGCCCTCTTCTATATATTGTTGTCCACAGCACCCAAATGATCACACAACATACTTTCTTAGCTGCCTTTACCAAAAGAGTTTGTGGACCTTCTCCAACAACCTTAACTAGCCTGGTAGCCTCTCACCATGGCCTCCAAGCTTAGCTTCAAAAGAATGGATAGCGTCGCTGAGAGCATGCCCGACGCGCTGCAGCAAAGCCGGTACCAGATGAAGAGATGCTTCCAAAGGTACTAAAAACAACCTTTTGGAGGGAAGTTGCTATGGATGGATCAGAATCGTTTGTGCTGTATTACATTTAGCAGTTTATTCTTTATGTCGTGCATTGCATGAGAGGTGTTGCTTCTGTGAGAGCTATGCCTTGCCACCCTGAAATCCGAGATAAAAATATTTCAGGTATGTATCGAAAGGTAGGAGACTCCTGAAGAACCAGCAGCTCATGGAGGAGCTGGAAAAATCACTAGATGACAAAGCCGAGAAGGAAAAGCTTGCTGAAGGGTTTCTCGGTTACATTATTTGCTCAACCCAGGTTATTTCGCTTTAAATCACCCAATTACCTTCTGCATCTAGAATGACGTTATAACTAAGGAGATGTATCCTTATGTTTGCAGGAAGCGGTAGTGCTACCACCATTCGTTGCATTTGCTGTTAGAATGAATCCTGGCATCTGGGAATACGTCAAAGTTCATGCCGCTGATCTGTCAGTCGAAGGAATCACACCCTCGGAATACCTGAAGTTCAAAGAGACATTATATGATGAGAAATGGTATTCATTTGCTAATACGATATAAGCCTCACAGGGATGAGAAATGCAATTTAATGTTATGTCATGAGTGTAAGTGTGAAACTCAAAAAGAAGATGTCTGTTCATGTGAATTTCAGGGCCAAGGATGACAATTCACTGGAAGTTGATTTCGGTGCTCTTGACCTCTCAACACCTCATCTGACACTTCCCTCGTCCATAGGGAATGGGATGCAATTCGTCTCTAAATTCATGTCTTCAAAGTTGAGCGACAAGCCTGAAAGCATGAAGCCATTGCTAGACTACTTACTTGGCCTGAATTACCGTGGAGAGGTAAGGATATCAGCCATTATATCGCAGAGATTATCAAAGTATCAAAACTAACATACTGGTTGGACTTATGTATCCTTATAAACATGCAGAAGCTGATGGTTAACGACACAATTGACACGGTGGAAAAGCTTCAGACAGCACTGCTCCTTGCAGAAGTTTTTGTTAGTGGGCTGCCAAGATACACACAATATTTAAAATTTGAACAACGGTAATTTACCATAAAATTATGTAGTTATAACATTCATGGTGCCAATAATGTGCAACTATGCCTAAGTTTCGTTACCTTGGTCTTGCAGATTTCAGGAGTGGGGATTGGAGAAAGGATGGGGTGACACTGCCGAAAGATGCAAGGAGACGCTGAACTTCCTATCTGAAGTACTCCAGGCACCGGACCCTATCAACATGGAGAAGTTCTTCAGCAGGGTTCCATCCATGTTTAACATTGTTGTCTTCTCTATCCATGGTTACTTTGGCCAAGAGAAAGTTCTAGGCTTGCCAGACACCGGTGGTCAGGTATCAATGTCATCAAATAGTAAGAACATGGTACTACGGTCAGGTTTTCATACTCTGAAGGCATGTTTGCTATGTAACAGGTCGTCTACATCCTGGACCAAGTCCGGTCCATGGAAGAGGAGCTTCTGCAAAGGATCAAGCAGCAGGGTTTGCATATAACACCAAAAATTCTTGTGGTAAAGCTTATTACAGCATGATCCTAGCCATTCCTGCAATATCATTTGTAGAGCCGAAAAACTAATGGATATTATTGTGCTACAGCTAACAAGACTGATACCAGATTCCAAGGGCACAAAATGTAATGTGGAGCTCGAGCCAGTTGAAAATACAAAATACTCACACATACTCCGTGTGCCATTTAAGACCGAAGATGGGAAGGATTTGCGGCAGTGGGTTTCCCGTTTTGACATATACCCTTACTTAGAGAGATATACTCAGGTTTGTCAGCTACGTATCATCGGTTATCAGCACTCTTGTGTTACCAATCTTGTCTTGAGTAAAATTTCATCCCAACATATTTTCAGGACGCCTCTGCCAAAATTCTTGACATTCTAGAGGGAAAACCAGACCTGATCATTGGCAACTACACTGATGGCAACTTGGTGGCATCCCTCATGTCGAGCAAACTAGGAGTCACACAGGTGAGAACTGTTTTATCAAATAGGATTACTCAAGATTTCTTTTGTTAACAATCACAGTTAATATGACATCCCTAAATGGTCTTCCTGTTAGGGAACAATTGCACATGCTCTAGAGAAGACGAAGTATGAGGACTCAGATGCCAAGTGGAGAGAGCTGGACCAGAAATACCACTTCTCCTGCCAATTCACTGCTGATATGATCGCCATGAACACTACTGACTTTATCATAACTAGCACATACCAAGAAATAGCTGGAAGGTCTGTGTACTGAAACATACTGTAAATTCAGTGCTCTAAGAATGCTCAAGTAATCCTAGAATTTTTTAACACGAACAATTGATGCAGCAAAGAGAAGCCTGGCCAATATGAACACCACTACGCATTCACAATGCCCGGGCTTTGCCGCTTCGCCACGGGCATCAATGTCTTCGATCCAAAGTTCAACATTGCTGCACCTGGTGCCGATCAGTCCGTCTACTTCCCTTTCACACAGAAGCAGAAGCGGCTGACAGCTTTACACCCACAGATCGAGGAGTTGCTGTACAGTAAGGAGGACACAGATGAACACATGTGAGTCCCTTGGTAACACAGTAACATGCATACTTTTATTTGATCAGATGAAGTTGCTAACTGTTGTGATGCTACCAAATCAGTGGGTATCTGGCAGACAGAAATAAGCCAATCATCTTCTCGATGGCAAGGCTGGACAAGGTGAAGAACATCACTGGACTAGTTGAGTGGTATGGCCAGGACAAGAAGCTCAGGGACCTTGTGAACCTTGTCGTCGTGGCAGGCCTCCTGAATGCTGCACAGTCCAAGGACCGAGAAGAGATAGACGAGATCAACAAGATGCACAGTTTGATTGACAAATACCAACTGAAAGGACAGATCCGCTGGATCAAGGCACAGACTGACCGTGTCCGTAATGGGGAGCTGTACCGTTACATCGCAGATACGAAGGGTGCATTTGTTCAGGTACACAACCTAGAAAACTAACTGTTTGGTCATTAACAATATATGCCTCCATCTTTAAGCGTACGCTTTGGGTAATCAGCCAGCGCATAAAACCTCAACTCTAGGCTCACAATGTATATATCTGGTCTCAGCCTGCTCTCTATGAAGCATTTGGGTTAACAGTCATCGAGGCGATGAACTGCGGGCTGCCAACCTTTGCGACAAATCAAGGAGGGCCAGCAGAGATCATCGTCGATGGGGTCTCAGGTTTCCACATAAACCCAATGACCAGCAGGGAGGCAGGCACCAAGATTGCAAACTTCTTCCAGACGTGTAAGGAAGACCCAAGCTACTGGAACAAGGTGTCCACTGCTGGACTTCAGCGCATCTATGAATGGTAGGCACCAACTCGTATCCTGCCTCATGAATGGTAGGCACCAATCCTTCTATCACCTGGTAAAAAAAAAATTAACCATGCGTTATACATGATGGCAGCTACACATGGAAGATTTATGCAACTAAAGTGCTGAACATGGGATCGATATATGGCTTCTGGAGGACTCTGAACAAGGAAGAGAGACTTGCCAAACAGCGCTACCTGCAGATGTTCTACAATCTTCAGTTTAGGAATCTGGTGAGTTTTATGATCTGATAATACCTGATGCAGTGGCCAATGCACAATGCAAACAAGATGAACACAAAAGAATGTCTGATCAATGATCTCCCCTTTCAGGTGAAGACCGTCCCCAGAGTAGGCGAGCAGCCTGCGAGAACCGCAACCTCGACCTCGACCTCGACAGGCGTGGTCACGTCTAACAAGATCGTAGTAAGGCCAAAAGAAAGGCAAGTGTGCCTACCCTTACGAAATTTACTGAAGAAAGACCGGGGAAGCAACTGACTTACCCGTTTGTTGTTTCGAATTTGGGTGCTGCAGAAAGCCACAGAATCGAGTCCAAAGGTTAGTCAGTGTTCAGTTCTTCCTTCAAGCAGTAAAATTAGCTGCCAAACAGCATACTGATGAGTGCTTGATTAGATCAAGCTTGCATACTAATCTTTGAGTGCTTTCTCGTGTGCTCAGGATGATGACCAGCCTCCTCGGGCCAAAGCCGCCAACATATGAACAGAACAGCTACAGATGAACTGTGACTGTGTTGTGAAGCAAAAAATATTGCATCTCGATTCATTCCATTGATGCTACAGTGTGAAGTGATTGGTGTGGGATTTGTATACAGGTGTGATTTTAATTGTAGTACAAGTGGACGACCCTGCCGCCGCTTGTGGAGCTTGTGTGCCATTGCGGTGTCCACGATGCTAACCGAACGAGATGTCCCAATAGTCTCCGTATGTGCATTCGATAGAGACAGCAAACTGCTGATTCATGGAGACAGGGATGTAAGAATTAGTGAGATTCATGCTGGTTTGGCGCTATTCTAATCAAATTAACACACTTCAGTGTGGCTGTAATCTCTATTCATAATTAACGATATCAAAATTTCATCGCAAAACAAAACGGTTGAGGTTGCTGAAATCTCAACCGCCACCTCACAATCCACAATCCTGGCATCACCTAGTTGCCATCACCAAGTCGAGTCATGCGTGGTGGGATCATGGCTACCTGTGGAGAGCCGCCATTGTTGTTAGGTCGTCTTTCCAAAAAAAAAAACTTGATTCACAGCACTAGTACTTTTCTCTATAATCACGGTGATCTGATGAAGTGCTCTCACAACTTGTAATCCTTCTGAGTCACAAGGATTACAAAGACAGGGACAGAGAATGAAATAATTATCTCATATTATCCATGATCCAGACATGCCAACTGTTAAATATTCAAGTACTAACATTCCTCATATATCTAAGTACAAGAGAAAATTGGACAAAATCTCTAATCAAAAGCAAGCCTCGCGATATACACTGCAATAATTCGTTGATTTTTAGCTGAGAAGCTTGAGTGTTTGGCTCAAGCTCCGCCACACATTCCATTCCAAGAACAAAGATATGGAGGCAGCTGCAGTTCAGTTCTTGTAGATGCCTGCGTGTTAAGGCTTAACACGTTATTGAACCACAAACAGTGACAGCAGTTCAGTTCTTGTGGATTGCTCCCAATTAAGCCATACAAACTCACCTTAGAAATCATATTGCTCAGTAGGAAACTAGGAGTGGATCCTCACTCAGCAGCCTGCACATGATAATGAGTCAGAACCCAGGCGAGGCAACAAATCACTAGTATATACTTCCTCCGTTCACTATTATAAGACCTTTTAGATACAGACCGAAATGAGTGAACCTACACATTGAAACGCGTATAGGTCCATACATTTTTGGAAAAACATAGAACACCTTATAATAGTGAATGAAAGAAGTATCATAAACCAGCACTTCTACTTAAATTACAGGAATGTTAAAAACTATCACTTGTGGGATTTATTGTACAAATGGAAACTATTTTCATGAAGGACATCAAATGAATGTGATGCCATTGCCTATTGTCAAGGTTTGCCCCATTCTCTTTGTTATCCAGTGATAAACAACCATGAGGTCTTTCTGGACTACAGTTATGCAACAAAATTTCAAATTACATGTTATAATGCTAAAGGCAGCAGACTTACAAACCAAGAAAATCTGGGGTCAGACAGGAAATATATTAAAAAAAACCAGTAGCATAAAACATTATGAGCAAACCTTGTTCAGTGGGTTATCTGGAGATTTCTTCCACAGCTTCCATATCATGTCTTTGTACTGTTTCAGTGTTAAGCCTGGCTTTTCTTCCTTCAGCCTAGGGAGTTCTGCCTCTTCAAATGCCTGTCATAAAGATGAAGATTCAAAAATGCATGTAGGCAACACTACGACTCGTGACGAGTATACTAAATTGCATTCAAATGTAGCACTTAGAAAGTAACATGGCACATAGTGCATAACACTCTTGTAAGTGATATGATAATGGATCATCTACCAATCAAAAGTCAGTGTTTAACTTGGAACTGAAGTGACCAGAAGATCGTAGGACTAAATGTATCACTACACAGTATGAAAAAAATAGTGCGATATTTTTTTTAGCGTGGCCCTTCTCCAAGCATTATACACACTATAGCATGCTAATAACGCGCTATATTTGAAAATAACCCAAAAAATAAAGAATTTAAGCAAGAATAAAGGATATAGTGAAACACATAGTTTTTTTTCAGTGTGATTAGTCATGTTTAAGAATCGAGATTTGCGTCATATGTTGCTTACTCCACAACCTCATCATATGCTCGCTTACTCCTCACCCAGTCCAACGAATAAATAGCATGCTATATTTGAAATAGCGCTAACACTATGATATTTTAGCGCGATATAGCATGCTATGTTGCAAATAGCGCCATAGCAAGCAAAAGTGCAAAAATTTAGCGTCGACTCTCCAAATACGCTATAGCACGCTAAATAGCATGAGATAGCGCGCAATTTTTTTTCCATGCTACACACACATATTGTCCTTCCATATGTAAGCTATGACTGACAGTGGAAGTTAGGTGGCTGATCATCCTCTTGGACCAGTCCATCGCGGTGGTAAGCTATTGCCTCACCGACGAGACCCTGTTTGGATAAATCAGATCTGAGACCCTGTTTGGATAAATTTTTCCTTTTTGTCCCCAGCCTACCTATTAATGGCATACAAGAATGAACTGATAACTAATGTACAAGATGCTCCACTCAATATGTTCAGGAGCAACTAGCTATAGAATATCTGATATAAACTTATCTCATCCTCTCTTTGGAAATTATACAAATTTGAATGCTCATATTTCTATTGTGTTCATCGAACATCCAAAGTTCCAAACAATTGCAAACATGCACCATATGGCAACTCTGTGCAGCTAGTACCAGAAGGAGTTACTATTGTGCATTCTCACAGTTCAACTCCAAACAATACTCATAACAGTCAGCAAACCCAATGTTGCAAACGATAAAATCCTACTACGGACCATATTGGGATTGTTCCTACACTCCTAGTAGCACAAAAATACTTTTTCTTTGTGATAATAGTGTATATATATATATCTATCTAAACTAATATAAAAAGAGCGAGTGTGCCAGATCCGGGCAATCTCAACCATTCATAGGTCCAAATCAAACGGCCCACGTAATCCCAATGATGTACGATTTGCAGATGGAAAAACCGCAATACTTCCCCCTAATCACGATGGAAACCACCTAATCACCACGTTAAAAAAGGAAACTACCGAATCACAATCGCAAACTCCGCTATCCTCCCAAACCGTCGTCCTCGCCCATCGCGCTCTCCCTGCCATCCACGGTCGCCGCCATGGCGTTTAGGCCCAGCGTCCACGGTTCAGCCCCCTGCGCTCCACTGCCGCCGTGCCCTCAGCCTCCGCTTGCCGTCGGGCTGCATGCCACCAAGCGAGGCGTTGCCCGCCGGCACCGCCCTGCAGACCATCATGCAAGTGTTTCGGCCGCCGCTTGAGCTTGCGCGCGTGTCCGCGTGCACTGTGCCCAGCGGCCCTGCCCGTTGCGCTGCACCCGCCGGACAGCCGATCCTCGACGGCAGATTCCCGCTGGACGGCCGTCCCAGTCTCTACGTCTTCCTCGAGGACAAGGTCATCAATATTGTAAATCTCCCGTTATTTTTTCACAGGTACTTAGCAGAAATCATCGTATGATAAAGTAAAGTTTCAGTTATGCACATGTGTGATATGCAGTGCTCAGAGATAATCATATGATACACTATTTTTTTGGTTATGCAAAATGTGTGATATGCAGTGCTCAGAGATAATCATATGCTATAATATTTGATTATGTACCTGAATTAGTAAAGCGATACACATTGGTGCTCTGAAAGCTCTACTTACCTGGCAGAATATGACCACACTTCAGGTATTGTTAACATGGTTGAGTATATCTTTTTGTAAATTCAAAAAAGAGTATATCTTTTTGTACCTTGGATCAATGGTACTCACTCGATTTCATTTCACTTTTATCAGGAGTGTCGTGAGGCCAAGGTGTGAAAACTGATAACCGTGCAGGAATTTTGATACCTGAATTTGATGTGCAGTCTACATTTGAGGGTGATAGACTGCACCAAGTTATTTTTACTTTTTGTTCATTGCTCATCCATGTGTTACTCCAAGGTTGGCTTCGTTGTACCTAATTTATTCTTGTTGGTGCAGGTAAGCCAAGCCATGTATGCTAAAATGTAGATGCACAATAGAAGAAGAAACAATTCAAGGGACCGGGATTAGAACTTTTGAAATGTGGTCCTGTTATTCCGCATAGTTAGTCTGACCAGTGGCATATTAAGGAGCTCTAGGTTCCAGGTAAAGAATCTACAGTACATTCATTTTGTTCCAGGTAAAGAATTTATGCATTGGTTCTGCAAAAGGGGGTGGGATCTATTTAAATAGTTCACAGAAGCGATATCTCATTATCTGATAAATGGAGAAAGTGAAGAAGGCTTTGATGCTGCTAAAAATATATTTCTACTACACATTTTCTTGCTGATCTAAACATCCAGATATAAACTTTCTCCAGACTTAGATAGATCATTTGCTGAGCGCACAAATTTGCAAATAGGTTTGGAGGGCGAGATGAATGCGCCTACTGGTTCTTTAAAGGTATAATTGTTGGTCGTGTTCTGTGCATAACGTGGAGCAGACACAGGGCTGGCGGCAGCTTGTCCCGGTGAATGGCACGGTGAATGGAGTGCACAATGAGGTACATTCAAGAGATTGAACATATTAAAGGTACAGTTTACCAGACAGATGCAACTACACTTTTTGCACAACTCAAAAATGTTGCAGATTTGTCCGGTGGAGTTGCTCTGGGTTTTGATTTAGCCTATGATAGGATGATTTCATTAAATCTTGTTGCACTTGTTTGCACTGGACTGGAGGACATGCTATTTGTAACATTCTAAGCTATATAATATTTTGCTTTATAAATGTACAAAGAGGAGTGAACAAGAGAAGACCTAACCAATGGGCATGTATCTTAGGTCAGATAGAAATATATATGGCCATGTATCTTAGGTCTTTGCATCTTGATTTTTTTAGTCAGGATGGTGCATCAGATTTTGTGTGATGAAATACCTTGACTCCACGAGTAAAGAAACAGTGGATGTATATTGGACTCTTGCTTCAAATAGTTATCATATATGTTTTCTTAAATTAAATGTGTGGTTTACTTGCATAGAAGATTGAATGATGAGTGGTTTTTTTAGGCCCAAATTTTAGATTTTTGAGTTAAAATGATGTAAATGAACAAGATCTATAGGAAGTACAACACACTTAAGAACAGTGAGATTCAAAAGTCCTTGCAAATACCAAAGATATTATAATACTCACCACAACACTTTTAATTTCATGCGAAAATTAATTCTCAAGATTTTACGTGCGTTGCACGTGCACGATTACTAGTATAATCAAATATCAAACTTAAGGAGCAGTTCAGTAAACATCTGAAAACTTTGGACTAAAAAGTCTAGGAATATACCTTGAAGGATGCCTTGAGGCGCCGCTCGGGATGCCTGTCGGCAGGCAAGGGCGCCTCCGAGGTGACAAGCGACATCCGCGCGATGGCCTCGTCGACCGAGGACGCCTCGACGAGGGAGTCGTCCCTGTTGGTGTTGGGGACGACGACGACGCGCTCGTACTCCTCCTCCTCGTTGATGCGCGCGGCGCGCTTCTTGGCGGCCTCGGCGTCGCGCTCGAGGCGAAGCCGCTCCTCCTCGCGGCGGCGCAGCAGCTCGGCCTCCGTGACCTTGGGGGCCGGGGCGCCGACGCGGTTGGCCTTGCGGGCCTCGGTCTTGGAGGTGGCGGCCTTGGCGACGGCGGCCTCCTCGGCCTCGGCGAGGCGGCGGTTCTCGGCCTTGCGGGCGGCGGCCTCGGCCTTCTTCTCGGCCTCCTCCTCGCGGCGGCGCGCGGCGCGGGACTTGGACCCCTCGGCCTCGCGCCAGTACTCCTCCTCCTTGGTCTTCTCGGCCTTCTGGCGCCGGTCGGACTCCTCGGCGGAGCGTCGCTCGCGGGCGGCCTCCGCCTTGGAGTTGACGCCCATCTTCTTCGGCATCACGACGGCGATGTAAATTTCGCGTCGATCGGCGGTGCGGCGTGGGGATTGGGGGAAGCTGAGGTCTGGATTGGGATTCCGGGGAGGTGCCTGGTCTAGGGCTCGCGTTCGGGCTTATGTGCAAAAAAGGCGTCTTTTTTTTCTTCTATAGAAGTCGGAGAAAAGCTTGATATGTACGCGTGTTGCTAGCAGATTCTTTTGCAGACGAAACGCGTTCAGTGACATCAGTCTTCCAGAGTGTTCTAGTTGCACAACTCGTATGGGCGCAGATGGTCCAGGATCAAACACCTCAAGGCTGAAGTAACGATTATTATGGTTAACATACTGTACCTTTTTTTAGTAATTAGATTAGATCAAGCTTGTATGGTATCTAAACAAAACCTAGGTTTTGGTTATAGTCTATGGGGCAGCTCAAGAGGATAAGGAGCAATTTTTAACTGAATTAACAACTATGTATTCTAATCAGACCTTGCCTCTATTGATAGGAGGGAGACTTTAATTTGTTAGATTTTCTTTTGAGAAGAATAAGGAGCTAAGGATAAATAATGATTTGTTCTATCAAGTGATAAATCTTTATGAATTAAGGGAGATTGTTATGAGTGGTTGTTTGTTCACTTGGTCTAACAATCATAGGAGTTCCACTCTAAAAAGGTTGGATAGTGTTCTAGTTTCAAGAACTTGGGAAATTATGTTTCCATTGGCTATGGTGCATAAAATCCCAAGAAATAAGTCTAATCTCTCCAATATTGTGGCCTAGATTCACAATACTTCCACCGCCCACAATTACATGGCTTCCTAGGTGTACATGATCCAACTTTAACCATCAATTTGAACAATAATAGTTGATAAAAGTGTCATATAAATTATATCATTGCAAAAAAAAAACAAATTGAAGCGTATAAGTTTTACTGCACATATGATGATCAAAGTTGAACCGGCAAGGCACGTCCTCCATTTTTTATGGATGGAGTAACTATTTTACAACACATTTTCATTTTCTACCCTTTCTACACTTATCTTGCTCTCACATATTTTGCTTGATTTATCATATTTGTGTATGTTGTGTCCAATATCCAAACATATAAATTATAATTTACAATTATGCACTTCTCTTTATTAAATTAAACTCAATATCTCTATAGTGTTTTATAGAATGAACTTGTCGCTAGATAGATTGTGTATGTACATTGATCCCACCAGGGATTAAACTCCATGTTTGAAACCTTGTTGCCCTCATTAGACTTTTAGTAGGAGACGCACCCATTGACAATGAGACACTACTTAGTTACTTCTGAAGCTCTGCAACTCCGATCTTTCCGTAGACATTGTGTAGGTCTGTGACTACATGGTATTTTGCATGTGTTCTTTAATGATGGAGATGGTTAACCTAGAGGGCATGAGCATGTTTTTAGAAATATTCTTATTTTGTTCACAAATTTTAGGCTTTATGGATAACAAAGATGAGCCTAAGGCAACTATGTGAAAAAGATCTAAGTGATGATGTATATAACTGCAAGGTCAAAGTGTACCACAAGATAAAAGGAAAAACAAAGAGATCGGATATATATACATGTGGCACATAGTGATAAAGCTTTATATTATTTTTTACTTCCTTGGGAGAAGATAATCGCTCTTAGAGATTTGTGGTCACCATGAAGCCCTCCCTTCAAGTACTCACCTTCTTCTTCAAGAGCTTCCTCCAAAAGGTAGGATATCAATCACTTGTGGCAAGCCTTAAGGTGACTTTCAGCTACCCTCACAAACAGAGCCAAATCCACACCTCAAATCCTTCCGTCCCACCCTAGCATGCTTAGGGGTTTCCACAAACCCAACAGTAACAAGTGTATCATTAAACTATTTCAAAAAAAGTGTATCATTAAACTCAAGGGGAAATCACTTTTTTCTTGGTGGAATCACACATCACGATCTCCTCTTTTTCCCGAATTTTGGGGCTACAATCCATATGCACGGAGAATACACAAGTCACCATCTCTTGAGGAATCTCTCTCTCTCTCTCCCTCTCTCTCCCTCCCTCCCTCCCTCCCTCTCTCTTTTAGAAGGCTTGTGGATGGAATGTGTATGCTCGAAGTATATGGTACTACCATATACTCAGGTTTTAGTCTCATGAGATGCAATGCAATAATCAAAGGAGACCCCCAAAATTGTAAAGAGGGAAAGATAAAACAAGATTTAAATTACTGTATTATACATTCCTTGAGTCAAGAGGGGATAACCTGAGTATACACTTTTAGGTTACTTTAATCCCCTAAAGATAGTGTCAACTGCACCGAAAACCACGTAGTGCAAAGGTGTCCTTTCGATTTATTGCGGTTTGTGTTCATAATGAACATAGAGGACGAAGAACCCAAATAGTAAGGGAGAAGACAAGGGAAACTAGTGGAGAATGAGAAAAAAGATCAAGCGACCACACGATCATACACAAATGTTTTTAGGGATGCTTCTGACAAAATAAGGGAAATATGCATATAAGATAAGACCGAGATAGCATACTATTTTTATAGTAATTTATTTGTCCAACTATGAGCGTCAATGTTAAAAAATAGTGTCTGATTCAATGATGTATCATCCTATTTATTGGAGCTTAGGGATGGGGGACACTGCTAAGATTAAGCCATATCAGACAAGTTTATCGTTTGGGCTGATGTTTTGGTCTCACAAGTGATTTATGGGGTATCTAT
The DNA here is from genome assembly GCA_007115705.1 of Dactylis glomerata. Taxonomy (NCBI): domain Eukaryota; kingdom Viridiplantae; phylum Streptophyta; class Magnoliopsida; order Poales; family Poaceae; genus Dactylis; species Dactylis glomerata. The sequence goes on from QXEO01000267.1 coordinate 833,447, forward strand.
TGATGAAATTGGCTGGGGCCCTCCAGGCAAGTCCCTTTAAACTAGCATTTCCTCCTTGGGCACCCCTTTCTCTAGCAGCACAAAACCCGTGCCACCCCTTCCTCTGCTAGCACGAGTCCCATCGCCACCCCTTCTTCCAGCAGCGCGAGACTTGTCGCCATCCCTTGCATCACTTGCACCGTCCTTTTGTGTTGAATAGAGCATATTCTAGAATATATAGCACTAAAAACCTTGAATTTACAAAAAATATAGCAAATTAGTAGTCAGCCGATAAACTCAATTAATTATCCGATTTTCAACTAGTCCCGCGAGGCCGACCGAGCAGTTAACAATATGCGATGTCTTGAACATGGATGGGCGTACTCCCTCCATTTGCAGTTATGGATTTCTCTCAAGTTAACCTTTTGAAAGTTTGAGCAAGTATATAGAAAGAAACTATGTTGATGTCTACAACATCAAATGTACTATACAATACAAAAACATATTTTTGGATGATAAAACTAATTTACATTTTTGGTAGACTAGGTAAACTTTAAGGAAGTTCGACCTAATAAAATTAGGACCTCAATCAATCAAATGCATGGATGTATGCCGTATGCGGAGAGCCAACAATGCTGGACGAACAAAAGCAAAATCAAGGCATACCGTGCGAGAACAAAATAACGCGAAATGCAACGAGGCCGGCGTGGCCTAGTGGTTGCCCGTCTGGGTTGCACAACAGAAGCACCCAAAATAAGTAGCGCCAGCCCACCACACTTCACCGCCACCGGTATAGCCCACCACCACTCTGGCCATCTTTAATTTGGTCGCCGTTGGTTGCGCGGACACCATTTCCGTTCAGCAGCCACGTTGGTTCCGGCTCATTTTGCCTCCCGATATATACAATGCGCACGAGGTTCGCGGGCTCCCGTCCAAAATTTTCCACCCAGCTCCGGCCCGGCCGGCGACGACGCTCACGGCGCGCGCCCGGTCGAAAGCTATCGCCCGAGGATCAACATTTCTCGCCGCGGGCTGGCCGGTGCGTGCATGCATGCGTGGCTGCTCGCGGCCGTGGCGCACCGTAAGGAACCGGCGCCGCCGCTGTCCCAACCGTCCCGGCGCCGCGCGCGAGTCTCCCAGTTGGTGATCGGCGAGCTGGTCCGTCCCGGACTTGCTGGTTAGCTTGCCGGGGAGACCTCTGTGCCCCTGCCGCCTGATGGATCATCAGCGGAAGGGCAGCGACACCAAGTCCCTCGGCTCGTCGCAGTCCGGTTCGTTCGATTTCGAGCAGGACCAGGACCGCCACACAGACCGCCCCCGGGAGGTCGTCGTCAAGATCGAAGACGACAGCGGCAAGCAATCCAGCTATTGCGCCTCGACCTCGGAAGCTCCGGGTTCGGGGTCGGGGTCGAGCGTGTCGACCTCGCCCAACGCTCGAGGCCGCCGAATGGGTGAGGCGTTCAGCTTCAAGAACCGCCTGCCGCAGTCGCCCACGTCGCCGGCGCTGAGCGTGGAAGCGGAATGCAGCGAGGACGACCCGGCGGGCCGTCTCATTGGCAACTTTCTTCGGAAGCAGGCGGCGGCCGGCGGCGAGCTGTCCATCGATCCCGACCTGGAGGTGGAGGACACAGGACGGCCGCCCCGCCCGCCGGCGTCCATGTCCGGTTCCCGGGAGCTGCGCGTCTCGTTCCAAGACTCCCACAAGCGGTTCTGCCAGTCGTCGTCGACGGCCTCGACCTCCTCGGACGCCGCCGACAGTCGAAACCAGGCTGCCAACGCAGGGGTCGACACCGCCGAGGTGCTGCGCTGCACGTCGACGTCGGCGGGGGCCTGCAGCCTGTTACCGCGCAGCAGGACGCGCTCACGGCTAATGGATCCCCCACCGCCGTCGAATAGCACCGCCGGCGCCGAGGGGGAACGCAACGACCGCAAGTCATTCGTCATGAAGGGGGCGCCCAAGTCCGGGCAGCTCCGCTCGGGTCTGATCGGCAAGTCGGGGCTGATTGGCATAACCTCCGGCCCCGTCGGCAAGTCAGGCGGCATGTTCGATGACGAAGATGACGACCCGTTCATCGACGAGGGCCTCACCGCCGACCTCAAGCGCGAGAGGACGGACTGCCTCATCGTCCTAGAATGGGTGGGCCTGGTGATTATCGTGGCCTCGCTGGTGTGCAGCCTCACCATACCCAGCCTTTCGGGGAAGAAGTTGTCGGGGCTCCATTTCTGGAAGTGGGAGGTGCTGGTATTCGTCCTCATCTGCGGCCGCCTCGTCTCCGGCTGGGCCGTCCGCGTGGCCGTCTTCTTCGTGGAACGCAACTTCATGCTCCGGAAGAAGGTGCTCTACTTCGTGTACGGCGTGCGCCGCGCCGTGCGCAACGTGCTGTGGCTCGGCGTGGCGCTCATCTCCTGGCACCTGCTGTTCGACAGCAACGTGAAGCGGGAGAACCCCACGCCGGTGCTGCCGTACGTGACCAAGGTGCTTCTGTGCCTGCTCGTCGCCACCGTGATCCGGCTGGTGAAGACGCTGCTGCTCAAGGTGCTGGCCTCCTCCTTCCACGTCTCCACCTACTTCGACAGGATCCAGGACGCGCTCTTCAACCAGTACGTCATCGAGACGCTCTCCGGCCCGCCGCTCATCGAGGAGAGCCGCATGATCGCCGAGGTGCAGCGGCTCCAGAGCGCCGGGGCGGCCATGCCGAACGAGCTCCACGCTGCCACCATGCCGAGGGATGATGGCGCTCCTCAGCTGGTGCCCAGGAGCGGGCGCCTCACGGCGTCGTCGTCCAGGCGGGGCACCAGCAGCAAGCAGCTGCAGAGGCAGAAGACGGATCAGCGGCATAATTTCGACGACGGGATCTCGATCGACCAGCTACACAGGCTCAGCCAGAAGAACATCTCGGCGTGGAGCATGAAGAGGCTGATGAAGATCGTTCGGTATGGGGCGCTCACGACCATGGACGACCAGATCAAGCACGCGACTGGCCAGGAGGACGAGCTGGCCACGCAGATACACAGTGAGCACGAGGCCAAGGTTGCTGCCAAGAAGATTTTCCACAATGTCGCTAAGCCTGGATCAAAGTGAGTACTACATCTCTTTATAGTACTGATCCAAAATTTTGCAAATGTTGGTCCAATTACTAACAGTGAACAATGTTACAGGCACATATACTTGTCAGATTTGATACGGTTCATGAGGCAGGAGGAGGCTCTGAAAGCGATGAACCTCTTCGAAGGAGCGCAGGAGAACAACAGGGTCAGCAAGAGGTCGCTCAAGAACTGGGTGGTCACCGCGTTCAGGGAGCGCAAGGCTCTTGCCCTGACGCTGAACGACACGAAAACCGCGGTGAACAAGCTCCACCAGATGGCCAACGTCGTGGTGGCACTCATCGTGCTCGCGCTCTGGCTCCTCATCCTGGAGATCGCCACCACGCGCCTGTTCGTCATACTCAGCTCGCAGATGCTCGTCGCGGTCTTCATGTTCGGCAACACCCTCAAGACAATCTTCGAGGCCATCATCTTCTTGTTCGTGATGCACCCCTTTGATGTAGGCGACCGCTGTGAAGTTGATGGAATGCAGGTTACCTGATACTAATCGATATATCCTTGCTTCTGCTTTTACTGAACTGACATAGCAGTATAACACTTAAGGCTAATTGCATTTCAGGTGGTCGTTGAGGAAATGAACATCTTGACGACCATCTTCCTAAGATATGACAACCTCAAGGTTTACTATCCAAACAGTCAGCTTGCCATTTTGCCTATTATGAATTACTACAGGAGTCCTGATATGGGAGACGCGGTGGACTTCTCGGTTAATGTTGCTACAACGGCGGAGAAACTGGCCCTCATGAAAGAAAGACTACTGCAGTACGTGCCATCCCTCTTGCCTCATTTCATTCCTACCCAGCACAACCAATTACATTGGTAGTTCATTTTTTCTTATAATATGTTGAACTTAACTTATCGTTTCAAATTTCAGCTATCTCGACAACAAGAAAGAACACTGGTACCCTGGATCCATGGTCGTCCTTCGTGACATCGACGATACAAACCGGCTAAAGATATCCATATGGTGCCGCCACACTATCAACTTCCAGGACATGGGAATGAGATTTGAGAGAAGGGAACTGATTCTCCACGAGATGATGAAGATCTTGAGAGATCTTGACATCGAATACCGGATGCTGCCATTGGATATCAATGTTCGGAATGCACCTCCTATCCAGTCTACTAGGATGCCCACGACATGGACAACAAATTTTTGAAATTTCTTACCATGCCTCACCAACCAAGTGGTGACACTGTGTACACAAGATTTCCAGTCGCTAGCTAGATAGTAATGTTGTAGAAGGTGTCAAAGTATGAAGTATCATGTTGCAGCCTTGCAAGTTGACTGACTAATCAGACTGATTTGAGTTGTGACAAGGCTGCAAGAAGTAAGAATTGGTACAATGAAAACTCTCTTAAGCAGGTGATTGCGTTTGTGGTTCATTGTCCTCTTAGCTTCAAACGGACATATTCACCTTATAGATTAGGCTAACTACTTCAGTCTTTCTCATTCGTCTTTCTCCGAGGTGAAACAAAGCAAATCCAAGCTACTCCCTCTGTTCCATAATTTTTTACATGATTGTAGTTCAAATTGTTGAAATTTAAACTACAACCACGCCAACAATTCTAGAATGATGGGAGTATCTCGTATTTTCTCCCTAAAACTTTCTCGGTCTTGTAAAAAAATCCAGTGGTGGTTGATCATTTAGAAAGTTCGCACATTGGGAGTTATATTTGAGGCAAAATTTCAGTTCACATTTGCTCTCCTAATTTTTTCTATGACAAAATTTTAGGAAAAGTATGAAGAGAGAACGTTATAAATTTTGTCACTCGAAGCGGAGCAGTTGCCAGCCATCCGATTTTCTAGGAGATGGTGGATGGCAACTGCCATGAAAACAAGTCAAAATAAGTTGCCACATGCGGCAGTCCTTGGTTGATCCAAAAACTGTTTGCCTAGAAAAACGTTTGCTCAATATAGGTGTGCAAATTTTAAGCTTCAAACTCTATTAGTTAGTTGAAAGCTTAGCTTGTTTGTTGATATGAGCTAGAGTTTGGACTGAAAGCTCAAAGCATTGTGTTAAAAGCTTGATTCACTTAAGTGGAAAGTTTATTCATAGGTGCCAAAATCAGATGAAACATGGTTTTCTAGCGTGTTTGAAAGTTGATATCTATAGGGTTTCAAATTTTGGATAACTTTTTTTCCATTTAATATATGTTTTTAGCATGTTGATATCGCCATGGCATGTCAGTAAATATTGTTTATTTTTTCTCGTAGAGAATGTGTTGAACAACATCATGTCTTATGTATGTTTATATTAATTACATAACAAAATATTAGGCATTACTTTGAGCACATGACAAAACATGTATGTTTAATTAAATTCCATGTATCTTTGTCATGTATTTAATAAATTTGCAATTATGACATGTAGGCCATGAAAAGGGGGTGGATAGGTGGAAAGATAAGAAGGGGATTAATTAATGAATGAGACCTAATAATGTTCAGCTACAAGAAAAAGATGTGTCAAGGGGCCACAACTTTATCGTCAATAACAAGCTTTGCTGCTTGTTTGTTCATTGTGGTTAGTGGCTTTTTATGGTTTTTCACTATTAAGTACAAGTAAATTGACATACCTGTAAGACAACTAAAATGCACATTAACATTGATGCCATAACAAAGAGATGTATAAGAAATATCGATGATAATGTTAAACTATTGTAGAGGCCTTGATGCCAATGTTATTTATAGGGAGGTTTGATAGTACGTATATGACTGAGTGCATCAATTTGGAGCTCATCCTCCATGGAGCTCTTTATTTTTATCTTTTAAAAAATTAATATTTTAAAGTTCCAAAAAATTCTGAAAAAATCTTAGTTGTAGATAATGATGCCTTCTACCTTCCTGCAAAAAACCTATGTGAAATATTATATATTTTGCGCTGTGTAAAAATAACAAATTTCTAGATTTGATGTAGTGAATAGTGAAAATTTCAAAAATGTTCTGATTTGTCATTTTTGTGTAGGCCGCAATACAAACTATTTTGCGTTGAGACTTTGCAGTACTTTATTATCAACATTTAGGTTTTTCCAAAAAAAATTGAAACTTTAAATGTCGATTTTCAAAAATTTCAAAAATAGATTCTATGGAGCCCGTCCTCCAAAGGGATTTTCCGGTATATGACTAGACCTCTTGGTGTATATACTTAAGTTACCTTTTTTTGGGTTGTTGACTGCATTGCACTGATCCAAGAAGAAAATTTGGGAAGTGTTGCATTTGAAAATTGATGATAAATTTTGAATTTCACATGCTTGTGTTGTTTATGCTAAATGTTTGGAAAAATCTTATAAGTATATATGTGAAATTTCATAATGTTTTAGCTAACCCCAAAACCATTGGATGTGAAGAATCAATTGTTGGCACTTTGTGACACTTTACATTATTTCTCTTATATCCAAAGATGTCCTAAAACATTTTTTATCTTGTGGTAAAATGTATATAAGTTTGGTGTCATGTGATGTTTCCAAGAAGAGTTCATCTAGTTCTACACGTCCTCTAGCTTTCCAATTTGCAAACAACATGCCACTAGTATCTACAGGAAAATTTGTTACTCCATTCGTTGTTAGTAGTTGTACTGCTAATCCACTAAAAATACTCTTACTTCCTGTATATGATAAGATGGCTATTTCTACGAAATTTTACAAGGGGCATATTTTATGTTGTCTAAAACCCTCATGGCTTTGATACAATTTGTAGATGCTTCTTTGCTTTCTTTTCCATACTACCAAAGAACCTTATAACTTTGGGATCTCACACCCTGGTGACACAAAGGGTTAGCTCAGATATTTATTCAATACTTCTACTTGCTATACACATCTATTGGTGCCCACCTTTATACATTTTGGTATTCTCATGGCCATCCTAGTTCATATGCTCATGATTGATCTTTTATCTTATCTTTCTACATACTTATCTTTAACATGTGGTGGGTGAACCCACCTATTGATTTTCATAAGCATGTTCATCTATCTACGTTTGGCACAATCTAAGCCTTACACCATAATTCTATAAATTACTCCCTTTGTTCCAAAAAAGGTTACCTTTTTTAAAGTCAAAATTCTCTAAGTTTACTTGGTTTATGAAAAATGTGTTCTTATACAGTCTCAAATTTACATAGTAAAACATCTTTTGATGAATCTAATGTGACTGCATTCGTGTTGCACATGTTGATATATGTATTTTTTGTCAAACATAAAAGAGTTCAACCTAGGGCAAACCTACAACTTCATTTATTTTTGAATGGAGGCAGTATATAGTACTCCAACTCCTAAATATGCCGCATATATGGATATTCTTGTTCAAGCACCCTAACTATCCATCTCTAGATGTTTTCCAAATTTTAGAGCTCTCATAAAAATATCTCAAAACTTTGATTGTTTTGAATCTCCTATATCCTTCCTCACAAAAATATCTTTCTATTTAAATACTCTATAATGTTTTCGAAGGTTCCCAGTTTGAAATAAAAATTTCTCTATATCATACATTGCAAGTATCTTCGTGAGAATAATTTTAAATATTATCAAGTGTGATATCTTGTTCTAAGTATTTCCCCTCAATGCATACTTGTCTAGATAACTATTTTCATGATGCTCTTGTATCTTCTATGCCCTGCCATTTCATCATGTGTCACGATGTGGAGTATTAACGTTCTGTCTAAATTACTCCTCTTCCTTTCTCAGTTTCCCTTGGCTCGTCTCTTTTTTATTTCCTCACATGATGTGTTTGTATCAATAATGCATATAGTTCTCTTGCTAACAATTGGCTATGAAACACTACTCACCGTCGACACTCTGTCTTGTAATGCAGCTGGTAGAGGATGTGAAATACTACTTGTCTGATGGACACACCTGAACACACAACCCAACTAATAGCACACAAACAACACTATAACATTTTTCATCTTCAATGTCTAGATAGTCTTCACATCCCCCACATTCAGCAGTCATGGTGGCACCGTTGTCTCCCTTTTGCTTAGCCTTATTTACAAGCGTCACATTTGCAAGATATCTTTTGCATTTTCTTTAATCGCTCTTTTTATGATTAGGTTTGCTACAATAAAAGCGAGTACTCTCTTCTCTGTATTGACTTTGATCACATCCACAATTTGTTTGAATATGACTTGGCGGCATCTACGGTTTTAATTCTTACCATGGGTTTGAGACACATACGCATCAAAAGAAGAGACATCACCTTATATATTATTTTTGACTCATTAGTCCAGGATTCTATTGTTCACCACCTCTAAAGTTAGCTTAACATTCAGAGATGAATTTGTAAATGAGAAAATAAGCATGTTCAAAATTATCAGGCATGGAACTCGGCAACAACAAGGCTTGCACATTATCCTCAAAGTTGATCTTCATAACTGAGAGTTGATTTATATAGTATTGTAAGACATTCAAGTGTTCATCACACGGATGCCATCCCAGTACTCAAGCTTTTGCAACTATTATTATTACTAAGGCCTTGTAGTTCCTTTCACATAGTGAATTTAGGTTTGGTGACATCCCATACGTATTTTGTCATTTTCAACGTTGCGGAATACATCGTGGTTGTTGTATCATCAAATATTACCAATTTCATGGTTTGGTTTTCTATGTGACATTGGTAGTATCTTATTGATGAGTGCTAAAAACACTCATTTTTATCGCCATTCAAACCTAATATTATTCATCTACATGATAGTAATATCTTTCCGGACCCACTGCTAATCACTATTTATTTCATAGATGTGTAAAATATTGTCTTTATATATTTCTATGCAGAAATAGGCATTTTGGAAAGGAAATCGGAGGCTATTAAGAGATAATTATGAGCTAACAATGTCACCAAGTCAACCAGGACGCGGAGATGATCAATGGGAGGTTTAACGACCTATGGTTGGATCATCCCATGACCGTCCCATATGACGCTGGTTTTGTCTCGTCAAACCCAATAAATTTTGTGAAGTGATCTAGGTCATCACAGATAGAGAGCACCGCCGAAACACCATTCCGCCGCCAAAAGTCAAATCTCCATCGGTGCCGCTGATACGTCTCAAACGTATCTATAATTTTTGATGCTCCATGCTTGTTTTTACACCATTTGCTTAGTGTTTTGTTACACTTCGTGGCACTTTTATGCATTTTCCGGAACTAACCTATTAACAAGTCGCCACAGTGCCAGTTCCCTGTTTTCTGCTGTTTTTGTGTTTCAGAAAAGTTACACAGGAAATATTCTTGGAATTGGACGAAACCAAAGCCAGTCGCCCAGAATTTCACCGAAGCTTCCAGAGAACCGAAGAGGAGACGGAGTGGGGCCACGAGGGCCCCACACAACAGGGCGGCGCGGCCCAGGCCCTGGCCGTGCCCCCTATGTGTGAGGGAGCCTCGGTCCACTCCTGACGATGCCTCTTCGCCTATAAAGACCCCCCGACGGGAAAAACCTAAGTACCCGATCACTTTTCCAGAACACATCGCGATCCGCCGCCGCCGTCGACCCGAAGATCAGGAGGGTCCAGAAGCTCTTCCTGGCACCCTGCCGGAGAGGGGAATCGCCACCAGAGGTCTTCTTCATCGCCATGCTTGCCTCCAGAGCGATGAGTGAGTAGTCTACATTGGACTATGGGTCCATAGAAGTAGCTAGTTGGTTGTCTTCTCCATCATGTGCTTCATGTTTAGATCTCATGAGCTGCCTTACATGACTGAGATCACCGTTATGTAATTCTACATGTTGTGTTTGTTGGGATCCGATGAATATTGGTGTTATGATTGAGTTGAAGTACTGAATTTTATCTTTTGTTATCTCTATGTTGTTTATGATCTTGCATGCTCTCCGTTGTTAGTAGCTATCTTGGCCGAGTAGTTGCTAGTGACTCCAAGAGGGGGTATTTATGCTCGATAGTGGGTCCATGCCTCTATTTAATCTGGGGGAGTGACAGAAACCTCTAAGGTTGTAGATGTGCTGTTGCTACTAGGGGGAAAACAACATTCATATGCTCAAGGGCATATGCTTTGTTTACATTACACACTTTGCTTAATGCAATTATCTGTTGTTCGCAACTTAATACTAGTGGAGTTCTCGGATTGATTCGCCACAAGTGGATTATTAGTCATAGATGCAGTTGGATGGCGGTCTATGTATCTTGTTGTAATGCCCAGAGTAAATCTCATAGTGATCCTCTCGACATATGCACGTTATCTTTATTCTATCAATTGCCCAACTGTAATTTGTTTACCCAGCATGTATTATTTTATCTTATGGAGAGACACCACTAGTGAACTGTGGACCCCGGTCCTATTTCCTTTATATTGTTATCACCTATTTACTTTACTCGCACTGTTTACTTTACTCACATACTATTATTACTTTCCACTCGATACGCTCATACCCTTTGTTTCAACAAACCGGTGAGATTGACAACCTCATCGTAAGTTGGGAACAAAGTATTTGGTTGTGTTGTGTGCAGGTTCCACGTTGCTACTGGTTGAAGACGCGCTAACAAGTTATCGTTAATGGCACCCTTGTTAGAGCATCACCCAGCTAGTGGGCATCACCTTCAGTCGTTTGTCTGCCTCCTCCTGGACGATTAAACCTTGGTTTCATAACTGAGGGAAAACTTGCTGCTATATTCATCAAAACCTTGTCTTGGGGTTTTCCAACTGGCCGATCATTTACTACAAGCCAACAAGTTTTCTGGTACAATCAAACACAATCATGTTTTCTGGCATCATCATCACCGCGCCATCAACAAGTTTTTTGGCGCCGCTGCCGGGGAGGATGAAGACTTCTGCAAGGGGAGTTTTCGCACGCAGAACCTTTACTTTGTTTTAAGTTTTGCTTTACCTTATTTTTACTTGCATCGTTTTATCAAAAACCCAAAAAAAATTAGAATCCTTTGTAGTTGTTTATTATGTCTAGTTCAGTTGCTACTACTATGTCGCCCGAGGATATGATTTTCACTTTCAAACAAAAAGATGAGGAAAGTTTTAAGGAAGCTTGGTCTAGAATTTATGATTGGCATGGAAAAACTGAACCGAAAATGACTTTGAGTTTGCTTCTTAGTTGTTTTTACTTTGGACTTGCTCTTCGTTATAGATATGCTTTGGATGCTACTGCAGAAGGAGATTTCCTTCATTGTGATGGAGATCGAGCTTTCAATATTATAAAAAAGTTGATTACAATTTATAGCATGCCAACCTACTTTGATTCCTCTCTTGTGTGTATTTTTAATAGACTTAATACTCTTGAGACTCGCACTGCTAGTTTGAATACTTGTTACAATACTTTGCGCCAGCATTTTGATTATGTGCCAACAAATTCTGAACCTTCGAGTTGGTATCCTACGGTAAAAATCACCATTGGTGGTGAAACTTTTCATGCTCGTTGTGATATTATGTCTGAATTTTGTTTTATGCCAAAGGATATTTATGAATCTTTGAGTCTTTGGAAGCTTTCTGAGGGGGGAGAAGAAATTTCCCTTACTAATAATGCCACTATATTTCCTGTTGGAATAGCTGAAGGAGTTTTTACAAAAGTCCTAGGAAGAATGATATCTACTGATTATCTTGTTATTGAATGTGTAGGAAAAGGACAAATCACACTTGGAAGATCCCTACTAAAGCTCCTGGGCGCCGTTATAGATGTGGGAAAAGGCAATATAAGATTTATCTCTCCACCTTGCAATAGCCACGTCTTTCCTAGAGTCAAGAGAAAAGGTAAGAAAGGAAGACGTAAGGCACCCGCTGATCCTAGCACTTCATCACTTGATATTACTTGATTCGCATTTTCTGCGCCTAACTCAAAGGCGTTAAAGAAAAGCACTCTTGGGAGATAACACAATGTTTTTACATTCAGTTCTTTTTCTTTTATTTGAGTCTTGGAAGTTATTACTACTGTAATGACCTCTCCTTATCCTTTTTATTTCGTTGTTGTGCCAAGAGAAGCCTCTAATTTGAGCGAGGTAAGATTTGGGGATGTTGCTGTCCTGAAATAGTTTTCGGTGCTGCACCGTAACAATTCGTGAAAATTCTCTGTATATCTTTTGGACCTGCGATTTCTTGTGCATATGCCCCAGGTTATATCCAAACTTTCATTAGTAGAACATTTTTTGATTTGAGCAACATAAAACCCTCTAAAAATTCGACCTTTGTCAGTTGTTCTGTTTTGACAGATTTCTGCCAATATTTGTGTTTGCCGCTTTATCGCTTTCTTATTGAGTTCTTTTGATCACGGAACTTTTGGGGAAGTTGCTACAGTAGTATATAATTTATATGTGGTGGTTTTGGGTTGAAACCTGAAGCAAAAAAGGGTTGATTCAATGTTATGCTTACACTAATGTTGCTAATAGATTTGTGTTTAGTTTTGTATGAAGGATGTTTTCAAGTGTAGGGATTGGAGAATGATGAGATGAGTTGAAGAATGGACAAAAGATCAAGCTTGGGGATGCCCATGCATCACCCCAAGAAATATCCAAGAAGTACAAGCGTCAAAGCTTGGGGATGCCCCCGAGGCACCCCTTCTTCATCGGCAAAAATCAGGTCACCTTTCAAAACACTATATTTTTATTGCTTCATGCATTATGCGTTTTTCTTGGAGCGTCAGTTGTTTTTAGTTTTCAGTTTAGTTTAGTTTATTTTGCTCCAATAAATGGTTGAACCCCAACAAATTCCTTTTGGAGAAGTTGCCTTGCTTTTTATTTGCCAAGAACACTCCGTTTTTCACTCTATTCGTTTCAACGAGTGTTCTTCTTTTTCTAGAACTGCGTTTAGTTTTCGTTTTCGCCTTGATTTGCGTTCAGATCTTGTTATATCTTTTCATCAAGGTGTATTTTTGCCTCTGGTCCTTATTGGTTTTCATCAAAAGAGTTGGCTATTAAAAAAAGTTTGAATGGTGTTGGAAAAGAGAAAAAGCTTTATGCAAAAAAGTGGTACAAGAAGAAGCTTGTGTAGACTGCGGCCTAGGCTTTTGCATGTCGTGCTTGATGTCTTTTTGATAGTATGCTTAGTGGTTTTTCTGTAGCACGACTTGTCTCAAATAACTGAGATTGCTTAATGAGCCTTTGAAAAAATCATGCGTTGTTTTTATCGTTTGGAAGCATTATTTTGGTTTTCTCCTTGATGCTTTATTTGGGTTGACTTGGCGCATGCTCACACATGTTAGACTCATACAAAGTCGCCATTGCCTCGATGATCATTTAGTTTTTGACTTTTGATACCATCTCATGCTTCTTTTAATGTCGCTTTGTCGCTATGCATGATTATGGCCGTTATTGCTCTCTTAGTTGGTCGCTCCCAGTCTTTTGCTAGCCTTCATTTTGTACTGAGTATGAGCTCTACTCGTGCATCCAACTCCTAAAAACCAAGTTTGTCAAAGTGTCCACCATACATACCTATTAGCAATTTGCTATTCCAAAGTACATTTGACTTGCTTTTATCTATCCTTCAAATTAAACTCTTTTTGGTGTTATGCGAAAGTTGGTCAGTAAAGCTCTCACGAACTGGATGGCACACTTTACTTTTCTCGCTTAAATTTTTTGACATTGTGGTCTCTTATATTGAGTTGTTATGCTTGCAAGTTGTAAGTTGGGAATTAGCCCAGCCATGCCGTCATGGGGCAAGCTTTCAACATTGCACTTCTTATTTGAGTTGAATCGTGATCTTTTGTTTATGGATACTCGCGGTGTGAAATGAATTGGGAATCTTGCGGGATCATGGAGTTTGTATATGTGTTAGAGAAACGCCTGGGCCGCCAATCTAAGCCATGCATAATTCATGGTGGAAATTTGCAGCATGCCCATAGTGAACATTCGACGACGCATCTCAAAATAAAAAGCTATACAAATGGTAAATAAAAGAGATGTCGAGGTGTTCATTGTCTGCTTGTCCTGTCATTTTGATGTGGGCTTGTTCCATGTCATCGGGCACGGAGGTACCCCGTTGGCGGTTCTCGATGATACGTGTATACTTACAATGACAAGAGCTTGTTTGGGACTCTAAGTAAAGTAGCATGAGGTTTGGGTACTCGTATTCATGGGACACGAGGTTTTTAACTTATGATTTGTCAACCATATGCAGCAAAAGTGTTCTCGCATTAACTTTAACCATTTAAGATGCTTATGATGGGGGCAATGAGAGCTCAAAGCCGGTAAGTACCATAATTTTTGAAGGTTTATAAAACTTGCAATCACTGCTTCCCTCTGAGAAGGGCCTTTCTTTTTTACTTTTCTGTTGAGTCACCACCTTCTATCTTGATGCACCATTAAGAGAGCATAGTTGTCATTCTGAGTATAATGTGCATTGTCCCAAAGTTTTCATTGATTGATTCATATTGTTGGTTTCACTTGTTCTTAAATTATTTGTATCTAGTCGCCCTCTTAAACTTGAAGGTGTCCTATGCATTTATGTTTTGCTCTCCATGAAGGACAAGCTGAAAACCATTTGTATGTTTTTCCTTATGATTTGAACACACGTTTGACTTTCATTGTTTCATTTTCATGATCTTTTGTTTGTGTTCATTTTCATGTTATAACATGGTTGCTAAGTTTCATCTATCAAGATTATATCTTTCATGCCCATGTTTTAAGTTCTTTTGATCCCAGCGCACAACGCTTACATAGATGATCAAGATTGTGTAGGTGCATGTCACCTCAAAAATTATTTCTTTTGTTATCACTTACCTACTCGAGGACGAGCAGGAGTTAAGCTTGGGGATGCTGATATGTCTCAAACGTATCTATAATTTTTGATGCTCCATGCTTGTTTTTACACCATTTGCTTAGTGTTTCGTTACACTTCGTGGCACTTTTATGCATTTCCCGGAACTAACCTATTAACAAGTCGCCACAGTGCCAGTTCCCTGTTTTCTGCTATTTTTGTGTTTCAGAAAAGTTACACAGGAAATATTCTCGGAATTGGACGAAACCAAAGCCAGTCGCCCAGAATTTCACTGAAGCTTCCAGAGAACTGAAGAGGAGACAGAGTGGGGTCACGAGGGCCCCACACAACAGGGCGGCGTGGTCCAGGCCCTGGCCGTGCCCCCTATGTGTGAGGGAGCCTCGGTCCACTCCTGACGATGCCCCTTCGCCTATAAAGACCCCCCGACGGGAAAAACCTAAGTACCCGATCACTTTTCCAGAACACATCGCGATCCGCCGCCGCCGTTGACCCAAAGATCGGGAGGGTCCAGAAGCTCTTCCCGGCACCCTGCCGGAGAGGGGAATCGCCACCGGAGGTCTTCTTCATCACCATGCTTGCCTCCGGAGCGATGAGTGAGTAGTCTACTTTGGACTATGGGTCCATAGCAGTAGCTAGTTGGTTGTCTTCTCCACCATGTGCTTCGTGTTTAGATCTCATGAGCTGCCTTACATGATTGAGATCACCGTTATGTAATTCTACATGTTGTGTTTGTTGGGATCCGATAAATATTGGTGTTATGATTAAGTTGAAGTACTAAATTTTATCTTTTGTTATCTCTATGTTGTTTATGATCTTGCATGCTCTCCGTTGTTAGTAGCTATCTTGGCCGAGTAGTTGCTAGTGACTCCAAGAAGGGGTATTTATGCTCGATAGTGGGTTCATGCCTCTATTTAATCTGGGGGAGTGATAAAAACCTCTAAGGTTGTAGATGTGCTGTTGCTACTAGGGGGAAAACAACATTCATATGCTCAAGGGCATATGCTTTGTTTATATTACACACTTTGCTTAATGCAATTATCTGTTGTTCGCAACTTAATACTTGTGGAGTTCTCAGATTGATTCGCCACAAGTGGA
The DNA here is from genome assembly GCA_007115705.1 of Dactylis glomerata. NCBI lineage: Eukaryota > Viridiplantae > Streptophyta > Magnoliopsida > Poales > Poaceae > Dactylis > Dactylis glomerata. The sequence goes on from QXEO01000267.1 coordinate 849,281, forward strand.
TTATTAGTCATAGATGCAGTTGGATGGCGGTCTCTGTATCTTGTTGTAATGCCCAGAGTAAATCTCATAGTGATCCTCTCGACATATGCACGTTGTCTTTATTCTATCAATTGCCCAACTGTAATTTGTTTACCCAGCATGTATTATTTTATCTTATGGAGAGACACCACTAGTGAACTGTGGACCCCGGTCCTATTTCCTTTATATTGCTATCACCTGTTTACTTTACTCGCATACTATTATTACTTTCTACTCGATACGCTCATACCCTTTGTTTCAAGCAAACCGGTGAGATTGACAACCTCATCGTAAGTTGAGAACAAAGTATTTGATTGTGTTATGTGCAGGTTCTATGTTGCTACTGGTTGAAGACGCGCTAACAAGTTATCGTTAACGGCGCCCTTGTTAGAGCATCACGCAGCTAGTGGGCATCACCTTCAGTCGTTTGTCTGCCTCCTCCTAGACGATTAAACCTTGGTTTTCTAACTGAGGAAAAACTTGCTGCTATATTCATCAAAACCTTCTCTTGGGGTTTTCTAACTGGCCGGTCATTTACTACAAGCCAACAAGTTTTCTGGTACAATCAAACACAATCAAGTTTTCTGGCATCATCATCATCGCGCCATCAGCCACCACGATAGACTCCATCACCTCTAGATCATCTCCATCACCATCCCTACTCCTCACTACTTTGTAATTGTTGATTGCATCACAATTGACGGCATTGTAAGACTATTGTTATACATCTATTCAAAGATCCTTTATACAATGTTTATGATTGTTGATCCAAGCATGTGTGAGTAGTCCTCACGTGTAACGCCTCAAATTGGCACACTATAGATTATAGCGCTCCCGCCACAATCTTCACGATGTCGCTTTAGAAACGCAGCACCAAGCGCCTCTTGCATTTTACAACATGCACATGATGCGAGTGGAATCAAGTAGTATGTTACACAAGTTCATGATGGAAACCACAAAAGATTATATATAGAACTACGAAGGCTTTAACCAATCAAGAATACAAATATATAATACAAAGATCTAAATCATACATAAAGCAAAATAGCATCCGAGTATGATAAGAATACAAATGGGCCTAAGAGGCTTGAAGATAAGAGATGGAGTCCATAACCCTGCTCGGGCCAAGACGGAAGGGTAATCTTGCTAACATCGACACTCCCATACTTGTCAAGATCGGGCCAACGGTTGCCGAAAAAGGAGGGAGAAAAAGAAAAAAACAGGTTTGAGTACCAAGGCACATACTCAGTGAGTCTGGAACTAGGCTATGCTCACCGAGCTATATGGTGGACTTAGCGGCAACAAAAACACTACTATAGAAACACACTACAACTTCTATCTATCAGACAAGATAAGAGAGCGCATGAAAGAACCCACTAGATACTAACACCAAGCAAAACCCAGCCGATACATCAGCCCCTTAGCACACAACGAGGAAGTGATGCATGACGTCATGATGACGCTAAAATAAAACATAAAACATAATACTGGGGATTTTTTTGGGTCGTTACATCACGGGATGAGGGCTGGGCCTAGCCTCACAGCAATATGTGCTAATCTATTTATCGCTAAGAAATTGTGTATTGTGTTAAATGGACCCGTGTTCTCGCTGTTGTCTCTTTATCCCAATCTACAGGCAAGTACCCAAGTCTCAAGAGGTTGATAATGGTATGAAGGTAATGGTAGGTGATAATTCGAACACCCGATGGCTCTCCGGTGAGAATAGAACCAGTGCTTGTGTAAGGCTATTTTCCATTTACTTAATCATTGTTGTTGCCCAGCGATGCTTACGGAAATGGTGGGATAATAGATCCATGGTGTGTGTTGTATGAAGGATGTCATGTTCTTAGGACGCATCACCCCATTACATTGTGTATCTTTATTATCACATAATTCACATGTGTGCATGATATTATCTTTATTATCCCATAACTATGTTTGCACAGCTGCAGATGAAACCTAGGCTCAGGCATATTTCCATCATCGACAAAACAAAACCAAAAGAAAACAGTTGGTCCGGTAAAGCAAGGAGTAAACAAGATCTCGAAATCTTTCTTGCAGTGATCTTACACCATTAGCATTTTTCTCATCGATTCGATAAACCTAGGGTCTCTAGGAAAAAATAAGCGTACTACAATCCGATAATCTGTATCAAAGGTATCACTTATCATTTACAATTGGCACATACAAATCCTTGCAAAATGGGATGTTTTCCACTATGAACTTTCATGATGTATAATTGGACAAATCAAGTTTTATCATGCCACATGTGGTAGGACCTTTTTCAAAGGCATTGTGAGCCGCAACTCCAACAAGAGTAAAGCAATTCGAATAAAAAACACCTAAGCAACTTTGACATCTCGTACAACTATCTTTCGTTGTGATCTGAGAAATATGCAAAGAAATCAATGTACAAGCAACCATGATCTCTGGACCACTTTACTGGGGAATTATCACACTTCTATGCGTGATCTGAAAAATACGCAATGAAATCAATGTATAACATTTCAACACCACGGTGTACTAAGTCCAGGATCATGTCAGAAAGGAAATTCATATCCTTCAAGCTTATATGGATCACACTTCTTAGCCTCCTCTCCGGGGCTAAACCAGTATCTAGCTTGGCAGAGAAGCTATCTCCTAAGTAGAGGTGCTTACACAAATTGGTTGTATATTACTAGATTTCACAGCATTGTATATCAATAACTGGATAAGTGGCATATCAGTTGTACAAGACATAAGTAGCATGATCAGTTACATAAGAAAACATGTAAACTCTACTCGGAGGCATCTTTGATATGATCAAACTCTGAGGAGGAGAAATCTAAGTCTGAGGAGTGAGGTGGTGATGCTAGAGGACGCTAGTGCTCGACGGTCCTGTAGTACCCAAGAGAGAAACCAGGAATCGGCTCGGGCAAGCTAGTAGAGGAGCCCGCGCCGTCGTACCGCTGAGCTGGCCGCCCTCCTAGCCGCTTTACTAGGGCGTGATAGAAGAGTCCGCCTCGACGTACCTGGTGGAGTGGCTGCTGGCCGCGCCGCTGGGGCGCACTAGAGGAGCCCGCCTCGACGTACCTAGTAGATTGCCGCCCCCTGGGCGCGCTGCTGGGGTGCACTAGAGTAGCCTAGGTTGACGTGCCTGGTGGAGTGGCCGCCCCTCCTGGCCGCCCCGCTGGCTCACGTGGAGGAGCCCTCGCCGAAGTACTCGCGCTGGAGCGCCATCACCTTGGGATTAAGGATGGGATTGTTGGCGCTGCATCTCGCAGCGCCTCTTCTTCTTCTACCTCTCAACTCACGCACACACACTTCACCAAGAGAATACTGGCTTTGCCTTTGCTTCCGGTGAGAACGCAAGTGCTACATCTTTTCTCTCTTCTCATTGTTTTCACTTATCAAATGAATACATGCGTACACCAGCGTTAAATAGGCTCACAGACGAAGCAAACAACTAGTCCTAGTTTTGTGCCACTCACCGCACTAGCCTTCCCAACTAATGCATGCACTAAGCCACTAACTAATCAAGACCATGTCTTCCTCCTAGAATCACTCTAGGAAACTACACTGCCATGCACACATGCACATGCAGCTAGCTTCATGGATCACCGATGGACTTCTTCAGCAACTTCACACGGCCACACCGTATCACACGGCATGACGGCATCTCGCCTTGTACACCGGCCGCATCGCACGGCAACTTGACATCTCGCCATGGACGCGCTCAGCTGAAGCTCTATCTGGCCTACAAATTGTAGAACCCAAACTACATGCAAACTGAACCAAAATATGCATATACATGGACGATATGACAAGATTAGTTCTAACAGGGATTTGGTTAACCATTTATTTTTTGGTCTCTAACCTATTAAATCATTTAATGCAAGGAACAAAATAGGTTAACCATTAGATTATTTAGGTTAAAAAGGTTAACCATTGGTTACTAAGGTCCGCGCCGCTGTGCGCGCATGGCTTCCACGAGCACCCAAAACTTGTCGAGCTGATTGAGGCGCTGCTCCTGCTTATCTCCTACAGCTCCGTGCGTCAGTCACCCTCATCGTTTTTACTTGACAGCGTCGTTCTCAGGGCAGATAGCTGCCTCCTCGTCTCACGCGCTCACCACACCGGCAGCATCGCACGCACACACACGCAGCTAGCTTGCCCAGCACTACCTGAGCTAGCTAGCACGCATCCCTCCTCCCATGCCTAGATTGCAGCCACGCACTAGCTAGCAGGAGCAGCAACGCATCTTCCGGCGAGCATGGAATGATGGAAACACATGTATACAAGCGCGGATGTGCGGCAAACATGGCAAGCTGCTGCTGCTGGCAAGCTTCTCGCGCGGCGAGCAGGCATGCGGAGCCAAGCGGGCGGGCGTACGGCGCAACGAGCTAATTAACAGAGCAGGGGGACGGCGAGCAGCAGCAGCTATCGAGCCTCACACGCACTAGCGAGCAGGCGCACACAGCCAAGGGAATCGGCGGCTCGTTGCTTCGTCGGCCGCGGGAACGGGGAAGTCTGCACTGGGTGGTAGGTGCGGTGACAGGTTAACGGTTGGTAAAAGAGGGGCGAACCAAAATAATCAAAAGAGTTCTCAGGTTAACCACCTGGCCCATTGGGCTGATTTTTAGGTTAGGTTAATCTAAGAGCATCTCCAGCCGTTTGAAGTCCCCGGGCCGAAATCCGGCGATATTTTCGCCTGGATTGGATGTAAAACGGGCGTCGGTGGGAGATTTTTTCCAGTCGCACCTGGGCGTTCGCGGATATAGTTTCAAAATACCGTCTTCCCGCCCGCTACACAAAAGCATCGCACAAAGTTCGGCGATCGGAGCAGCCACAATTCGGTGATCGAAACATAAACTAGACTAGACTAGAACAGGCTCGTCGGCGGTGCCTTCCTGCGCCTCCTCGGGCGGCGTAGTTTCGTGGGCCGGAGTGGACGTCGTCGAAGGGGAAGATGACGCAGTCGACGGAGGGTGGAGGATGGCTTGGCGATGAGCGTCGTACCAAGCCCTCGTCTCCTCGTCCATCGCAGTGTCGTTGCCGCCGATCAGGAACGCCAGGTCGGTGTTCCTCTTCTTCGCCGCGGATGTTGTCTAGAGCAAGGCGATCCGGGTGCCCTAGTTGGCGAGCATCTGTTTCCAGCGTGCGTCGTACTTGGTGTCTCTCCCGGCGTTGTGCGCCCTCGCGTCCGCCCAGCATTTCTCGAAAGACGCCTGCAATCTGTCGGCTGGAGCCCCCGATTTCTTCATTTCTTTCAGCTTCTTTTGGTCAAACTCGGGGTGGCCCGCCGACGCGGCAGCGGCGGGAGCGTCGGGGTTGTACTGCTCGTCCTTGTTCTTGGAGAGGGTCCGGCGTACTTCCGCCCACTTCTTGCAATCCTCGATGCGGGCGAAGACGTTGAGGTACTTGAACTGCTGGCCATCGGAGTCGTCGCCGTATATGTCGAACGCCCACCGCATCTGCACAGAGAAGCCGGGCGTCATCACAAATCGGCGATCCAATGTCGACGGAGAAAAGCGAGTACCTTGGTCTCGAAGTCGGCGCCGCTAATCGGACGATCGGCGATCTCCTCTTGTATGCCGTGCCACTTGTTGCACGCCGCCTGCATGATCCCCCAATGCGTGGCCATGGCCTTCTCACCGCGGACCATCACCGTCTTGTTGAAGTAGGGATCGACGACTTTGCGCTCGTCGAACGCCGTCTTGACCCGCTGCCAATATGTGTCAAAGTTTTGATTGGCGCCGGTAATGCCGTTCATGGAAACGGTCTTCCAAGCTTCGGCGAGGCACTCCTCTTCTTTGCCCGTCCATTTGACCCGCGGCTCGGTCGGCGGTGAGGTCTTGTTCCTTTTCTTCCGCCCCTTCGCCGTCGATGTAGGCTCAGGCGCGTCGTCCTCCTCATCGACCTGGGCGTGCTCCTCTTCTTCTTCTTCGTCGACGTCTTGCGTGGCGTCTCCGATCCCGTCGTCGCCACCCCGCGACGCGGCCGCGACGGCTTCCGTCACCCTTGCCTCCTCTTGTGTGAAGAAACCCGGGTTCGCCGCGGCGGCCATGGAGCCCGACGTGATCATGTCGTGCATCACACCGTCGTTCGGCGGCGGCATCCAATAGGACAGCGGCCCTCGGTGCAGGGCAGGCAAGATGCCCTCGTGCATCGCGGCGTCGTACTCCGGCGGTGACGGGGTGAACCTCGACATGGCGGGGACGTAGGCCTCGTGGAACATGGGCGACGACGCCACCGGCGAGTAGGTGGAAGGCGAGCCGATCGTACCTTGGATTGGCCATGAACCGGCGGGGAATTGGTCGACGCGCGGCTGTCCCATGGCCATGGAGACCAGCCTCGCCTGCTCGTCCGCCGCCGCCGCCCTCTTCGCCGTGAGCTTCTTCTTCCTCTCCGCCCTACCGCGAGTTTCGGTCTCCCGGCGTGCCACGTCCGCTGCCAATGCCGCGTTTGTCATGCCCGGTGGCCTCTCTTTGGGGGCCCGCGGCTTCCTCGCCTTCGGTGCGCCATTGTCGGCGATCCTCTTCGGCGGCATGGTGGTGACAGAGAAGAGGAGGAGCTGCTACTATGGGGGATTTCGGCGGGGAAAAGGGGTATATGCGGTGCATTTTGGAGGGAAACAAAATTAATGGCGGGGAACTACCCTTTCTCTCGCCAACACCGCGGGCCCGCTCGCCGTTTCGCACGTTTTTGTTTCGTCCGGAGTCCCCGAGCGCGCTTCGGAAAGCCGGGGATGGCCTGGGCTCGCCGGATGGATGAAAGCCCAAATCCGGGCAAAAATGAGGAACCGGGGGCGCGGCTGGGCCGAATATCGCCGTCCGGATTAAAAAACGGCGTCCGGGGGCCGAGTCGGGGGGACGGCTGGAGATGCTCTAATCAATGGATAAATGGGAACCAAGTCCCATCGATACTTGGGATCCTCATGGAGCGCTCAGACAAGGGGATCATCCTGCTCGCGGCGTCTGAGTTCCATATGCCTTTCTACGCGTCTATGCTCCCGCTCCTCCTCCCTCGTGGCGAACCTCATACCCTCGGGGCATGGTGTCGATCCTCCTCAAAGTTGACGCGTGCCCTCACCCTGTAGTGTTGGACCATCATGAAGTCATAGGCATGCGCCACCTTCTCCGTGGTCCTGAATGTGCCAACACTAGTAGAAAAAGGGCTTTAGTCCCGGTTGGTAAGGGGCTTTAGTCCCGGTTGTCCAACCGGGACTAGCAAAGCGGGACTAAAGCCCCTCCTCTTTAGTCCCGATTGCTCACAAACCGGGACTAAAGGTCCTCCACGTGGTCCAGATCGTGTGCAGAAGGCTGGAGGACCCTTTAGTCCCGGTTGGTGGCTCCAACCGGGACTAAAGGGGTCCGAAAAATTTCTGGTAGAATTATTGAAAAAAAGCTAAAAAAAATTGGATTTTTTAAAATTTCCATATTTTTGAATATTTGAATTGTTTAACAGTTTCCACTCTCCACTCTCCACTCTCTACTTAATCTCTAATCACCTCTATTCTTATGTCAAATTACATACTTGTGGTCCTCACTTCCCGGTCGGTTACCCATCCTCACACTACTCCACCCTTAGCACTATAGATGGGACCTGATTCCCGTTTAACCAGTGGTTAGGTTAACCTAACCTAAAATAAAGCCGAATGGGCCAATTGGTTCACCCCAAAAATCCATTAGGTTTTTTAGGTTCGATCCAAACATACCGAGGGTTAATCGCTTCCCTGCACGTACGCATCCCGAGCGCCGCCCCTCCTCGACTCCTCGTCCTCCCGAGCGGCCGAGCGCCGCCCTCCTCGTCCTCCCGAGCTCCGCCGTCCTCCCGAGCGCCGCCCCTCCTCGTCCTCTCGAGCGCCCCCTCCTTGGCCCTACCTCCTGAGCGCCGGCGGCCTCCCCAACTGCTACTTCATCGGCGGCCGGAGCTGCCGGTGGCCCAGTGTTCCTCCTCCCTTCTCCAACCTCGAAGCCTCTACCTGATCTTGGAATACATCGGTCGCTGTGGCCTGCGGCCTTCTTCTGCGAAGCTACAAGCGGTCCTTACTGACGACGCCGACGACCACCTCAGGTAAATGGCTCATTTTCTTGCAATCTTTCTATCTGTTTCTGCTCCTTAGGCAGCGATTCTAGCGATTCTAGCAGTTATGTTGTTATACATTTGCTGGCACACCCAGGGAATATTGATAAGTTGAGCATAGCTGTGCTAATTGAGCATGGAAGTATAAGTGACTTCAGTTGTCGATTTGTAATCCAGAATATTGATAAGTTTGTGTGCAGGTGCCTGTTGCCGTGCTGATCTCCTTGATGATTTTCGGTGACCTGATATCCACCGCGAAAGCTGCCAGCAGGAGTGCTATCACGCTTGCCAGTTTCACCTTCTATGTCAGCTCAAGCAAGCCGATGCACCGAGCAGGAGCTGATTGGATATTCTGTATCTCTTGATAACTGTAGAGTGAATACTTGAAATAACTGTGATCTGCATTTTTTTCAAAACCAGTCTATCCTTGTTGAAACTGTGATCTGCATATTTTGGTACGCATTTTCGGTCCTGGGCTATGCATTGCTTGTCGAATGCTCTGATGCTACAGTTATTTCAAGAATTGTGCTTGGTTGTAAATTGGTGACAGCTTCTAAATTAGTTCTAATGAATGCTCTTGCTCTTCCCATTATTTTGCTAGTGTCTGGAGATGTACATTGAAAAGATTATACTACTGTGGGTATCTTAGCATTACATTAATTAAAAACTGGTTTGATCCTAAATAACCAATGGTTAACCGTTTAAACCTAAATAGCCTAACGGTTAACCTATATTATCCATTTACTCAAAACGGTTATTTAGGTTCGAATCTAGAAAATAAATGATTAACCAAATCCCATCTATACTTAGCACGCTTAACTTCTCCATTCCTTCTCTACTACCTTTCAACACTGCGCTCGCGACTTCTTGATAATGCTATGGTATCAATTCTCTTAACCCATACACTTTGGTAATATATAATTTTACTTTTTTGAATTCCAAATAATTCACAAAATAAGCAACAATGATTAAATAATAATAAGCATCAATGAATTCCAAATAATCTTTATGCATAATTTAATTATTAATTTTTAAACTCAAAATATTTAAAAAATAATAAAAAACTTAAAAAATTCAAAAATACTAAAATTAATAAAAAAACTTCAAAATGACCAAAAAGTAGAAGAAACAACAAAAGAAATGAAAAAATCCAAAAAAAATCATTTTTTCTGACAAAATCTAAAATCTTCCTGCTTTCATATTTCCCTTCGGAATTTTGAGAAACAAGAAATTGTGCAAACGGCCGTAGGCTATTGAAATCGGATGTAAAATTTTGTGTAGATAGTTTTTCATATATTATACGTTTTTTTAGTCCGTACGCAAAAGTTATAGCCGTTTTAATTTGGAACAACCTTTTTTTGCAAAAAATATCAAAATTTAAATTTTCAAATTTTCCATAAAAGTTGGTTGCGTGAGGTACATGCATGTCAAAGCATTTTGAAATTTGAAGTTTTTATCATTTTCGTTTATTTGTTTTAGACGTTTTTTCTGCGGGAGGGGGGGGTAGGAATGAGAGAAAAAATGGGCGCCGGACCTTTAGTCCCGGTTCGAGCCACAAACCGGGACTAAAGCCTCCATTTGAACCGGGACTAATGCTTCCTGGCCCACATTTTCATTTGAACCGGGACTAATGCTCATATTAGTCACGGACCAAATTGTTTGGGGTCTAAAGGGGTCGAACGGAAGCCCTTTTTTCTACTAGTGCAAGCTGGTACTTAACCCTATCAACCGTGATCTAAGCCCCCAAGATGGGATCCTCTTCGGCTTGCTATGAACGCGACGATACTTCGGCTTTGACATGATACTAGATTAATTGATAAAAATGTCAATATGTAATATTTGTGAAGCATGTAACTATATGAATACATAACATTTTTATATAACATTTCGAACATTTCTACCTAAAATTTCTAACCTAATTTATAACACTAATCTAACTTTTCTACCTAAAACTTGTACCTAACATTTCTTAATTTCTAACTAAAATTTCTAAATTGCTAAATCCTAGATCTAGTTTTGAAAACCCTAATATTTCTAAATCAAATCTCAGAGGGACGGCGGTGCTTACCTCGGTTGAGTAGTGTGGAGCGGCGCTACGGCAGGCAATGGTGTAGGTGCCGCAGCCGACGGAGGTGGGGCCGTTGGGTGTGGTAGCAGTGGAGACGCTGATCTAGGCAGCATGGGATCTCGAGGCAGGGAGAACCAGAGAAGGGGAGCGGCGGTGGAGAGGACAGGGTCAAGCGGGGCGGAGAGGAGATGGTAGGGATTTTAAAATGGGTATTCAGAATATATAAAATATACCAAGATAAGTATAAAAAATAGTGAAAAATTGAGGGTTTGAACCCATGACCTCCTAAAGTGCGTTCGTTGCCTTAGCCAACTACACCACCACAAGCAAGTGTCTGCTATTAGATTGAATTTTATACAAAGGAAAGCTGAATTGATGATTGCATCATATGAGATGAAAAAATTGTCAAAATTTTGGGTATTCACCTGAATACCCATGAATTCACATGGGCCCGCCCATGGGATCAGCGGCATAATTTCGACGACGGGATCTCAACCGGCCAGCTCCACAGGCTCAGCCAGAAGAACATCTCGGCGTGGAGCATGAAGAGACTAATGAAGATCGTTCGGTATGGGGCGCTCACGACCATGGACGACCAGATCAAGAACGCGACTGGCCAGGAGGATGAGCTAGCCACGCAGATAACACAGCGAGCACGAGGCCAAGGTTGCTACCAAGAAGATTTTCCACGGAGGAAAAAAGCAGAGCCGCACCCCGCACCGTCCCTCGTGCGCGACGTCGAGGCGACTGAACCCTAGCCACCGCGTCCCCATCCCCTCCTCCTCCCCACCGCTGCCATCAGTGCAGGCTGCCGGGCACAACCTGCGCGGTACCGGCGGCGGCCTTGCCTCTACCCGTGAGCCTGGCAAGGAGGCGCGGGGCTCCTTCGTCCGGCGGCAGTGCCCTCAGATTGACGATGTTCCGGTGGCGGCGGCGCCTTGCAGAGGCGTAGCTCAGGGTGGGCAGGTGACAACGACGCCGCTGCTTGGCGGTGGGGTGACGCGATGACACGGTGGTGGCGGCATCCTCCCGGTCCAGATCTGTGCCCTTTAGGGGCGGGCGAGGCCTGGGCGTGGTTGTACCACTTCCGACGGTCGGAGAGGTGGCTCGGGCTGCGGGTGGCCAGACGGTGTGCCTACTGCAGCACGGCGACGGGAGCTTCACAAGCCTGCGGGCTCAGCCGAGCCAGGAGGGCCTGGTCTGCTCCTGTTGCTGTATCTAGTCGGTAATCGCCATTGGCGGAGGAGGTCGTGCCCTCCCGCATTTCCGCTGTTCAGTTGTTCCTCGTTTCCGGATGCCCATTTTTGTTCCCATCGGTCTCGCTACTTTGGTCACGGTGAGACGGCGGTGGTGATTGCAAGATCGTGGTGGCATGAGCTGGTGAGCGACGAGTTTGGTGGAGTGCGATGGAGCATCGGGGGCATGGCTTTTGGGGGGTCAGGAGAAATCCATGTCGGAAGGCCAGCACCAATGCGGTGATGCCCATGGGCGCCCCATTCCTTCTTGAAGGGCATTGGATGTACCCCTTTTTTCCACACCCCTCCACGTACCGGGGGAAACCCTAGGACTAGTCCGGGCAGCAGCGTCGACATCGTCATGTACCTTCTTGAAGGTGCTTGCTTGGTATGCGGAGCTATACAATGCTAAGAGCGTGGTGGGAATTCTCTGAAGAGCGCACTGATTACGAATCATCATCGTTTTTGTCGACCCGACGTTGTGGACATTACTTTCTTTTCTTTTTTCTTTTTTGTTTCCCTGTTTTTCCTTTTTTTTTCTTTTGAGCTAGATTGTGCTGCGGCCCCAGCTAGCTTGTTGTATCATGTGGTTGCTATATTAATATAGTGGGACGAAAGCCTGTTTCATAAAAGAAAATTTTCCACAATGTTGCTAATCCTGGATCAAAGTGAGTACTACATCTCTTCAGTACTGATCCAAAAAGTTGGTCCTATTATTACTGCTGAACACTGTTACAGGCACATATACTTGTCGGATTTGATACGGTTCATGAGGCAGGAGGAAGCTCTAAAAGCGATGAACTTCTTTGAAGGAGCACATGAGAACAGCAGGGTCAGCAAGAGGTCGCTCAAGAACTGGGTGGTGACCGCGTTCAGGGAGCGCAAGGCTCTCGCCCTCACGCTGAACGACACAAGGACCGCGGTGAACAAGCTCCACCAGATGGCCAACGTCGTGGTGGTGCTCATCGTGCTCGCACTCTAGCTCCTCATCTTGGAGATCACCACCACGCGCCTGTTCGTCATACTCAACTCATAGATGCTCGTTGCGGTCTTCATGTTCGGCAGCATACTCAAGACCATCTTCAAGGCAACCATGGTATGTGAAAGTTGGTGGGCACCCGAAGGATTCAGTTAGCCATGGTTTGTGAAAAGAAAAGTGGGGAGGAGTGCCAAGCTTTATAAAAGAGCACAAATGTGCCAATTTTTCATAGAATTCGGAATCGCTCTCACTTGTTTAGTATGGAAGATAGCAAGAACTCTGTTACTAGTCGTTGACAGGAATAACCACCTCTCAAAACAATTTTTATTTCTATTTTATAAATGAAAAGCTCTAGCACATGATTAATCCCTGCTTCCCTCTGCGAAGGGCCTATCTTTTACTTTTATGTTGAGTCAACATATTCCCCTCTATCTCAAGCAAGCACTTGATTTGTTGTGTTTCAACCATCCATATGTTGATTTATTCAATCATGTTTACTATCTTCCTTTGTTTAGTATGATGCTTTTATCTGAATGAATATATCTTTGGAAGCTATCAATGACTGTAAAGAGATTGTTATGATTGAGCATGTGATTTTTTCTATATAAGCTCTTATATAAAAGGCCCCGATCGAAATATAAGTATAATCTGTTCATTGTTCTCTGACCAAGAACAAAGGTTTGCAATCATGATTTACCTTGTGCACCTTTATTGTGATTCCCTTTGCTCATTGCAAGTTAAATTATATAAAGGGAAATTGTTGTCTATTATGACTTGTGCCTTGGTAAGTGTGATGCTTCTTGTCCGTATTTTGTTTATCGACACTTCACTCCATAAACTTGTGGTCATGTTTACCGAGTTCAGTTTTCGCTTGGGGACAAGCGAGGTCTAAGCTTGGGGGGGTTGATACATCCATTTTGCATCACTATTTTATATCATAATTTACTGTTATTCATTGATATATTTCATATTTAGAGATGATACTTATGTTGTTTCTTCTATTTTTGCATGTTTGATGATTATTGGAGAATTCACTGCCGGAGTCAGGATTCTGCTGGAAAGAGGACCATCGAGATACAATATTTCTGAAGACCAGCAACTCTAGGAAAATACCCAGAAATTCATATTTCGCCAGAAGACGGAAGTAGCCAGAAGGAGAGGGCGAGGTGAGCCACCAGGGGCCCACACCACCTGGTGGCGCGGGCCAGCCCTAGGCCGCGCCGCCTAGTGGTGTGGCCGCCCTAGACCACCTCTGGCATCGCCCCTTCATGTATATCGTCTCCCCAAAAACCTAAGACCCAGGAGGGATCGCAGATAGACTCCACCGTTTCTGCGGGGCGGAAAACACACAGAGAGAGAAAGCTCTCTAGCAAGCAGAAATCTGCCGGGGAAATTCCTTTCCGAAGAGGGGAAATCATCGCCATCGTCACCGCCATCGAGCTGGGCTTCATCAGGATCATCATCATCACCAGCACCTTCATCATCATCATCATCACCACGCCATCCCGCTGTAACATCTTGGGGTGAATCTTGTCCAGTTAATAGGGGAAACTTTCCCGGTGTTGATTACTCTTGTAGTTGATGCTATTGAGTGAAACCGTTGAATTAAGGTTTATGTCCAGATTGTTATTTATCATTATTTCACCTCTGATCATGATCCATATGATGTCTTGTGAGTAGTTCATTTAGTTCTTGAGGACATGGGAGAAGTCAAGATGTTAGTAGTGGAATGATGTCTACGCACGCGTCTATTCTTGTAGACAGTGTTGGGCCTCCAAGTGCAGAGGTTTGTAGAGCAGCAGCAAGTTTCCCTTAAGTAGATCACCCAAGGTTTATCGAACTCAGGGAGGAAGAGGTCAAAGCTATCCCTCTCAGGCAACCCTGCAATTACGATACAGAAAGTCTCTTGTGTCCCCAACACACCCAATACACTTGTCAGATGTATAGGTGCACTAGTTCGGCGAAGAGATAGTGAAATACAACTGGTATAGATGATTATAAGTAGTAAATGCAATCTGGAATAAAAATGGCAGCAAGCAAACAAGTAACAAAACAGCAAGTAAACGGTGTGCAAAGCTTGGAAACAAGGCCTAGGGATCATACTTTCACTAGTGGACACACTCCCAACAAATATAACATAATTGAACAAATAAATAACTTCTCTTCACTATGGTACTCTAAATTATTCTCCTATTGAATAACACTAATCATTGCGTAGGGCTACGAAGCACTCCTCAAAGTTCATCAAGTACTTGACAAACACCACTCATAGAGATATCCAAATCAAATCACAACTCAAGATAGATATTATTGCAACTTAGACCAAGTACTAACACGGTGCACACACTGTCAACACTTAACCATGAAAGGAGGAATAGATCACTTCAATACTATCATAGTGATAATTATTCTCATAATCCATAAGAGATCACAATCGTAGCCTAGACCAAGTACCACCACGATGCATGCACTGTCACCGTTACACCATGGCAGGAGGAATAGATTACTTTAATAACACACTAGAGTACACATAATGAAGAAGAGTAACATCTACTTATTCAACATGATACAAAGCTCACGATCACATAAAGATCACATCATGGGAGAGAGAGGTGAACCACATAGCTACCGGTAGAGCCCTCAGCCCCGGGGATGAACTACTCCCTCCTCATCATAGGAGACAGCAAGGTTGATGGAGATGGCGGTGAGGTCGATGGAGACGACGGAGACGGCGATGGAGACCGATGGAGATGGCTCCGGGGGCACTTCCTCGTCCCGGCAGGGTGCCAGAACAGAGACTTCTGTCCCCCGAAATTTGGCTTCGATGGCGGCGGTGCTGCGGAACTGTTCTGGAAATTTCGCCGACTCCTCTAGGGTTTTCCGTCCCGAGGCTTTACATAGGTGAAGGGGCGTCGTCAGGAGGCAACCAGGGGCTCCACACACCAGGTGGGCGCGGCCAGGGGCTGGGCCGCGCCCCCTACATGTGAGGGTGGCCTCTGGCCCCCCTCCGGCTCTCTTTCGGTGTTTGGGAAGCTTCCGGGAAAGATAAGACTTTTGGAACTTGTTTCGTCCAATTCCGAGAATATTTTCTGTGTAGCTTTTCTGAAACACAAAAACAACAAAAAACGGGGAACTGGCACTGTGGCATCTTGTCAATAGGTTAGTTCCGGAAATCGCATAAAAACACCACGAAGTGTAACGAAACACAAGGCAAATGGTGTAAAAATAAGCATGGAGCATCAAAAATTATAGATACGTTGGAGACGTATCAGCATCCCCAAGCTTAACTCCTGCTCGTCCTCGAGTAGGTAAGTGATAACAAAAGAAATAATTTTTGAGGTGACATGCACCATCACAATCTTGATCATATAGGTAAAGCATTGAGTGTTGAGATCAAAGAACTTAAAACATGGGCATGAAAGACATAATCTTGATAATAGAAACTTAGCAACCATGTTATAACATGAAAATGAACACAAACAGAAGATCATGAAAATGAAACAATGAAAGTCAAACGTGTGTTCAAATCATAAGGAAAAACATACAAATGGTTTTCAGCTTGTCCTTCATGGAGAGCAAAACATAAATGCATAGGACACCTTCAAGTTTAAGAGGGCGACTAGATACAAGTAATTTGAGAACAAGTGAAACCAACAATATGAATCAATCAATGAAAACTTTGGGACAATGCACATTATACTAAGAATGACAACTTTGCTCTCTTAATGGTGCATAAAGGTAGAAGGTGGTGACTCAACATAAAAGTAGAAGAAAGGCCCTTCGCGGAGGGAAGCAGTGATTGCAAGTTTTATAACCTTCAAAAATTATGGTACTTACCGGCTTTGAGCTCTCAATTCCCCTATCATAAGCATCTTGAATGGTTAAAGTTAATGCGAGAACAATTATGATGCATATGCTTGACAAATCATAAGTTGAAAACCTCGTGTCCCGTGAATACGAGTACCCAAACCTCATGCTACTCAACTTAGAGTCCCAAGCAAGGCTCTTGTCATTGTAAGTATATATGTATCATCGAGAACCGCCAACGGGGTACCTCCGTGCCCGATGACATGGAACAAGCCCACATCAAAATGACAGGACAAGCAGACAATGAACACATCGACATCTCTTTTATTTACCATTTGTTTAGCTTTTTATTTTGAGATGCGACGTCGAATGTCCACCATGGGTATGCTGCAAATTTCCACCATGAATTATGCATGGCTTAGATTGGTGGCCCAGGCGTTTCCCTAACACATATACAAACTCCATGATCCCCACAAGATTCCCAATTCATTTCACACCGCGGGCATCCATAAACAAAAGATCACGATATCAACTCAAATAAGAAGTGCAATGTTGAAAGCTTGCCCCATGACAACATGGTTGGGCTAGTATCCAACTTACAACTTGCAAGCATAACAACTCAACATAAGAGACCACAATGTCAAATTTTTAAGAACAGGAAAAAGTAAAGTGTGCCTTCCGGTTCGTGAGAGCTTTACTGACCAATTTTCGCATAACACTGGTAAGAGTTTAATTTGAAGAGAAAATAAAAGCAAGTCAAATTTACTTGGAATAGCAAATTGCTAGTAAGTGTGTATGGTGGACACTTTGGCAAACTTGGTTTTTAGGAGTTGGATGCACGAGTAGAGCTCATACTCAGTACAAGGCGAGGGCTAGCAAAAGACTGAGAGCAACCAACTAAGAGAGCAATAATGGCCATAATCATGCAAAGCGACAAAGCGACATTAAAAGAAGCATAAGATGGCATCAAAAGTCAAAAACTAAATGATCATAAAGGCTATTGGCGACTTTGTATGAGTCTAACATGTGTGAGCATGCGCCAAGTCAACCTAAATAAAGCATCAAGGAGAAAACCAAAATAATGCTTCCAAATGATAAAAACAACGCATGATTTTTTTAAAGGCTCATTAAGCAATCTCAGTTATTTGAGACAAGTCATGCTACAGCAAAACCACTAAGCATACTATCAAAAAGACATCAAGCATGACATGCAAAAGCCTAGGCCGTAGTCTACACAAGCTCCTTTTTGTACCACTTTTTTGCATGAAACTTTTTCTCTTTTCCAACACCATTCAAAATTTTTATAAACACCTCTTTTGATGAAGACCAACAAAGATCAGAGGCAAAAATACACCTTGATGAAAAGATATAAGAAGATCTAAACACAAATCAAGGCAAAAACGAAAACCAAAAGCAGTAGCAGAAAAAGAAGAACACTCGGTTTTTGATAAGAGTGAAAACTAGAGTGTTCTTTGCAATGAAAAGCGAGTTCATCTCCTCCAAAAGAAACATGATGTGATCTAACCATTTATTGCAGCAAACAAAGCAAAAGAAAACTGAAAACAAAAACAACTGACGCTCCAAGAAAAACGCATAGTGCATGAAGCAATAAAAATATAGTGTCTTGAAAGGTGACCTGATTTTTGCCGATGAAGAAGGGGGTGCCTCGGGGGCATCCCCAAGCTTTGACGCTTGTACTTCTTGGATATTTCTTGGGGTGATGCATGGGAATCCCCAAGCTTGAGCTTTTGTCCATTCTTCATCTCATCTCATCTCATCATTCTCCAATCCCTACACTTGAAAACTTCCTTCATACAAAACTAAACACAATTCTATTAGCAACATTAGTGTAAGCATAACATAGAATCAACTCGTTTTGCTTCAGGTTTCAACCTAAAACCACCACATATTAAGAATATACTACTGTAGCAACTTCCCCAAAAGTGCCCTGATCAAAAGAACTCAAAAAGAAAGCGATAAAGCGGCGAACACAAATATTGGCAGAAATCTGTCAAAACAGAACAGCTGACAAAGGTCGAATTTTTGAGGGGTTTTCTATTGCTCAATTCAAAAAGTGTTCAACTAATTAAAGTTTGGATATAACCTGGGGCATATGCACAAGAAATCGCAGGTCCAAAAGATATATAGAGGATTTTCACGAATTTTTACGGTGCAGCACCGAAAACTGTTTCACGACAGCAACATCCCCAAATCTTACCTCACTCAAATTAGAGGCTTCTCTTGGCACAACAACGAAATCAAAAGGATAAGGAGAGGTAATTACAGTAGTAATAACTTCCAAGACTCAAATAAAAGAAAAAGTACTGAAAATAAACAATGGGTTATCTCCCAAGAGTGCTTTTCTTTAACGCCTTTGAGCTAGGCGCAGTAATTTGCAAAGATGCTCATGTGGGCGCCATATAAGAGCTTGAGGCAAAGGCGCCATATAGTAACTTAAAGCAATAGAGAGCATCAACAAGCAAATATGAAAGATATTTAAATCTGAACCACTTCCTATGAAAAATAGTCTTGTAAAGAGACAAGTCGTGAAAGCACAAAGCAAAAAGCATAGGAAGGCAAAACAATATAACTATCACATAAAACATCCCTATCATGAGCCACATGCATAAAAGGATTAATACTCCCCACATGAACAATAGTAATAGGAGCAGATTCAACAGAATAATTATTCTCATCACCATAATCATCATAAATAGGAGGCATATTGTAATCATAACTAATTTTCTCCTCAAAAGTAGGTGAACTGAAAATATTATACTCATCATCATAGCCATCATAAACTAGAGGTTTAGTATCATCGCAAGCTAAAGAACAGCTATTTCACAAAGCATATTCTTCAAACATATCATCATAAGAAGGAACATCACATATGGGAGATAAAATATTATTAGAACAAACTTTCTCCACTAAAGCTGGGGAACTAAAAATATCATGCTTAACAAAACCAGCTTCCCCAAGCTTAGACTTTTCTATAGCATTAGTAATAACAGTGTTCGAAACATTCATACTAACAACACTATTAGCATGCAAATTAAGCTCCAAAGGTTTTTCAATTTTCTCTTCAAACACTTCATATCTAAATTCAGGAAAAAGACTAAAGAACTCTTTGTTTTCCATTAAGCCTAACTAGTGAAAATAAAAACAAGAAACAAAAAGATGTAATTGCAGAATCTAAAGGAAATAACTCCGAGCACTCACACAGGAGGATGTGAGTACCTTTTACCTTACCTCCCCGGCAACGGTGCCAGAAAAGAGCGTGATGTCTACGCACGCGTCTGTTCTTGTAGACAGTGTTGGGCCTCCAAGTGCAGAGGTTTGTAGAGCAGCAGCAAGTTTCCCTTAAGTAGATCACCCAAGGTTTATCGAACTCAGGGAGGAAGAGGTCAAAGCTATCCCTCTCAGGCAACCCTGCAATTACGATACAGAAAGTCTCTTGTGTCCCCAACACACCCAATACACTTGTCAGATGTATAGGTGCACTAGTTCGGCGAAGAGATAGTGAAATACAAGTGGTATAGATGATTATAAGTAGTAAATGCAATCTGGAATAAAAATGGCAGCAAGCAAACAAGTAACAAAACAACAAGTAAATGGTGTGCAAAGCTTGGAAACAAGGCTTAGGGATCATACTTTCACTAGTGGACACACTCCCAACAAATATAACATAATTGAACAAATAAATAACTTCTCTTCACTAGGTACTCTGAATTATTCTCCTATTGAATAACACTAATCATTGCGTAGGGCTACGAAGCACTCCTCAAAGTTCATCAAGTACTTGACAAACACCACTCATAGAGATATCCAAATCAAATCACAACTCAAGATAGATATGATTGCAACTTAGACCAAGTACTAACACGGTGCACACACTGTCAACATTACACCATGAAAGGAGGAATAGATCACTTCAATACTATCATAATGATAATTATTCTCATAATCCATAAGAGATCACAATCGTAGCCTAGACCAAGTACCACCATGATGCACGCACTGTCATCGTTACACCATGGCAGGAGGAATAGATTACTTTAATAACACACTAGAGTACACATAATGAAGAAGAGTAACATCTACTTATTCAACATGATACAAAGCTCACGATCACATAAAGATCACATCATGGGAGAGAGAGGTGAACCACATAGCTACCGGTAGAGCCCTCAGCCCCGGGGATGAACTACTCCCTCCTCATCATAGGAGACAGCAAGGTTGATGGAGATGGCGGTGAGGTTGATGGAGACGGCGGAGATGGCGATGGAGACCGATGGAGATGGCTCCAGGGGCACTTCCCCGTCCCGGCAGGGTGCCGGAACAGAGACTTCTGTCCCCCGAAATTTGGCTTCGATGGCGGCGGCGCTGCGGAACTATTCTGGAAATTTCGCCGACTTCTCTAGGGTTTTCTGTCCCGAGGCTTTATATAGGCGAAGGGGCATCGTCAGGAGGCAACCAGGGGCTCCTCACACCAGGTGGGCGCGGCCAGGGGCTGGGCCGTGCCCCCTACGTGTGAGGGTGGCCTCTGGCCCCCCTCCGGCTCTCTTTCGGTCTTTGGGAAGATTCCGGGAAAAATAAGACTTCTGGAACTTGTTTCGTCCAATTTCGAGAATATTTCCTGTGTAGCTTTTCTGAAACACAAAAACAACAGAAAACAGGGAACTGGCACTGTGGCATCTTGTTAATAGGTTAGTTCCGGAAATCGCATAAAAACACCACGAAGTGTAACGAAACACAAGGCAAATGGTGTAAAAATAAGCATTGAGCATCAAAAATTATAGATACGTTGGAGACGTGTCATGAAACTATGTTGAGTAATATTTAATGGTTTGATATATATATGTTGTGGTGCTATTTTACTAGTGGTGTCATGTGAACGTCGACTACATGATACTTCACCTTTATGGGCCTAGTGAAATGCATTGTGTATTTGGCTACTAATTGTGGGGTTGCCGGAGCGACAGAAACCTAAACCCCCGTTAGGAAACCAGTGCACCAGGGAGTGTAGGATCTCAGAGTTTAAGGCTTTGGTTAGATTTACCTTAATTACTTTCTTGTAGTTGCGGATACTTGCAAGGGGTATAATCACAAGTTTGTATTAGTCCAAGTTGGGGTAGTGCATTAGCATAGCTTCACCCCCATAACACATATCAAACCAATGAAGATTATTCAGCTGTATGAAGCGAAAGCACTTGACAGAAACTCCCATGTGTCCTCAGGAACGTTTGGTAATCATAAGTAACAAAACCAGCTTGTCGTTTGCTCTAGAAAGGATTGGGCCACTCGCAACAATTATTAGTATTGTCTTTTATTTACTCGTACTTTATTTATTTGCATTATCAAATACCCCTGAAAACCTGTTTGCTAGTATTTACAGTGATTCCTTGATCAAAACTACTTGTCAACACCTTCTGCTCCTCGTTGGGTTCGACACTCTTATTTATCGAAAGTACTACGATACACCCCCTATACTTGTGGGTCATCGGCATCACGTCCTAACATAGAGATGTTTTGGTTATTCATCTCTCTCATACTCCACCAAGATGGGAATTTAATCTAATCACCTCGGTATTAAAATAAAACTCAGAGAATAGCATTAAGCACAATGACATGAAGTTAAAATAAGAACATGCTAGATCTAGTCGCGGATACTCAACAAGGTCACGCTAGAGATACCCTGTAGCATGGTATTTTCTTTATCCCTAGTGAGGCAACAAAGTAAGGTAAACACCAAGTGACTCCAAAGGACTGTCCTCCCCGGAAAAATCACCCCCATTACTCCAACTAATGCACATGTTCCCCCACACACGCTCTGATCATAACAAGTAAGCAAGAACGGGGTACATAATATGCATGTACTCATAGACTGAAATTAAAGAACAATTGCAATCTCATATATTACTCATAGAAAGATCCACCACAAAAGTGATACAAAGATGGCCATAATCATGTTATGCAGCTCATATGGCGCTAAAACGATGAAGAACAAGAGAGAGATACATATAGCTACTGCCACAAACCTGTAGTCCAGAGGTGGACTACTCCCTCTTCATCATGGTGACGAAGGTAGAGTCATTGGAGGGGATGGAGATCACACCGGCAACACCCCGCCGGAGTTTTCCCCTCCAATCTTCGATCTCCCAGGCTTCTGTTTCCTATTTCTATGTTTCGGTGGTGCTCCTTTTCGCGGCCCGCATAGGGACCCTTTTTATAGATGGTTTTAGCTCAAGACGCATCCAACGAGACGAAGATCGACGATATCGGAGCAATGAGGGGGGAACGAGCTGGCCCCACGCGGCCAAGGAATCTGGCCGCGTGGGCCATGCTTGTTTGGCCCTCATGGCTCCCCTGTTGCATCTCCTTTGCTCCTAAGTCTTGTTCCATGGAAAAACTTGTTCCCCCAAAGTTTCAGGTAATTTGGACTCCGCTTGGGTCCCTGAAAGTTAAAAACATAGAAAAAGAGGTTTTTTTAGTTTTCCTAGATTAATCCGATAAAATTAGGGAACATGTGAATTATTCCCAATAATCATCAAAAAGCATGAATATAACCAATATATGATGCAAATAAGGTGGAATATCAAGTGGTAAAGTGCAAAGATCATGTATGCATTTTACATGCATCACGCGGCAGCGGTCCCCTCCATGCTCCCATCCGGGGAGGCCTTGATAGCCTCAGGCCAACCGGCGAAGAAGAAGAGGCCCGCATGCCTGAACCGACCACCATTTGGTGCACCGGTGACTCCGACCTACCCCTCACCTCTGACCTGCAAGATGACACATGTACCTCCTACAATGCCGCAAGCTCCCACGTTCTGGACTCTGGCATCGGGTAGCCGATTTTCTCCCAGAAGTCCTCCACGACCTCAGCCGGCGAGAGCTCCAGCGCACGGCCGATCGATGGCACAAGGGGGTCATCCTCGAGCCCTTTACACGCCACACCTTCCGCCACCGCCCAGGCCTCATCATCCGAATCCCCGTCAGCGAGGCAAGCGAAACGAGATCCAGATGCGGCCGCCAGAGAGCCAGCCATCGGTTGGAGTGGTGCTAGGGTTAGCCACCGAGAATGCATCTTCTTGCTTTCTAGATCTCAATCTCGGTGGGCATACTGCAGGCTGCAGACCGACGAGGAGTTCTCCTCCTCCACCGCCAGTCTAGGCTCTAGCTAGCACAACAGGACAGAGATAAGATTCCAACGAGTCACCGGTTCACCATGGCAGTAAACGTTGCCGTTGCCGCTGCGTTTGTGCTGAAATTGGCAGGGCATGGAGGATGCAAATGTTCAATCACATAGCAGCTGGCCCTGCATTGCCATGGACCATGAAGCCATGCCAAGCTAAGAGCATCTCCACCGGCGCCCCCAAATGGTGACCGGCAGGGCGCCGGACGGGCCGTTTCAGGGACGCCGACAGGCCCTCCCAAAATTTTGGGTTCGGGCTCCCACACCGGCAGCCCCGAAACGCCGGCCCCAAAACAATGTCAAACATATACAAAAATGCATAATTTGACATGTATTGCATTTGAAGTTTCAAATACGAGATTCAATAGATTACATGCCAAATTAAAGTTCATGCATTGGTCTCACTCCGTGTAACCAAATCACCGTGAACACATGGCTACCAAAAAGATGCATCGAAGGCTCATGAAATGCTCAAAGAGATGACGACACCTCCTCCACCTCCTCATCGACCTCCTCCACCTCCACCACCTCCATCCCCGGCGGCTGATACGTCTCTAACGTATCTATAATTTTTGATGCTCCATGCTTGTTTTTACACCATTTTCTTAGTGTTTCGTTACACTTCATGGCATTTTTATGCATTTTCCAGAACTAACCTATTAACAAGATGCCACAGTGCCAGTTCCCTGTTTTCTGCCGTTTTTGTGTTTCAGAAAGTTACACAGGAAATATTCTCGGAATTGGACGAAACAAAAGCCAAACATCCGGAAATTTACCGAAGCTTCCAGAGAACCGAAGAGGAGACAGAGGGGGGCCACAGGGTAGCCACACCACCAGGGGGCGCGGCCTGCCCCTGGCCCGCGCCCACCTGTGGTGAGGCCCCCCTGGTCCACTTCTGGCGCCGCCCCTTCGCCTATAAAGACCCCCCGATGGGAAAAACCTAAATACCCGATCACTTTTCCAGAATACATCACGATCCGCCGCCGCCATCGACCCGAGATTGGGAGGGTCTAGAAGCTCTTCCCGGCACCCTGCCAGAGAGGGGAATCGCCACCAGAGGTCTTCTTCATCGCCATGCTTGCCTCTGGCGCGATGAGTGAGTAGTCTATCTTGGACTATGGGTCCATAGCAGTAGCTAGATGGTTGTCTTCTCCACCATGTGCTTCATATTTAGATCTCGTGAGCTGCCTTACATGATCGAGATTACCGTTATATAATTCTACATGTTGTGTTTATTGGGATCTGATGAATATTGGTGTTATGATTGAGTTGATGTGCTGAATATTATCTTATGTTATCTCTATGTTGTTTATGATCTTGCATGCTCTCCGTTGTTAGTAGCTATCTTGGCCGAGTAGTTGCTAGTGACTCCAAGAGGGGGTATTTATGCTCGATAGTTGGGTTCATGCCTCTATTTAATTTGGGGGAGTGACAGAAACCTCTAAGGTTGTAGATGTGCTGTTGCCACTAGGGAGAAAACAACATTCATATGCTCAAGGGCATATGCTTTGTTTACATTACACACTTTGCTTAATGCAGTTATCTGTTGTTCGCAACTTAATACTTGTGGAGTTCTCAGATTGATTCGCCACAAGTGGATTATTAGTCATAGATGCAGTTGGATGATGGTCTATGTATCTTGTTGTAATGCCCAGAGTAAATCTCATAGTGATCCTCTTGACATATGCACGTTGTCTTTATTCTATCAATTGCCCAACTGTAATTTGTTTACCCAGCATGTGTTATTTTATCTTATGGAGAGACACCACTAGTGAACTGTGGATCCTGGTCGTATTTCCATTATATTGCTATCACCTATTTACTTTACTCGCATATTACTATTGCTTTCCACTCGATACGCTCATACCCTTTGTTTCAAGTAAACCGGTGAGATTGACAACCTCATCGTAAGTTGGGAACAAAATATTTGGTTGTGTTGTGTGCAGGTTCTACGTTGCCGCTCGCAAATCAAAGCTTGGACAAGGCGCCCTATAAATTGTCCAGAGCTGTCGCGAAGCTAGCAGGCATCACCTTCTGGAGTATTGTATTTTTCCTACTGGATTGATAACCTTGGTTTTATAACTGAGGGAAAACTTGCTGCTATATTCATCAAACCTTCTCTTGGGGTTTCCAACTGGCCGGTTATTTTACTTCATCAACAAACGCAATCAAGCTTTCTGGCATCATCATCACCGCGCCATCAACAAGTTTTCTAGCGCCGTTGCCGGGGAAAAAGAAGACTTCTGCAAGGGGAGTTTCGCACGCACATCCTTTACTTTGTTTTAAGTTTTTCTTTACTTTATTTTTACTTGCATCGTTTTATCGAAAACACAAAAAAATTAGTATCCTTTATAGTTGTTACTTTATTACTTCTAGTTCATTATGTTGTTCCCTAAGTACGTTTTGGAGGACCTCTTAGTAGGTAGTGGTTCTATTATTGGGAATAGTAACATCGAGGAGTTCTTTAATCATATTAGTATGCATAAAGATGTTGAGGAAAAGTCTTTGGCTGAGCTTGCTCCTAGTTATGAAGTTGCTTCTGCTTATTTAATTCACATGTTAGAAGCTAGGTTTGCTAGCCTTAATCCTTTTATGCAATACATGTTTCTTAAGCTTCATGATATTGAGGATCCTGAAAAAAAAGCTTTTATCTTGGAAACTTTGCGCATAGAATTTAGAGATGTTGCCATTGAGGCTAGGAAAGTTTTTAAGAAATTTAATAAGCTTGGCTCGCCTGTAGAGGTTGTTGGCACAACCAATGAAGATTTTAGAGTACCAATACCTTGTAAACTTGTAGGAATTCATGATGCTTTGGAAAAGAATTTCAATTGGATTTGTCCTGAAAACCTTTTTGATGAAAGTAGTGTACCAAAGAGTGATCATAAAGGGTCTTCAAAAACTCATTTGGACACAATTCAATTCATTGTTGAAAAGACTCCTACGATTGATCTTAATGCCTCTTTCGAAAATACTTGATTCGCACTTTCTGCGCCTAGGTCAAAGGCGTTAAAGAAAAGCACTCTTGGGAGATAACCCAATGTTTTTACTTTCAGTACTTTTTCTTTTATTTGAGTCTTGGAAGTTATTACTACTGTAATAACCTCTCCTTATTATTTTTATTTTGTTTTTGTGCCAAGAGAAGCCTCTAATTTGAGTGAGGTAAGATTTGAGGATGTTGCTGTCCTGAAACAGTTTTCGGTGCTGCACCGTAAAAATTTGTGAAAATTCTCTGTAAATCTTTTGGACCTGTGATTTCTTGTGCATATGCCCCAGGTTATATCAAAACTTTCATTAGTTGAACACTTTTTGATTTGAGCAACAGAAAACCCTCTAAATAATCGACCTTTGTCAGCTGTTCTGTTTTGACAGATTTCTGCTAATATTTGTGTTTGCTGCTTTATCGCTTTCTTTTTGAGTTCTTTTGATCACGGAACTTTTGGGGAAGTTGCTACAGTATTATATGCTTTATATGTTGTGGTTTTCAGTTGAAACCTGAAGCAAAAAGGGTTGATTCAATGCTATGCTTACACTAATGTTGCTAATAGAATTGTGTTTAGTTTTGTATGAAGGAAGTTTTCAAGTGTAGGGATTGGAGAATGATGAGATGAGTTGAAGAATGGAAAAAAAGCTCAAGCTTGGGGATGCCCACGCACCCCAAGAAATATCCAAGAGGTACAAGCGTCAAAGCTTGGTGATGCCCCCGAGGCACCCCTTCTTCATCGGCAAAAATCATGTCACCTTTCAACACACTATATTTTTATTGCTTCATGCATTATGCGTTTTTCTTGGAGCGTCAGTTGTTTTAGTTTTCAGATTTGTTTATTTTTTTTGCTGCAATAAATGGTTGGACCCCAACAAATTTCTTTTGGAGAAGTTGCCTTACTTTTCATTTGCCAAGAACACTCCGTTTTTCACTCTTATCGTTTCAACGAGTGTTCTCTTTTTCTAGAACTGCGTTTAGTTTTTGATTTTCGCCTTGATTTTTGTTCAGATCTTGTTATATATTTTTATCAGGGTGTATTTTGACCTCTGGTCCATGTTGGTTTTTATCAAAAGAGTTGTTTCAAAAAAGTTCGAATGGTGTTGGAAAAGAGAAAAAGCTTTATGCAAAAAAGTGGTACAAGAAGGAGCTTGTGTAGACTGCGGCCTAGGCTTTTGCATGTCGTGCTTGATGTCTTTTTGATAGTATTCTTAGTGGTTTTGCTGTAGCATGACTTGTCTCAAATGAATGAGATTGCTTAATGAGCCTTCAAAAAAATCATGCGTTGTTTTAATTATTTGGAAGCATTATTTTGGTTTTCTTCTTGATGCTTTATTTGGATTGACTTGGCGCATGCTCACACATGTTAGACTCATACAAAGTCGCCATTGCCTCTATGATCATTTAGTTTTTGACTTTTGATGCCATCTTATGCTTCTTTTAATGTCGCTTTGTCGCTTTGCATGATTATGGCCGTTATTGCTCTCTTAGTTGGTCACTCCTTGTCTTTTGCTAGCCCTCGTTTTATACTGAGTATGAGCTCTACTCGTGCATCTAACTCCTAAAAACCAAGTTTGCCATTGTGTCCACTATAAATTCCTATGCATGGTATTTGTAAGCCATTCCAAGTAAATTTTCATGTGCCACCTTTCAAAACTTTCAACTACTTCTCATTTTGTGCCACTATTTTTAGCTCATGGGGACGTAGTGGTCGGAATTGCTATCTTCTATATTAAATTAAGTACCCCTCGACTAGGCAGCTTCATCTGCTCGTCATTAATTTTGCATGAGAGCTGGTCAGACCATTGCAATCTAATTCTAAAAAAAAGAAAAAAAGGCACTCCTCCATGGTATGTGAATGTTGGTGGGCACCCGATGGAATCGGTTAGCCATGGTTTGAGAAAGAAAAAAAAGGTGGGGAGGAGTGCCAAAGCTTTATAAAAGAGCACCAATGTGCCAATTTTTCAAAGAACTCGGAACTGCTCTCACTTGTTTATTATGAAAGATAGTAAGACCCCATTGCCAGTCGTTGACATGAAACAACCACCTCTCAAAACCCAATTTTTATCTCTGTTTTACAAATGAAAAGCTCTAGCACATGTTTAATCACTGCTTCCCTCACTAGTGGGAAAATGCTTATAGATAGATGTTTTATTAGTGGAGCACATTATTCAATATGCTCCACTAGTATTTACTAGTGGCGCATTTGTAAATATGCTCCACTGATAATTATCTTACTAATGGCGCATATTGTTCAGAATGCGCCACCAATATCCATGTGGGACCCACCAAAAGGGTCGTCGACAAATATCATGTCTTATCAATGGCGCATTTGCTATATGCGCCACACATATTTGACCTATTAGTGGCGCATATGGCAAAATGCGCCACTGATAACTCAAATATCAGTGGCGCATATGCAAAATGCGCCACGCATAACTGGCGGGAATTTTTTTCACCCGCCACCCACCCCTCCCCCCCCCGTGGGTCGCCTTTTTAGTCTTTTATAAAATAAAAGAAAATGATAAAAGGTTTGAAAAAAATTCAAAAAATCAGATTTAGTTATGTTATGTGATCTAGTAAGTAAGAAAAATAATAAAAATGAATTTTGATATTTTTTACAAAAAAACTTTATGTCTCGATAAAACGGCCATAACTTTTGCATACGAAGTCGGATTAAAAAGTTTTTTATATGAAAAAGTATCTACACGAAAAGTTACATCCGAATTCAACGATCTTTGGTCGTTTTGACAAATTTTAGATTCTCAAAATTCAAAAGGAAAAATAGACTTTTTTGCACTTTTATATTTTCAAATTTTTATTTTTATTTTTATTTTTAGATCAAAATTTATATTGGATTAAACTTTTGGATTAGTTATATACACACACATAGCACACATGCAGATATATACAGACATATACACACATATATACACACATACACACATATATGCATACATACACACACAAATACACACATAGACACATATATGCACACATACACACATATATACGCACATATACGCACACATACACACACAAATACACACATAGACACACATATACACATACATATACGCACATATACACACACATACACACACAAATACACACATAGACACACATATACGCACACATACACACACATATACGCACATCTACGCACATATATATGCACACATGCATACATATACACACATATACGCACACATATACACACATATACGTACATATACGCACATATATATGCACACATGCATATATATACACACATATATGCACACATATACACACATATACGCACATCTACGCACATATATATGCACACATGCATACATATACACACATATACGCACACATATACGCACATATATGTACATATACGCACATATACGCGGACATACATACACATATACACACACATATACATATACACATATACACACATATACACACATATACGCACATACACACACATATACACACAAGTACACATAGGCCTTAAGAGGATTGATATGATAGTAATATCAATAAAAACTTGGGTAGGTTAGGGATAACTCATCCAAATAGAATGGAGAAGTTAAGCGTGCTCAGCCCGGAGTAGTCTAAGGATGGGTGACCTAGTGGGAAGTCAAGAAATTCGGTGTGATTTGAAAATGTTCCTCATGTGATAAAATCCTCAAAAAATTGAAATACAATAGTTTTTTCACATTATTTCGATTTTTATGATTTTCAAAAAAAATTGGTTTTTTTCAATTTTTTCAATTTTTGAATTTTCAAAGGCTACTAGTGGCGCATATAGCAATATGCGCCACGCATAGGCAAATTATGTGTGGCGCATATTGAGATGCGCCACTGATAAACTGTTACTAGTGGCGTGGCATTGGTGGCGCATCCCATATGCGCCACGCATAGGCCAAAATGGTGCGCCACCAATAGCCTTTTTTCCACTAGTGCCTCCGCGAAGGGCCTTTCTTTTACTTTTATGTTGAGTCACCACCTTCTACCTTTATGCACGGTCTAAGAGAGCATAGTTGGCATTCTGAGTATAATGTGCATTGTCCCAAAGTTTTCATTGATTGATTCATGATGTTGGTTTCACTTGTTCTCAAATTACTTGTATCTAGTCGCCCTCTTAAACTTGAAGGTGTCCTATGCATTTATGTTTTGCTCTCTCATGAAGGACAAGCTGAAAACCATTTGCTATGTTTTTCCATATGATTTGAACACACATTTGACTTTCATTGTTTCATTTTTATGATCTTTAATTTGTGTTCTTTTTCATGTTATAACATGGTTGCTAAGTTTCTTTTATCAAGATTATATCTTTCATGCCCATGTTTTAAGTTCTTTTGATCCCAGCACACAACGCTTACATATATGATCAAGATTGTGTAGGTGCATGTCACCTCAAAAATTATTTCTTTTGTTATCACTTACCTACTCGAGGACGAGCAGGAGTTAAGCTTGGGGGTGCTGATACGTCTCTAACGTATCTATAATTTTTGATGCTCCATGCTTGTTTTCACACCATTTGCTTAGTGTTTCGTTACACTTCATGGCATTTTAATGCATTTTCTGGAACTAACCTATTAACAAGATGCCACAGTGTCAGTTCCCTGTTTTCTGCTGTTTTTGTGTTTCAGAAAGTTACATAGGAAATATTCTCGGAATTGGACGAAATAAAAGCCAAACATCCAGAAATTTACCGAAGCTTCCAGAGAACCGAAGAGGAGACGGAGGGGGGGGCCATAGGGCGGCCACACCACCAGGGGGTGCGGCCTGCCCCTGGCCCGCACCCACCTGTGGTGAGGCCCCCCTGGTCCACTTCTGGTGCCGCCCCTTCGCCTATAAAGACCCCCCGATGGGAAAAACCTAAATATCCGATCACTTTTGCAGAATACATCGCGATCCGCCGCCTCCATCGACCCGAGATCGGGAGGGTCCAGAAGCTCTTCCCGGCACCCTGCCGGAGAAGGGAATCGTCACCGGAGGTCTTCTTCATCGCCATGCTTGCCTCCGGCGCGATGAGTGAGTAGTCTACCTTGGACTATGGGTCCATAGCAGTAGCTAGATGGTTGTCTTCTCCACCATGTGCTTCATGTTTAGATCTCGTGAGCTGCTTTACATGATCGAGATCACCGTTATGTAATTCTACATGTTGTGTTTGTTGGGATCCGATGAATATTGGTGTTATGATTGAGTTGATGTGCTGAATATTATCTTATGTTATCTCTATGTTGTTTATGATCTTGCATGCTCTCCGTTGTTAGTAGCTATCTTGGCCGAGTAGTTGGTAGTGACTCCAAGAGGGGGTATTTATGCTCGATAGTTGGGTTCATGCCTCTATTTCATCTGGGGGAGTGACAGAAACCTCTAAGGTTGTAGATGTACTGTTTCCACTAGGGAGAAAACAACATTCATATGCTCAAGGGCATATGCTTTGTTTACATTACACACTTTGCTTAATGCAGTTATCTGTTGTTCGCAACTTAATACTTGTGGAGTTCTCGGATTGATTCGCCACAAGTGGATTATTAGTTATAGATGCAGTTGGATGACGGTCTATGTATCTTGTTGTAATGCCCAGAGTAAATCTCATAGTGATCCTCTCGACATATGCACGTTGTCTTTATTCTATCAATTTCCCAACTATAATTTGTTTACCCAGCATGTGTTATTTTATCTTATAGAGAGACACCACTAGTGAACTGTGGATCCCGGTTCTATTTCTATTATATTGCTATCACCTGTTTACTTTACTCGCACTGTTTACTTTACTCGCATATTACTATTGCTTTCCACTCGATACGCTCATACCCTTTGTTTCAAGCAAACCGGTGAGATTGACAACCTCATCGTAAGTTGGGAACAAAGTATTTGGTTGTGTTGTGTGCAAGTTCCACGTTGCCGCTCGCAAAGCAAAGCTTGGACGAGGCGCCCTATAAATTGTCCGGAGCTATCGCGAAGCTAGCAGGCATCACCTTCTGGAGTATTGTCTTTTTCCTACTAGATGAATAACCTTCGTTTCATAACTGAGGGAAAACTTGCTGCTATATTCATCAAACCTTCTCTTGGGGTTTCCAACTGGCCAGTTATTTTACTTCATCAACAAACGCAATCAAGCTTTCTGGCATCATCATCACCGCGCCATCAGCGGCACCACAGGCGGCTCCTCCACATCCGGCTGCACAACCTGCGGATCCTCCACCGCCGGCTCGTGGGCACTCATAAACTCCTTCACGATGCGATCACGAATCATCATGTACCATGTCTTGGTCAATGGATCCATGCCCTCCAATGGCATTGACAAGATCTTGGCTTCCTCCACCATCTTGGTCAACTCAAAGCTCTTTGCATCATTTTTGGCCTTGATCAAGGTAGCTTCCGCTTCTATCTTGGCGGCTAGGACCCTCTCCCTCTCAAGCGCCAACTTCTCCTATTGAGTTTCTTTGATCTCCTTCCACCTTGCATCTGACCTATCATAGAGCTCCTTGGAGTTGGCGTTCATGGAATCCACAAACATGCTGACGTCAGCCTCAAATCCACCGCCGAATGAGCCGACATTCCTATCTGCCTTGGCCTTCTTGGTCCCGGTAGGGCGTCCCTCGGAGGAAGGCACCGCCGGAATTGTCCCTTCTTCACCGGTCTTGCCCTCATTGAGTGTGCGCCGAACACGAGCCCATTTATTGCAACCTTGTAGTTTTTGGAAACAATGCATCATGGTGAATTCTTTGCCCTCGTTCTCTCTTTTGTAAATTTTGAGAGCATCAAGCAACTACAAGCATCAAACAAAGCAAATATGAAATGAACTACAAGCATAGCAAACATAAATGAAATACAAGCATAGTAAACATAAATGAACACAATATATCCATAGCAAACATAAATGAACACAATATATCAATAGCAAGCAAATATGAACACAATATATCCATAGCAAACATAAATGAACACAATATATCCATAGCAAGCATATCAAACAAAAATGAACACAATATATCCATAACAAACATAAATGAACACAATATATCCATAGCAAGCAAATATGAACACAATATATCCATAACAAACATAAATGAACACAATATATCCATAGCAAACATAAATGAACACAATATATCCATAGCAAGCATAGCAAACATCAATGAACTACAATCAAGAAACTTACTAGATCCATCGCACTCTTCCCACTTTCGTTCCTATTGCGCACGGTCTCAAGATTGCCATGAAACTTGTTGCATATGGTCTTTATCACACTCCACCTATGAGAGATGGCGCCTTCATTGTGGTTCATTTGTATCGTCGCATTCTCACCAATGTGGCGGCGCTCATTGAATTCATCTAGAATTCTTGCATAGTACTTGCCAAGAGTTTGGTTGGCGCTGGTGATAGGATCAAGACTCATCGCTTTTCCACGACTCAATGAGGCACTCATCTTCCAAAGCTTTCCACTTGGAATGGTGGGTGCCGGCCGCTCCCACCCGCGGCTTCCCCTTGCGGACGGTCTTGCCGGTGTCGGCGTCGACCACCTCAATTGTCTCCTCGATCTCATCGCCCTCAGCTTGACCATCCTGAAATCAAGTTAGACATGTACGCCGTGCCCTCCTCGTCGTTTAACATCATGTGGGCGCCGGGCATTTCGTCGAACACCTCATGCGCCTGGCAATTCATCGAACATGGAGCGGGTGGCGTCGGGGGTGGAACCAGCAAACATGTTGGGGGCGCGGCGCATGTCTGGCGACTCGAACGCGGTGTAGTCGATGTTGAGGTCGACGTGGACTCCGTCTGGCTGGGGTGCTGTCATCGGCGAGAACACGCCCACGCCGCCGTCGACGGTGCTCGGGTATTTCTGGCTCTCCCCGAACTCCGGGGACATGCGGGATGGCGGTAGCCTTGGCAAAAACAGCATGCTGTCGTCGGTGCTGCTACGAGCCGCCACCAGCGATGAATCACCGGCGCTCGTTCCCTGGCTCGCGGCGTAACTTGCGAAACACGCGGCCTGGGCGGCCTCCGCGTCCTGCTGTCACTGGATCGCGTGGCGTCGTTGCCGCTCCGCGGTGACGACGACGCGCTGGGCCAGCTCTTTCGCCCAATCCGCGTCGGACATGTTCGCCGGCTTCACCTTCGGTGCCACCGCACGCGGCTTTTTCATACCCGCCGCAGCCTTCTTTGGTGGCATGGTTGTGGACGGGGTGGTGGCGCGGAGGGTGAGAGGCGGCGGGTAGGGATCAGGGAGACGAGGCAGCGACGCGGGGGAGGGGGGGTGTGCTCTGGGCGTGAACCGGCGGGGAGCGGCGGGAAATGGAGGGTTTGGTGGGGAGAATGGTGGGATATGGGGAAACCGGTGGGAAAGCGGTGGTGTCGCTGCCTAGGGGGCCCCAGGCGTCGGATTGGCGCTGCCGCGAGCTGCCGGTGCTCCCGATAGGATCCTGCCGCACAGGGCCGGCACGGGAGCGCCGACTCATTTATTAGGCTCGC
Source organism: Dactylis glomerata (assembly GCA_007115705.1). Taxonomy (NCBI): domain Eukaryota; kingdom Viridiplantae; phylum Streptophyta; class Magnoliopsida; order Poales; family Poaceae; genus Dactylis; species Dactylis glomerata. The sequence continues at coordinate 884,108 of QXEO01000267.1, forward strand.
CCACGCGCCGGCTTGATTTTGGGGGCGTCGGTGCGGGCCGGTTTTCGGCTCCGAGCCCAAATTCCGCACCGGCCGTGTTTTGGGAGGCGTTTTGGAGGCGCCGGTGGAGATGCTCTAAGCTAGGCTAGTGTTTGCAGATTGCATCAGAAAAAAAAACCCATCATATATATAGCTAGCAACGTCGTTTTGATTTTGACAGCAACTTTGGACAGCATATGTGTAGCACGACATCCTTGTCTCCTAATTTTCGGCCAGGGGTTAACCGCAAGAATATGAGTCCAACATAAATCACGTGTTTAGCATGTGACTGTTTTTTTATCAAAAATTAGACAGCATATCAGTTTGTAACTTCTGGTGCACACATTTCTCAATTTGTATGACCAGTTAATCATGTTTATAAGTTATGTAATTTAAATACACATATAAAGCAAGTTGTGTGACCTACGATATCATTTACTCAGTAGAAAATGCACCCGGCTGCAACTTTGATTACCGGATTATCTAGCTGGTGATTAAGCAGATGGCTACAACTCATCTAGATTCGTCCTGCAACCAAATCCATCTACATTCATCCTTCGAACGGAGTGCACAGCTAGAGTCTTGCATAATTTTAAAAAGAGGTGCCAAAATGTCTAAATGCGAAGCCAGAAGGTAGAGCTGTTTGGGCAGAGGCATGCCTCGCACGTGACAGGCTGACAGCGACGCATCCTGACCTCACGCTGTCACGCATGGCAACATTCTTACATCTCCATGGCGACATCCAACCTCCGCTTCTGTCAACTCCAAGACGCTCTTCGCCGTAGATGCCAGCAAATATCCCCTTTCATGTACTCCAAAAGTGCCCCAAAATCACTTATTTTCCTGCCCATATATACTCGTACAAGTGCGCGTCATAGCTGTGTCACGCAATCCAACTTCGCAGGAAACTTAGTTTACAACTTTATGTACTGCTCTGTCCGAGGTAAATGTTTTGTCTTATTTCTGTATAGTGTATTTAGATATAGCAAGTTGCCTAACAACTTTTTGTGTGGAGTGAGGAAAATGCTCGCCACGTGATCACATCATGCGCACACACTCGCTTCCCTATATCCATTTATATAAACCTGTTTTCTGAAAACTATCTATTTATACTAGTACTACACTGTATCGTGCTCTGTGGTCATCGTGCGACTTCTTTGTGCTTCCGCTTGCGAGGGCGTAGTTCAGTTTCAGTCAATACCACCACCAACTCACCAAGGCATACCACCTTTGCATTTGCTCCATCCAGCGCCATGGGCTCCCTCGCCGCCGCCGACGAGCCGCTGCCTCCTCTCCGGTACCCTCCTGCTCGCCGCGACAGCGACATTGTGGACGACTACCATGGAGTTCTTGTGCCAGACCCCTACAGATGGTGAGTTATTCGCTTGTTTTCTGTTCGTCCGGCCGGCAATCTGGCTTCAGTTGTTTCTCTAGCTTGTTGAATCAAAAGAAAAGCACAATCATGTTTGCATATCTTGCAAGTTTGTTTGCACCTCTATGTCTCTACGGTCCACAGTAATGTTACTCATTCCGTAGATTACATTCTTTCGCGTCCATGAACTTCGCCCAATTTTGAGACATGCATGTAGACCGGAGAGAAGCAGTAGTATTTGTACATCCAAGATTCAGATTGTTTGCGTTTTCAGCTAAGGTATCCATCCGGTCTCCGTCCATTCTACTGGGTGCGTGTGATGAGCCTTGATTCATGCGCCTGCCATGGCCTACGGATGCCCTGACGCTGCCCACTGTTATTGTAGAAAGAAAAAAACAGAGTATCGTGCGTTTTCATGAAAGAAGGATGATTTTAGGACGGAAATCCACTTTGGTTCAGGCGCAAAAAGATAATTTTTTTGAAAAAATATCTTGGTGTAAAGTTATGCTCACTCGCAAAGTTACGCGAGAAAAAGTTAATTTTTGGCCTATGTAAAAAAGATAATTTTTGGTGCTATAAAATTACCATTTACGTGGCATTTTTTTTGTCCTTTTACATAGGCCACAAAAATATCTTTTCTCTGTGAAACTTTGTTTAGATACACCCGGAAAATTGTTATCCAGATTTTTAGACATTTTGAAATGAATTTAAAATGTATTATTTATAATATATGCTTTTAATCCTATGAGCCAAAACACTGCCCGGTTTTAGGCACCCCTTTGGGCAGTACAGTAATAATAACACTTAATCCCCCTGCCACGCCGGAAGAGGATAACTGCTCCATTCATTTCACTGTGGAGTATCTCTAATCTATACTGTACGCCACGTGCTTCTCTGGATTCTATGCAGTAAACTGGAGAAGTACCGACACCAGTACTTTTTAATCTACAAGAAAATTAAGCAATTCTTACGAGGGAATTGCACTTACCACCAGATCTTGTTCATAGCATTGCACAAATTATCATATGAATTCTATCAAAAAAATCATTATATGGATAGATTTTTTGTACATTTCACTAGGTTTTATTCTAATTAGTTGCAAGGAAGTCTAAAACCCTCTTAACAGCTAGCCTAAATAAGATTATGTTTCCGGAACTAGTGATCCTATTGTATACAGTGTGGCATTAATGGAGTGAAATTTTTTGGCTCCCGGACATCGGTGATTTTTTCTTTCAAAAATCACAGTATAAGTTTTAAAAAAATCTGTAAATAAATCTAAGCATAGTTAACGATGTAATCTACAAGCATGCAAAATCTCAATCCAAAATTCTTTGAATTGTAGGCTACACAAAAATGACATTTGATAAAAAATGGAGATTTGAAAATAAGCATACTTATATCTACATGTTTGTCATTTTTATGTAGCTCAGAATACAAAAGATTTAACATTGATATTTGGCGTGTATATATGATACATTGTTAATATCTGAATTTTTTGTAATATTTTTGAAACTCGTAAATGTGATTTTCAAACTTTTTAAAATAATAGGATCACTGCTGCTTGGGAGCCAAAGACACTGTTCGGTTACTAATATTTATTGTCTCCTAAACAGTTCTCCTTATATGGATGCACTACATCAAAATATATTGACATGCAGTTGGCTAAACCAACTTGAGTTCGTTCTTACTTTTGCTGCTAAGCTAAATGTTAAGGGGCATTACATTTTTTTGCAACTAATTAGAATAAGAAATGGTGGAATGTGCAAAAGTTATGTCCATGTGGTAAGCTGTGCAACTCTATGAACTCAACATGGTGGAATGTGCAGTTCCCTCCAATTCTTACAGTTTTACACAGAAGTTGTTAATTAAGATCAATGAATTGAATTTCCCATTTTCCACGTCTTAAATCGAGTCAATCATATTTGTAGCACTGTTGGCACGCAGTTTAATTCCGTGAGTGAGGTACGCAGGATGGAGGATCTGGAGTCGGATGAGACGAAAGAGTTCGTCCGCGCGCAGGCGGCCGTGTCCGACGCCGTGCTCTCCACCTGCGACCACCGCGGCCGCCTGCGCGGGCAGCTGACGGCGCTCCTGGACCACCCGCGCCACCGCGCCCCGTTCAAGCGCGCCGGCAGCTACTTCTACTTCCACAACCCGGGCCTCCTCCCCCACAGCGTCCTCCACGTCCAGCACGGGCTGGGCGGCGAGCCGGAGGTGCTGCTCGACCCCAGCACGCTCAGCGACGACGCCACGGTCTCGCTGTCCATGGTCGGCGTCAGCGACGACGCCGAGCACCTGGCCTACGGCACCAGCGCCAGCGGCTCCGACTGGGTCACCATCAGCGTCATGCGTGTCCGCGACAGGCGCCGCCTGCCGGACACCCTGTCCTGGGTCAAGTTCTCGCGCATGGCGTGGACCCGCGACGGGAAGGGCTTCTTCTACTCGCGTTTCCCAGCCCCAAAGTAAGTTGGTGTAACTGTACTTGTGTGATGCAGATGGAGTATAGTGTGCTTGATGCTTGGCGTGGCATGGCTGGTTTTGGTGAGCAGGGAAGACGATGGCGTGTCGGATTCTGGGATCAGGACTGATGTTAACCTCAACCACGAGGTCTACTACCATGTCCTCGGAACCGATCAGTGTGAGGATGTGCTGTGCTGGAGAGACCCCCAGCATCCCAAGTACATCTACACCCCTGAAGTTACAGAGGACGGCAAGGTACACTAGGCACTGAACTTTAACACTGACAGAAACAGAGAGATTATTCAGTAGCTGATACATTTTGGTACTGTGTTGCAGTATGTGCTCCTGTCGGTTTCAGAAACTTCAGAGCCAGTGAACAAGCTGTTCTACTGCGACCTCACAGCTCTTCCCCACGGTCTAGCAGGCATCAATGGAACCAACAAAATGCTTCCTTTCGAGAAGCTCGTCGACGAATTCGAAGCCTACTACGGAGTCATCGCCAACGACGCCACCCGGTTCACGATCCTCACAAACAAAGACGCTCCAAGGTACAAACTGTCTCGGGTCGACGTCACCGATCCACAATCATCGTGGACGGATGTTCTCCCTGAAGACGACAAGGCTGTCCTAGAATCGGTTTGCGCCGTTCACGGCGACAAGCTTCTGGTGAACTACCTGTCGGACGTCAAGTACGTGCTGCAGATGAGGAGCCTGTCCACCGGGGAGCTGCTCCATGGCATACCCATCGACATCGGCAGCGTCAACGGGATCACCGGCAGGCGGGCCGACTCCGAGGTGTTCGTCGAGTTCTCGAGCTTCCTTACTCCGGGGATCATCTACAGGTGTGATCTCAGAGCCGGGGCTCCTGAGATGAATATCTACAGAGAAATCTCGGTTCCTGGGTTTGATCGCACAGAGTTCGAAGCGAAGCAGGTAAAATTCGCTTAACTGAAGAAATTACGCCTCAACTTCGTGTAGCTATATTTAAGTTGCGGTTCAGTTAACTTTGGTTTGTGTTTTCTCAGGTGTTCTACCCGAGCAAGGACGGGACCAAGATCCCGATGTTTGTCGTGTCCAGGAAGAACATCCGCCTTGACGGGTCACACCCGGCCCTGCTCTTTGGCTACGGCGGCTTCGGCATGAGCGTGACGCCGCAGTTCAGCGCCGCCCGCGTCGTCCTCATGAGGAACCTCGGGTTCGTGACCTGCGTCGCCAACATCAGGGGCGGCGGGGAGTACGGGGAGGGCTGGCACAAGGCCGGCTCGCTCGCGAACAAGCAGAACTGCTTCGACGATTTCGTCGCCGCCGGCGAGTTCCTCGTGTCCGCCGGGTACACGGGCCCGAGCCGGCTGTGCATCGAGGGCGGCAGCAACGGTGGCCTCCTGGTGGCCGCCTGCATCAACCAGGTTAGCCTTGATCTGTGCGACGTTGCAGCAGCAACAAAAAATTGGTCGCGGAATGCTGCAGAGAGAAATGTGAGCTGAGATTGCTTTTTGCTGTTGCAGCGGCCTGATCTTTTCGGGTGTGCTCTTGCTCACGTCGGTGTCATGGACATGCTTCGGTATCACAAGTTCACCATAGGTGTGTTGTTTTGCCTGTCCCCTCCTGAATATCACATCTTGTCTGTTTCACAGTGCAAGTTCTCATCGTCTGAACTTAATCCAGGTCGTGCGTGGACTTGCGATTTCGGCTGCTCCGAGAACGAGGAAGAATTTCAGTGGCTTATCAAGTATGGAACTGTTTACTTAAACTGACGAAGCACAGTCGCTGGCTTCTGTTGTTTCTGTATTTCTCAGTCGCTTCATAACGACCGCGAATGCAGGTACTCCCCTCTGCACAACGTGAGGCGGCCGTGGGAGAAGTGCGCCGCCGGCGACCACCGCCGCCAGTACCCTTCCATCATGCTGCTGACGGCGGACCACGACGACCGCGTGGTGCCGTCACACACGCTAAAGTTCCTCGCGGTACACTGCGTGCTCTAGAGCCATAACTTAGCATCGTTTTATTACCGTACAAAAACTGACGATCTGTTGGGTGTCATCCGTCAGACGATGCAACATATCCTGTGCACGAGCGTGGAGTACAGCCCCCAGACGAACCCGATCGTCGCCCGGATCGACTGCAAGAGCGGCCATGGCTGCGGCCGCTCCACGCAGAAAATCGTACGCGCTTACTGATTTGCATCAGAGAAAATCAAACTTTTTCTTGACCACTTTGTGCTGTCAACATGATTTTTGCTGTCGTAGCTGAATTGCTTGCTGAATGCTGATGCGTTTGTTTTGTGGATGGCTGGCAGATCGACGAGGCTGCGGATCGTTACGCGTTCGCTGCTAAGATGATGGGGGTCTCTTGGATCGATTGAGACCGATCTCCACACGGACGGATGACTATGACTCTGTGGTTGGCCATACAGGGAACTAAGCTAATACGGGGGTGCTTCTACTGAACACACCTTATCCATGGCCATACAGGCTTTTGGGTGTTCACTAAGGAAGTACTGTTTTCTAATTCTAACCTGCATCTGTCGGGATTGCATATGCTCTGCTGCGGTGCCCGCGTGCAGCTTAACATGACAAAAAAAGGGAAACATGAGTGCATTGTTCTGAATTTGTTATCCCTAGTTGTTTCTTGGGTAACTATTATCTATGAGCAATAATATTTCTCACGGGTTTGTCTACATTGAAGTCGATCAGATTCTCTTTTATCTAAATTGATGGTGTCAGCCAACTTCTGATGGTGAGGATTAGCCACTGCCTAGCCAATTGGGCTAGGGCAGAAAATATAACTTTGTTTTGGTTTGGTACTGGCCATGAGTGTGTTCTTCAGGAGCTTGCTACTGAACTTCATATAATCCCTATTGATTAATAAAGGTTTGGTTTTACCCGAAAAAAAAGGATGGTGTCAGCCATCTGATGTAATCTCGAGTCCACACATACCTGTGTGAATCTCAACATGAAGACAATGGAGGGGTTCACGACGTCAATTCATTCACCGATTTAGACATAAGAAAAGTCTAATGCGACTTATATTTAACAAAACATATTTCTCATGAGGACGATGAAGGTTCACTGAGAATTACTAAGTTTAGGCTCCTCGGACATGAGTGCAATGAGTTGATGACATGAGTTGTCTAAACTGGTCACATCAATAGCCTCTCGTTTCGAGCAGGGATGGAGGCAGGATTGCATAATTTGCAAGTTAAGGGCAGGGTGGTTAGAGAAAAAGAATGCAAAATCTGCACTATTTTTAAAAAATTAGGAGCAAATCAATGGTGTTAGGGGGTGGCCCTGCTGGTCCCTATTTCCGCCATGCTTTCGAGTCTCTGAGTAAGATCATCGGTCTATTCTAACGATGTCGGTGTTGTCTCCCTAAATTTGGGGTGCCTCTATCGATATGATTAGTGTGGTTGCCAATATCCTTCATATGTGGTCTACTATTGCGACAAATTAACTAGGTTTTGTCTTCAATGCGTGTACTTCTGAATAGCTCAATATTGTCCATCACCATGACAGTAAGTTCAGCTTATGTAGGGGGAACTAAGGCCCTCATTTCTCACTTCTCTTTCTATCTCATGCCTAGCTCCCTTGAGAGTCTCATTCCCGATTCCTCTCACCTACTCCCTTGCGGCCTCGCGTTGGCAGGAGAGGACGCTGATCTCCTGTAAATAGTGGCAGGTGTAGTTGTAGGTTTAGTGTTGCTTATATTTTTCCTGTATGGCGTTTGGCGTGATGCTATGGGGATTACTCCTCCCGGTGCTTCGGCACGGCGCTGGGTGGCTGATGGAGGGAAAGCTCTGGTGGGTCTCCGAGGCGGAGATCGAAATCTGGAGACAAATCCACCATGATCATCGTCAATAAGCTCATTCATGTTCCAAATCCGGACGAGGTGGTGGTGGTGTTGCTTCCTTCTTCTAACCATCGAGGTGATGGTAAAAGAGGGCGGTGGTGGCTTTACTTCGTCTGGAGATGGGGAGATGGTAATCAAGGTTGCATCCAAGGTGTTCTTCAGGAGTTCATTAACAGTAGTGCTTTTTTGAAGATGGGCCGCCGTCTTGCTGGTGTATCCAATGGTTGTAAGGCGGTCACTCCCTTCGTGGTCGCGTACAAAAGTGTACGCAAGATTCATGCTACAAGAAGAACATATGCTGCTTTCGAGAGTCATACTACGGTGGTCCTTTAGTGGACATTGATGTTTGTAGGCGTTTGTTCAACCTTCAAATGAATAGACCCCATTTCTACTTTAGGACGGTGTTCCACGTCTCCCTCTCCCCAAGTACCATGTTCAAAATGGATAATTTTCAAAATAAGAAGAAAAATAAAGAAATTACGAGTTGCCAGAACAAGTACCAATCCAGATTACAAACCAAGATCTCAACAGAATAAAGTCACCAAAGACTAGTTTCGAAGTACAAACCAAGATGAATGTTGGAAGCAACACCACCGGACTCAAACTACCACTATGAGAAGAGCAGCTAGAGTTAAATCGATAGCCCAGGGGAAGAGCCACCAAGTCCTTCTCGCTGATCATCCTGAGGTTTCTCCCAGCTCTGTTAACTGTAGAATGCTTCTACTTATTGAACATATGTGAGCTTCTAGTGCGGTCGCCTGTAATTTATTAGCACCTTAAAGAATTAGTTCTCTATCATTTTCTTTCCACAAACCTGTCCAATATTTCAAAAACAAAGAAGCATAATAGATAATTTCTAACGGTGACTTTATCGGTTTCTTTTCGAAACATGCCCTATTTCTCAATTTCCGTAGAGCCCAGCACAAAGCTACAACTCCAACAACATGCACATTTGGAAGATTACTGGCATAACAAGAGATCCATTGGAAATACTAAGTAAAATTGCCTAGGCAATCAGTTGTCCCTAATTTTATACTAACTACACTCCACATATATCTAGTCAGTGGATATAAAAGAACAAATGGTGAATGTCCTCTTCGTCCTCACAAAATCTACACTTAGTGTCACCTATCTAACCTCTTTTTGTCCTGCTATTTTTAGTTGCTATTGAGTTATGCCATATCAACCATAGCTATATTTTAATTTTTGCTGATATTCTTTCATTCTATAAATGTTTAAAATTCCTAGTCACCCACACTTCTGTCTGCTTCTTGTACATACTCCTGACAGTAGAAACTTTTTCTCATTTAAGTTCCACAGTTTATCCTTTTTCTCACCAAGTGGATAAATTAACAAAATATCTCACATTCTATTCTGTTGATTCTCCTGATTTTCATCCAACCATCTTCTAAAATGTAAATTTCAATTTTATAACTCTACTGCTTCTCTTACAGAAATTTTCTCTTGAATACTAACCTCATGTAATTTAGGAAAACATGTTTTCAAGGGTAATGATGAGCACCAAGCATCATCCCAGAAACTTATACACTCCGTATTTTCTACTTTCATCTTCCTATTTTGTGAGTAAATATCTCTGACTGTCATCAACTCTAACCAACAGGGAGAGTCAGTCTGTCCTTACTCAAGACAAGCTATAGGTTTACCTCTCACATATTTAGCCCCCACCAGTTTCCGCCATAAACCTTCCTTACTCTCTACACCGCCATTTAACCCACAAACTTGTATTCATTTTGTCCAAATCTTTTATTCCTAGACCTCCTTTTTCTTTTGGTCTAGCAATCAAGTCCCATTTTACCATAAGGCCCTGCTTGGGAGCACAATCTAGATTTCCAACCGTTTTGGGTTCACAGGTGTAATTTACTTCCCCGGAAATACGGGCGGAAAGAAAAAAGGACCTCCTCTGGTCCATGATATTTCCCGGGAGTTACCTAGTTAATCCGTCAGGTTAGGGAAATAAAAACGGTGAACCAAGCAACTTTTTATGACCGCGTCGAAATTTCTTACGGATACAGATATTACGGCCGGTTTTGGCCCAAAAACGACAATCCAAGCGGGGCCTAAGGTATTTTCTGACAGTACTCCCTCCTTGCCAAAAAAAACACCGCTGCTTCTTTATTAACTTAACATTAAAGGTATTATGAAATCTGAATATTGACATGTAATAGACTATGCGACTATTTAAAGAGGCATCAATTAAAAATTTCCTACTAGACAAAGACATAGAGTCACCTTGCCACCCATCTAATTTTTTTTATCTTGTTTCTCCTCAATAAACTCGAGATCTTTAATTCTCAATCTTCCACCTCTCAGAGGAGGTGCTAAGTACTACATTCGTTCCAAAATGTAAGCCTTTTTTAGAATGCTAATTTAGCTTTTTGCTTACATTTCAGAACGGAGGTAATACTTAATTGGCAAAACCCCATCTAGCAATTAAGGATATATGCATATATCTCTAGTTTAATTGAATCATCGGGAGTTAACCACTCTTGTCAAAATTGTTTTAAGACCATACATAATTTCATACAAATAAAGAAGGATTTTCATATTAATGGGCATCTCTACATCATCTCTAAACATTGAACGGTATCATGTGCATATTGAAGCTATGAGATGTTGCACCAAGCCACAAAATTAAATTACTCTCCAGAGCTTTCATAAATATTCTTGCCAGAATATCATCAATTAAGTTAAAGAACAATTGTGAGATAGGATCACCTTATCTCACTCCTTTGTGATTACCAAAGTAGTTCCCTAAACCATTATTAATTTTCACACACAAAATCCCTCCACTACCAAGGTTTTAATCCATCTACACCAACTGGAATTAAATCCACATTTCTATAAACAAATACATAGAAACTTCCAACACACCTTGTCATATGCCTTCTCGTCAATCTCAAAAACCACCCCTGTTGTTGCTTACTTTTGGATTCATGCAGAATTTCATGTAAGGAGAAAACTCCATCTATAATGTGCCCGGTCTTAATAAAAGCATTTTGACAAGGTAACACGATTCTGTTAATCACATGATCAAATCTGATTGAAAGTATTTTAGGAGAAATCTTAAACACACATTAAGCAAACCAATTGGCCTAAATTTTTTGATATTATCAACTCCTTTATTTTTAGGAATCAAGGTTATAATTCCATAGTCAAGTCTGCTTAAATCTAATTTCTCAGCATGAAAATATTCAAACAAAACAAACAAATCAATTTTAGTTATGTCCCAAAAATCTTAATAAAATTTTGCAGGCAACCCAACTGATCTGCAGCTTTATTCTTTTCCATTTGAAACACTCCTTCATTTATTTCCTCTTCCTCGAAACACATCAGCACAATACTAACTTTCTCCTCTTCCTTCCACACAATTCCTCCTCCAACACAGAATCAATTTGTACTGAATGACCAAAAAGACAAGGGGCGGACGCAGCATGTTGGCTATGGGGGGCAATGCCTCCCACTCAATTTCTTAATCTCTTTATATTATCAAGCTTAAATGGTCATTTGCCCCCACTTAGATTCTCCAATTAGCATATTTTGCCCACTCTCAAATTTGATCCTAGATCCAACCATGCAAAAAGATATTTGTAATAATTGACTTGTTCAAGTAAATCTTTATCCCCTTCAATTCACTTATCTTCTTTTTGTAATCTAAAAATAGTATTCTTTTTTACCATTTGCTACTTTATTAAAAAATTAGTGTTATTATCTCCTTTAGCAACCATTTTTCACTTGATCTACTATACCAAAACAATTCATCTACCTCATACATATCCGCTAATTCTTTTTGCAAGTTAGCCCTCAAAGCGAACTTCTTAGCACTTAAACAATGAACTTCCTACAGGATCTCCAAATCGTGGAGCACTACCATGATTTCTTTTTTCCTTTTTATCCGAGGACCTCTCAAGTTAATCGCCCAACTCTTGAGGAATTTTTTAACATTCTTCAATTTTAACAATAAACAACTCAAGTAATCTTTCCCAGTTGTAGCCAAGCATTCCCGACCATCTCCTCCACCATGTCCTCCGATATGTTGCCCTGGTTCCGTCTCATTTTGCCCGATATATTCGTTCAAGGTTTAGGGAATGTCTTGGGGTTCTTGGTAGAGTTTGCTTGATAGTGCATCTAGGGATCTTTGAGACTCTCTCTAAAACATTTGTGCACACTTTCTATGGAAGATAGCATCACTTGTAGGAGATTTGTACAATTTGCTCTCAGGCGGTGCTACCATCCTCGCGCCTGGTAGTACCGGACCCGAGAGTCAAATTGTACTACCGCTCCCCCAAGCGGTAGTATCACTCCTGGAAAATGTGCACAAACTGTTGTGGTTTGAATCATTTATGATCCAATCGAGCTTGTGTATCTTATCTTGCATTCCCTCTCTCTACTCTTTCTTGGGTGTAGGTAGCTCTTCCCGCCCGAAGATCAAGAAGCGAAAGATGAACTATGTGCGGGATGATGAAGAGATTGTGTCAGAGGAAGAAGTGATACCGCAGCCCAAATCTTGAAGGCAGCTATCTCAAGAGGCCAAAGCCATTGAAAGGGCTGCCAAGCAAGCCAAGATTCGTGCAACAAATCTTGACAAGTGGACCGAACATAACTACATCACCATGCGAATGAAGAACCCCTATGGGCAGCCTCGGAATCCTAGGGAAGCGAGGAACCCCTATTTTCACACCGCTATGCAAGAGAGGATATTTCTTGAAGTCTATGGCAAGAAGAGGGTCTGTTTGGCTCCTATGCATTCAATTGATGTTGAACACATTGACAAGTCTCCGGAGTACTTTGGTGAGGCCGAAGGCCTTTGCGAGGAGATGCTCAACCCGAAGGTTGGTAACATTGATCAGATTCATGGTTCATGATTGACCTCCTTCTACTTACTCATCAGAATGGTAGCTCCAGTTTGAGGCCTGATGTGATGGATTTCATTTGGAATGAGATCCAATGGGGACTTTGCCATAAGAAGAGGCCACCTTATGCTCCTTTTGTGATGCACTTGATCTGTGTCCATTGGGCTGCTGAGTTTGAGAGTAATCTTCTCACTCTACCAGAGATTGACACTATTTCCCACCCTGTGAAGGAATTGAGGAAGAAGAAGCGTGAGGAGCCCAAGGTTGGACCAGGAGCAGCAGCATGAGGAGAGGCACAGGCAGGGACTAAGGCTGAAGGAGGTGATGAGATTGACTCCGAAGATCCAAATAGTGCCCCTCAGCAGAAGAAGGGATGGTTGGGCAGGCTTGAGTCCAAACTCAGGCAAGTTCTCTGTTTTCAGGATACTCAGAAGAAGCTCTTGTATCGCCAGCATGTCAAGGAGTAGGAGGCCAGAGCTCGCCAGATTTCGATGATGTGTCATCTTGGTATGACGGATGTGAAGAGTGGATCTGAGAAGGACATCACCTCTGAGTACAAGTGGGAGAAGGAGACCTTTCAGTGGACTAGCAGGAGCCAGTTTGTGTCCGTAGATGATCTTGAAGGGGGCACCTCACGTGCCATGGAGTCTCCACCTCATGCAGGCAGTGATGAGGAGAAGTCTAAGGAAGACGGAGATGACGGGCGCGATGACTTCAACTCCGAATGATCTCCGGGATGATAGCATCACTCTTTGCCCTTTTTGGAATCTTGATGCCATAGGGGGAGAAGAGGTCTAGTAGGCCCTCGGGGATTTTCATAGGTTTTATTTTCCTTCATTTGCATTTTATTGCATTTAGAACTCTTGGTTACTCTCGTCGTATTCGTGTTGAGACTATGTTATGTTGACACTATGCTTGTAGTCCACCTTGTGTAAGGTGAAATCTATCTATGTGGTTTGTTGTCTTATCTTACGTTCTTTTGGAGCATATGTCTAAGTCGTTGGAGGTTATTATTATTGACTAACTGATGCACGCAAAATACATGCATGAACTTTGTAGTTTATTGATGCATATTCCTACATATTGTAATGTTATTAGTTGTTATAATAATGATTTGAAATGATTTATGGGGATTTTCCATCGATCCCCCTTATTTTGGTTATAACTCTGCAGAACAGGAAAACTCTATTTTGTGTATTTTGACGTTTCAGGAACCTTCCCGAACTCAAATTGACCTGGGATTTTTTTGGGCGTTAATATTTTATCATGAGAACCTTCTGGAGCACGAGAAGTCAATGAGGGAGGCCACAAGGGTCAAACGAATATAGGTGGCGCGGGCCTCAGGCCAGGCCGCGCCACCCAGCTCCATTTGGGCCTCGAGCCTCCAATTCTATCCATCTTCGTCTCCTAACGCTGAACTTGACCTAAAAACACCTATATAAAGACCCCCCCCCTCGGCGTTCCTGAGAGGAGGTGATGACCCACAAGTATAGGGGGTGTATCATAGTACTTTCGATAAATAAGAGTGTCGAAACCAATGAGGAGCAGAAGGTGTTGACAAGTGGTTTTGATCAAGGATTCACTGTAAATACTAGCAAACGGGTTTTCAGGGGTATTTGGTAATGCAAATAAATAAAGTGCGAGTAAATAAAAGACAGTAATAATAATTGCAGCAAGTGGCCCAATCCCTTCTTTAGCAAAGGACAAGCCGGTTGTGTAACTTATGATAACCAAACGTTCTCGAGGACACACAGGAGTTTATGTCAAGAGCTTTCGCTTCATGCCGCTAAATAATCTTTATTGGTTTGATAAGTGTTATGGGGGTGAACCTGTGCTAGCGCACTACCCTTACTAGGATAAATACACACTTGTGATTATACCCCTTGCAAGCATCCGCAAATACAAGAAAGTAATTAAGATAAATTTAACCACAGCCTTAAACTCTAAGATCCTACGCTCCCTGGTGCAATGGTTTCCCAACGGAGGTTTAGGTTTCTGTCACTCCAGCAACCCCCACAATTGGTAGCCAAATACACAATGCATCACACGAGGCCCATAAATGGTGAAGTATCATGTAGTCGACGTTCACATGACACCACTAGTGAAATAACACCACAACAAATAAATATCAAACCACTAAATATTACTTAACAATAATCCACTACTAACATCTTGACTTCTCCCGTGTCCTCAAGAACTAAACGAACTACTCACAAGACATCATATGGATCATGATCAGAGGTGAAATAATGGGAAATTACAATCTGAACATAAACCTTAATTCAACGGTTCCACTCAATAGCATCAACCACAAGAGTAATCAACACCGGGAAAGTTTCCCCTAAGAATTTGACAAGATTCAACTCAGGATGTTACAGCGGGATGGCGTGGTGATGGTGGAGATGAAGGTGCTGGTGATGGAGATGATGATGATGATGATCCCGATGAAGTCCGGTGCGATGGTGATGATGATGGCGATGATCTCCCCTCTCCGGGAAGGAATTTCCCCGACAGATTTCTGAAGGAAATATGCCCTAGAGGCAATAATAATATTGTTATTATCATATTTCTTGTTCATGATAATGTTTATACTCCATGCTATAATTGTATTAAGCGGAAACATTAATACTTGTGTGGTTTATGAACAACACCGTGTCCCTAGTACGCCTCTATGGACTAGCTCATTGATTAATGATGGTTAAGGTTTCCTAACCATAGACATGAGTTGTCAATTAATAATGAGATCATATCATTAGGAGAATGATATGATGGACAGACCCAAATAAAGCAGAGCAATTAGATCGTGTCATCGTGTTCATCTTTGCGAAGCTTTTCCTATGTCAAGTATTGTATTCCTTAGACCATGAGATAATACAACTCCCTAGTATCGGAAGAAAGCTTTGAAGTCATCAAACGTCATCCTATGTGAGGGTGATAATAAAGGTGTCTCTCAGGTGATCGGAAAGTACTTGTTGGGTTGTATGTATCGAGATGGAATTTGTCCCTCCCGAGTCGGAGAGATATACTTCGGGCCCACTCGGTAATCGATATCAATACCGCTTGCAAGCATGTGGTTAAGGAGTTAATCACGAAGTGATATCGGATTACGGAACGAGTAAAGTACTTGCTGTGAACGAGATTGAACTAGGTATGGTGATACCGACGATCAAATCTCGGGCGAGTAAAATATCGTGTGACGAAGGGAATACATATACGGGATTAATTGAATCCTGACATCGTGGTTCATCTGATATGATCATCGATGAATATGTGGGAGTCAATATGGGTTTCCAGATCCCGCTATTGATTATTGATAGAAGATCATGTCTGCATATTCTCGAACCCGTAGGGTCACACACTTAACGTGTATCGATGCTAGGATAGAATGGATAATTGGTTTATGAGTTTTAGTTCGGAGTCTCGGATGAGATCCAGGACGTCACGAGAGGTTCCGGAATGGTCCGGAGAATAAGATTCATATAAAGGAAAGCAGTTTTTGGATTCCGGAAAGGTTTCGGAGTTTATCGGTATTGTACCGGAAGGTTCTAGAAGGTTCCGGAGTGGGACCAACGTGGGCCCACTTGACGGAGGCCTGCGTGGGCCTAAGGGGAAGTGCCCTGGCCGCCCTGGGCCAGGTGCACAAGGCCCCTAAGGCCCAGCCGGCCAGCCCAAGGGGAAACCCTAAGGGAGTCTTCAAAGAAGGAAGGGGGGGAAACTTGCCCCCCACTCTTCCTACTCCAAGTCGGCGCCCTAGGGTTTGGGGAGAGGCCAAGCTGGCCGGCCACCCCTCTATATATAGGGGGGCAAGGGCACAGCCCTCCCTACCCCTTAACCCAAACCCTAGCCGCCAACTGCTGCCCTCTCTCTCTCTCTCTCTCTCTCTCTCGCGACTGCGCGTAGGCGAAGCCCTGCCGCAGAAACTCTCCACCATAAGCACCACGCCGTCGTGCTGCTGATCCAATCTATCTCTCCACCATACTTGCTGGACCAAGGAAGGAGGAGACGTCGCTGCACCGCACGTGTGCAACTCTCGGAGGCGCCGCCACTTGCGGCGTAGGATCGGATCGGATCGCGAGGAGGAGACGGCGAGTACAACTACGTCAACCACGTTCTATTGAACGTTTCCGCTGTGCGAATCTTCAAGGGTATGAAGATCTCATCTACCTCTCTCGTTGATTACATCTCCTAGATTAGATCTTGGCTTTTTTGTTCGCATCCGTAGGAAATTTTTTGATTTACTATGCTGCGAAACCCTTCAGTGGTATCAGAGCTAGATCTATGTGTAGATGTGTTTCACGAGTAGAACGCAACATGCTTGTTGCGGGCGTTGATGTTTTCTGTTGCAAACCTCTTGTTGTGTATTTCTTATGACGCGGTATAGTGAGATCGAAGCGGTCCAGGCCAACTTTACGCGACCGCGTTCGCGAGACCGGCTCCGCACTTGACGTGTGGCTTGTTCCACACATGCGGCTGGTGGATGCCAGTTTCTCTCACTATAGTTGTCATGGGACTTACATCGGATGTTAGCAACCATAATATCACCGTTGTGGCTTTCCGTAGGTAAGAATCGTTCTTAGCTTGTTACTCCCATAAGCCACGTAAAACATGCAACAACAAAGTAGAGGCGTCTAACTTGTTTTTGCAGGGAGTGTTTTGTGATATGGTATGGCCCAAGACATGATGTGTATGAATTGAGATGTATGCAATGATCATGTTTTGTAATCTTTCACGACTTGCATGTCGATGAGTTCACAACCGGCAGGAGCCATATGGTTGTCTTTATAATTGTGTATGACCTGCGTGTCAACTTCTTATACGCCATGTAATAGCTTTACTTTATCGCTAAGTAGTTAGCAATAGTTGTAGTTGCTATTCGTGGTGGAGGCAATCATGGTGGAGTGATGGAGATCATGCCGGCGCGCACAAGATGGAGATCATGGCGCGGAGATTGGCTATACCATGTCACATAAAATTATATGCATGTGATGTTTATCCTTTTATGTATCTTATGATGCTTAGATCGCGACGGTAGCATTATAAGATGATTCCTCATTTAAAGATCAAGATAAAATTGTGTTCTCCCCTCGTATGCGCCGTTGCGAAAGATCGTCGTTTTCAAGCACCTCGTGATGATCGGGTGCTATAAACTCTACGTTCACATACAATGGGTGCAAGCCAGTTTTGCACACGCGGAAAATACTTGGGTTTGACTTGACGAGTCTAGCATGTACAGACATGGCCTCGGAACACATGAACCGAAAGGTTAATCATGAGTCATATGAATGATATGATCGACACTGAGTTGTCCACCATTGAAACCACATCTCTTCTCGTGAAGATCGGATTAGGTGTGGTGAATTTGGATCATGCTTCACTAAACAACTTTGAGGGATGTTGTATTTAGTGGGAGTTCATTAGTAATTTGATTAACTTGAACTAATTAACTTGAACTAAATCTTGTTGTATTTGCATAAGTCGTTGTAGTCTTTGGCACCGTTTCCCACCGACACTTAGCTTAATTGAGTTAAAAGAACTACAGATTTCTGGATAATCACTTTTCGGGCTAGTGCCGTTTAGTTAGAATGTCAAGACTAAAGATTAAGTCCTATTGCAAACTTTAGCAAACCTTGCTTGCTCCATATGATTTAATAAATTGTATTAATCTAAGAGCAACGATTCAAGTTTAGTATCTAAAGATCATATGTTTGCCTTCATGATAAATTGATCTTCAAAATTGTTTGAGAATCAAAGTGATCATCAAGCTGAAAGAATTGTTTCAGAAACAAACAAGAAGTGAAAGATATTTGATATCTAAAACTTTGATTGTTTGCAAAATGATGAAGTATAATTTAGTAAAAGAACATATGCTCATATTGTATGACTATATGCGAAGATTGAAGATGCTAGGCATCCCGATCACCCAAAAGTTTGGGAACTAATATTATACTTGCATTCATCCTTATAAGCTATAGTAGTTTCATCATGAAAGTTGTCATGATAAGATGAATGAAAAGGTATTGGCTAAATTGTTTTTGCTATACCAAAAGAATACTAAAGAATGGAATCTGGAAGAATACCAATCATATGATGATGGCGATCCACTTCAAAGTGCAAAAATCCAAGGCCATTAGTATTTGACTAACATCCTTTGGACTATGTGTCAAATGATTGATGCCACTGTTGATGTCGATAGATTCTTCTAAAAGGAGAGGAAACGCTAAATAGGATCTGCAAAAGTATTTGGTAGAAAAGGAAAAGACTGGAATTGTCCAGCTCAGGTATATAAATGATATACATGTTATAGATGTATTCTTTGCTAAGTACATGATGTAATTCTTGGGTATTCGATACTGATTTGTTGGTATGAAATGTCATACAAAGCAACAATACAAGAACTATGATGGCCTAAGTAACTAGCAAAAGAATATGGTAACAATGCGCATCGAGAAACAAATAAATGTGTTATTATGTTTTTCGTCGGCATAAAACCTAGCCTTCTAGATTTGTTAAGAACTTAATAATTGTTATTTTGTTCTGGTATTATGAGAGCAATGGTTGTTCAAATTATTACCGTCTTCCATAGTCGATGGATAGATTATTATAAATCTTGTTGGTGAAATAGACATATATAACACTGGTGCTAAAGGTCGCAAGACAAAACGAATTTCACTTATATATGACACCACCGTTTAAGTCATATTGGAAACAAAACATGAAAGAAATTCTATATTGATAGATTTTCAAGTCATTTGATTTTGAATTGATTGACGCTTGTAAGACTTTTCCTAAAGATGATTAAACTCCGTTCGTGGGCCATAGAAAGAACAAGCGACTAACTACATGGAGATCGTACATGTTGATGTATGTAGTTCATGTGTGAAGTCGAGCGTGGTGTATTTTCTATTTCATCAATGACTCGAATAGATGTACGGTATATCTACTTGATGAGATAGAAGTATGAAATTGTTCAATTTATGAAGTGAAAATTGTTGTAACAAGAATATTTGAGTTGAATGATTAGATCATAAAGAAGAATATTTGAGTTACAAGTTTAGCAAACATCTAAGAGTTAGAGGAATTGTTCCACAAACTTGCATCGTGATAAACACCATAGGAGTATGGAGTTTTTGATGGATGTAATCAAACCTTGTTTGACATGGTTAGATCAATAAACTACCAATATAATTTGTGGATTATGCTTTAGAGACTACCGCTTTTCACTGAATAGAGTGCCATCATAATCTACCGAAATGACACCATACAATTTATAGTTGTCTTTTCTTGAATTTTGGTATGCAAGGCATATGTGTAAAATGTTTACAACCAAAATTGGATTAGTATGTCTTTGTAGGTTATCCCAAAGAATGTCGATGGGTGTTTCTTCTGCCATAAACCCAATTAAAGGTGATTGTCACTGAAAGAAGTGAACTTCTTATAAAGGAGTTTTTCGCGAAAGGTTTAAGTGGGAGGAAGATAGGACTTGATGAGGTTATTGAATCTGAGCAAGATGATCAGAGTAGCGCAGCACCAGAATATGTTCTGGAAGCGGCAACTGCATTCATAGCTCACGCGTCTACAATATGTTGTAGTCACGGCATCGAAGTTCCTATTTAATCAAGTTGGTCGTAATCAAATAGCAAGATTTGAGGACGAGATATTATTAGATAATAGTAACCAACAATATACAAAGAAGCGATGATGGGCCCTGACTTCGTCATATGAATTATTCTAGCAACAATTACATATAGAGATATGTTAGTTGAATAAACGAAACAACGTTCCTCTACCGGAATGCACACCAAGGACGTGTACCTGACACGACCCAATGGGTTTTGTTGATTCAAAGGTTGCTAGATATGTATGTAAACTTCTATGGTAGAAGTAAGCATAGCGAAGTTGGAATCTTCAATGATGAAAATGTTAAAGTGTTAATTTCATCAAGATATTTGAAGATGCTTGTATTTACAAGAAAGTAAGTGGGAGTGCTAAGACATATTTCTAATGCTTTATGTAGATGACATATCGTTCATTGGAAATTATGTGTTTTTCTTGATATTTGTGAAGTTTTCATTAAAATTAGTTTTTGATGAAAGACTTAGGTATAACCAGAATATTAAGCATCAATGTCTATGCAGATAGATTGAGACACTAATATAGTTTTGCCAGAGTACATAGATGAAATATTGAATTTGTTCAATATGGAAACAATAAGAATGGTTCTTGTTGCATGGAAGAGGTTGGAGCAAGAATCAATTGTTTTGACACTTGATGTGTGAAACCACAAGAATGATTTTATCAATCTTGTATACCATGATATGTAGATCTAGATGTGTCAAATGCTCTAAAGGTTATAGCATTCATATGATGATCGTTGGACAATAGTAAAGATATTCTTATGCACTTTCAAGAAGTAAGAATATGTTCTGTATGCAGAAGTGACAAATGGTTCATTGCAATGAGTTACATTGGCTTTGTCACACATACAAGTAAAATTTTATCTCAATTTTTAAGCTATTTGT
This sequence comes from Dactylis glomerata, assembly GCA_007115705.1. Classification (NCBI taxonomy): domain Eukaryota; kingdom Viridiplantae; phylum Streptophyta; class Magnoliopsida; order Poales; family Poaceae; genus Dactylis; species Dactylis glomerata. Next base: position 905,194 of record QXEO01000267.1, read on the forward strand.
TTTGAGTTAGAAGGTGGCATAATAAGGTGGAAGAAAGTTCCATGATGACTTGGATGAGTTCCAATGTTAATATTGTGGCGGACACTGCAACGAGGGCTAAGTATATAATCGCTTTAGAAGCAGCATAAAGATGCAAAGTAGATAGTGATAATTCAACTTATTTGTGGCACTGTCGTCTAGGTCATATTGGCGTAAAACGCATGAAGAAACTCCATTCTGATGGACTTTTGGAGTCTCTTGATTTTGAATCATTTGACACGTGTGAGCCATGCCTCATGGGCAAGATGATCAAAACCCCGTTCTCCGGTATAATGGAGCGAACAACGGACTTATTGGAAATCATACATACCGATGTGTGCGGACCAATGAGTATTTCGACGCACGGTGGATATCGCTATTTTTCTAAGTGTGCTAGTACTATGTAGTCCTATTGTATGACAATAGTGACAACATAGTCTCAGCCAAGAAACAAAGGTCTCACCAGAAGACCAAGTTTATACGATGCTATCTCATACAAGATGAGTAATGCGTGCTGACGCAAAAGAATATGCAAATACAAACGGACCTGAAAGTGTCAGACCCGTAGATAAGGTTTACCACGTGCAACGCGTATGAGTAACACCGGAATGCCATAGGTGTTGAATGCACAAGTATTAACTAGATTATTGACTCTAGTGCAAGTGGGAGACTGAAGGAAATATGCCCTAGAGGCAATAATAATATTGTTATTATCATATTTCTTGTTCATGATAATGTTTATACTCCATGCTATAATTGTATTAAGCGGAAACATTAATACTTGTGTGGTTTATGAACAACACCGTGTCCCTAGTACGCCTCTATGGACTAGCTCATTGATTAATGATGGTTAAGGTTTCCTAACCATAGACATGAGTTGTCAATTAATAATGAGATCATATCATTAGGAGAATGATATGATGGACAGACCCAAATAAAGCAGAGCAATTAGATCGTGTCATCGTGTTCATCTTTGCGAAGCTTTTCCTATGTCAAGTATTGTATTCCTTAGACCATGAGATAATACAACTCCCTAGTATCGGAAGAAAGCTTTGAAGTCATCAAACGTCATCCTATGTGAGGGTGATAATAAAGGTGTCTCTCAGGTGATCGGAAAGTACTTGTTGGGTTGTATGTATCGAGATGGAATTTGTCCCTCCCGAGTCGGAGAGATATACTTCGGGCCCACTCGGTAATCGATATCAATACCGCTTGCAAGCATGTGGTTAAGGAGTTAATCACGAAGTGATATCGGATTACGGAACGAGTAAAGTACTTGCTGTGAACGAGATTGAACTAGGTATGGTGATACCGACGATCAAATCTCGGGCGAGTAAAATATCGTGTGACGAAGGGAATACATATACGGGATTAATTGAATCCTGACATCGTGGTTCATCTGATATGATCATCGATGAATATGTGGGAGTCAATATGTGTCGTCGTGGTGAAACAACATATGCCATAGGATGGCTTAAATGGGGGCCGAACTAGATGCTGGAGGATTCGGGAGAGGGGAATGAGCTAAAAAGCACGACAGAAAGAGACACTGATCTACCCAGGTTCGGGGCTCTCGTAAGGAGATAACACCCCTACTCCTGCTCTACTGATTGTATATATGGGTCGATGTAGTACACTACAATGGTGCTTCCAAGCTCTCTCTGCTAGAGAAGGAAGATGAACTGCTAAGTGTAGGAGTACAGAGTGACCAACCTCCAACCCTTTGCTAGGACTCCCTGTGCCACCTTATATAGTGGTGGCCAGGGTTACAACGGTCATACAAGACCACAAGACAAGGGCTACACTCCAAACATGAGCTGGTGGCGATGGCAGAGACCCTTGACTTCGCCCCTGATTGCTCTCGATGGGACGCCATATCCCTGTACCTTGTACCTCTTGAACTGTGGCCTTACCTCTGTGCGGTAAGCTCGTACTTGTGCACAGTGAGGATAGGTAACCTCCACTGTGCACCCTGCCATCTTACTCTGCTACCATGCTTGGATGTTTCCTTCCTTGATTGTAGGGATGTGACACCTTGGTTGACTTAAGTATCCCGGATATGACCGTTGGCCATACCCAGGACTTATATGCCGGACCAACGACCTACGAGGGTCGGGTAATCCGGCCTCCCCTGCTCCTGCACAACACACAAAATAATTAGGCCGGCATATCTGAGTATATGCCGGCACACCTATACTAGTATTCCGGCTATGCCGGCATATCCAAGTATCAGCCGGGATACACATTATATGCCGGCCTGGCCGATGCTCTTATATTCCGGCCAGGGCCTTCCTTGATAACCCGGCATAAAGTCAATCATAGACCTTGTGTCTTTCTACTCTCTTGACCCTACCGGGGGTCATCCCCCCGACACTAGTCCCCGAAGCTGCCGAGGTTCCCCAGTCATAACTGTGGAGCCTTGACAGGTTCAACATACCTTTCTTTATTATGCCCCGGCGATCAGATTATATGCCGGCACATCTGCACATATCCCGGCCTCTGTTCCTGTTCCAAAACTTATTCCGGCCGATCCCGAGGGTATTCCGGACGGAACATATACATCGGGCAATTAATCCGACATATAGACGAGTCTTCCTCGAGAAGCCATGTCCGACAGCTTTGCATCGAAACTTGTAACTGCCCTGCCACCTCGAACGATCACCCACAATGTGACGGTTCACAGTGCAGCAGTTACTTCTCGCCATCATTGCGTCATGGCACGGTTACAGGAACCGCCGCCCCACTCTGTGCCGCCACGTGGCGCCTCGCCGCAGAAACGGTCGGGGGAGTGGAGCACTCCCACGATCCCCACGACCCTGCCTCTTCGCTATAAACAGGGCGGCGGGGGTAAACGTATCTTTTTACCCCCCACCACCATCGTCTTCCTCGCCTTCCTCGCCTGCTACTCTGCCTCCTGCACTCCACCGCCGGTCCGAAGAGCAGCATCGCCGCCGCAGCCGACCTGCTCCCCGCTGACGCCGACGCCCGACGACGCACGACATCACCTTTGACGCCGCCGCCGCCGCCGCCTCTTCTCTCTGCAGCATTGCAGGGAGATTGGATCTTCCTGCACGCTCGCCGCCGCTCCATCGTCGCCGGCCAAGCTCCGGTGAGACCTCCCTCTGTTCTTCCTCTTTCACGCCTTTTACAACTTCGCACCGGTAGCCCCACTTGCACAGATCTGCTTCAGTCTCAGAGCTAGTTTTCCCTTTGATTCGACTAGCATTGCTAGGCAACGCTCGCAGGTGTTCATCTTTAGGAGTTTTACCTTTATTTGTTTCCTATTTTAACTGTCTCGGTAGATCTTCTATTCCTGCTAACATCTGTGAGAGTGGTATGCCGGAGAGACTAACCTCCCTCTTTTCTCCGGCCTTGATAGGAATAACATCACGGGACTCCGGCTCTCACGCCTTATCCCGGCCACTAAGATGGCATCTTCAAGCATGACGGCTACCTCGGCCTCTGAGGAAGATACCTCGGCCCGAGCCCAAGGACGCTCCGGCTGGGAGGGGTCGGAGGTTACTCCGGCCGACATATCCTGGGTCACCTCCACCAGGAGAGTCCCGGAGGGCGTAGCATGCCGGCTACCAGCGGGAGAAACTGTGCCGGCACCTGAACCCGGCGAACGCGTCGTCTTCATCGCCCACTTCGAGCGGGGCTTCGGTCTGCCGGCATCGGACTTCTTCCGGGACTTCCTCAACACCTACGAGCTACAACCTCATCATATCCCGGCCAATGCCGTGATGATCCTCTCCGCCTTCGCTGCTTTTTGCGAGGGCTATGCCGGCATAGAGGCCCTTACTCAAGGCTGGGCGAAGTACTTCCAACTGCGGAAGCAAGTCGTCCAAGAGCCGCCCCGGAGCAAGGACGACCCGCCGGAGACGGCCCAGGAAAAGAAGGACCGCCCCATGACCCTCTGCGGCGCGGCCACCATCATGTCCCGGAAGGGGTCGGACTTCCCCAAGGTGGAACTCCTGGAATCTTGCAAGAAGTGGCAGAAAAGCTTCTTCTACGTCAAGAACACCACCGACGAGGATCTGCTCAACCTGCCGCCATTTGTGGACGAGCCACCCTTGGCTATGACGAACTGGACCTACAACCCGAAGAATTCGGTGATGCCGGTGAATGCGCTTCACCGGGTTAAGGGCGAGCTCCTGGATGCCGGTCTTACTCCTCAAGACCTGGTGGCCTGCTATATAAGCCGGCGCGTCTCCCCTCTGCAGCGCCGGTCGCATAAGATCTGCCAGATGAGCGGGCCAATGGACCCCACCCGGCACTCCACACACGAGCTGACTCCGGCCGACATTCTGCGCCGGATTAAGGATGTCTGCAAGTCCTCTCAGGCCACTTTTGCCTGGGGGCTAGAACCATACAGCCGGGATAGGCCCGCCCCAACGGTAAACCATCTTATCCGATACATAAAGTCCATGTCCGGCACATAGATACTTAAGCCGACACATGCCTGTTTGCCGACACATATCATGTTGATCCGACATACCTCTTCCACCGGCATATTTCCTTGTCTGAATACTTGACTTTGCTGTTTATACAGAAATTCAGCTTCCAAACCATGGAGAACTCCCGGATCAAGATCGCGGCGGACCGCACCGTTGCGGATGTTGAAGATCCGGATCATTGGGATAAGCTTCCCAGGAGCACCCGTGCTGCAGCTGCCATGGGTAAGGGCTCTTCATCCCGGCATTATACTCAAGACCGGAGTGAGATTGATTCTGACGAGGAGGTCCTGCTGTACTATGACCCGATGCCACTTGCGTACGCCTTTCCAGAAACCCCTATTGCTTACGAGTTTCCAATGCCGTCCTCAGCTATCCCGGACGATGTGGTTATCGACGCCGCCCCTCTGAACCAGGGACCTCCTTCCACCGGCGGACGTGCCGGCCGGAAGCGAGGGGTGAAGCCCCAGTCCGACATACCTCAGAGGTCGAAAAGGCAGAAGGTCTGCGTGCCCAAACAGAAGAAACAGAGGCCTGTTGCCTCGGGGTAAATTTCCTTTTCCTTGCATTTCCTCCGACATATCTCTTGTTTGTATTACTGACTTGGTGTTTTCTCTCTTTCAGTGCTCCTCTTGAGCCGGAACAAGCTTCTGGCTTGAGTGGCGACCCGAAGGTTACCAAGCCCGCTGCCCCTGCTACCTCCGACATTCCCTCTGCCAGTCAGACGACCTCACCGGCGCCGGCATCTTCGCCTGCGCCCGACAAGACCACCTCCCCGGCGAAGGACGTTCCTCCGCCGGAACAAGATATCTCTGCCCCCGACGTCCACATGGACTCGGGGGCTCAACAGGAAACCTCGGCTCCTGATGTCCACATGGACACAGGAGCCCACCAAGAAGCAGCAGACTCCAGCGCGCCCACCAGCGACGCCGGCACAACTGAAGCCGCCGGAGCAGACACCAAGGGTAAAGGCCCTTTAGTGCCGGAAGTCCGGACTTTTCCGGATCCTGCTCCCGCTGGCCAAAAAGCACCGGCCGCGCCGGAACAGCCCGCACCCGAGACTCCTTCAGCTGACAAGACCCCAGCACCGGCCAAGACCACTGCACCGGCCAAGACCACTGCACCGGCCAAGTCCACTGCCCCGGCCCGGACCGGCACGTTGAAGATTCGGACGGCCAAGTCCGGCACACCATCTGCCGCAACTGCTCCTCCTAAGGCAGCGTCCGGGACCAGCTCTGCTCTGGCCCTGCATCTTGGCAGGGCAGCAGCCCGGCCGGGGTACCGGAAAAGCTTCTTCGACACCCCAGAACTCGAGGGCCTCGTCCCTCTTGCGACGAAAAGTGAGGAGAGCCTCGGCTCTCTTAAGGAGCAGTGCATCAAGTGGAACGACGCCAGCAACATGGACACTGCGGACTCAAGGAGCAAGAAGCTGGCCGAAGCCAAGACCAGTGGCGACCCAAGCGACTTCCTGGCAGCGAAGCCCATACCGATCGCCAGCGAGCTCCTCAGCATCCAGCAAAGACTTCACAAGTTGGCCTCTGCCACCAACGTAAGTCCTCTCTATTTACACACATATCCCCAGTCCCCGAAAATGTCGGCTGTCCGGGATATGGACATCCGGGATTTTCTCATAGTCCTTTAGCTAGCTTCTTTTGAATTAACTGCCGACATATGAGCTCGATCCGAGCTTCAAATCCTAGTCACCGAGGGCCGGGATAGGTGCGCAGCACCTATGCCGGGTCTTTAACAATTTCACATCTCTATTATCTTTCAAATCCTCTTGACCGGGATATAAGCTCGATTCGAGCTTCAAATCCTAGTCACCGAGAGCCGGGATAGGTGCGCAGCACCTGTGCCGGGTCTTTAAAAGAATGATCAATCTTCACTTTAATTATCATGTCAAATTTCTCTGCTGACATTTCAAATCCCGGCATTTTTGCAGCAAATGAACAACACCCGGGCCGACATGTTCCATGAGTTGGTGTGCGAGCACCGGAAGCTATCTGACGCACACAGCAAGCTTCAGCAGGAGCTGTCCCAGAAAGGTAATCTTTGCCGACATACCGCTATATGCCGGATATCTTTCCTCTCTTTACTTTGCAATACTTCTTCTTACCGACACATAACCTTGTGCCGACATTCTGCAGCTGGCACTGAAAAACAAGTCGCCGCGCTTCTTACGAGGGTGAAAGAGCTTACTGGTATGCCGGATCCTGCTGTTACCCGGATAGCTACTTTATACTTCAAATCCCTCTTTGTCACTGTTTTCTTTCTTCAAATCCTCTTAACTTGAAATCTTTGCAGATGAGAAGGCTGCACTGGAGGCACGCCACCAGGATTGTGTGTCCTCGGTGGATGTGGCCAAGCAACTGGACGACCGGGATGCCGGTCACAAGGCCGAGGTTGAGCAGTTGAAGGGCCGGATCACCGAGCTGCTGGACGAAAAGGAACAGAGGGAGGGCCTACTGAAGAAAACCCATACCCTGCTTGTTACCTCCGAGACTGATGCCGCCAACGCCCATGCTGAACTGGATAGCCTGAAGGAGCAGGCCACCAAATGGGAGGTTACAGTTGCGCAGCTGAATGCCGACCTTGCCCGTAAGCTTCAAATCCTTTCCCCTTTTATCCTTTCCGACATAGTGTAATCTTTTTTGGCATAGCATCTATGCCGACATATTTTCCTTTTGCTAACATTGTTTCTATTCTGCAGGCATGTTTCCCGCTTCCGTCGCTGACGTTGAGAGGGCTTTGCAGTTGGACCGAGAAAACCGGGGTGTTCCGGTTGACTCACCCAACTGGGACATGTCGGAACAGCTGCTGGCCCTGCAGTCCCGGAAGGAGGCCATGACCCTTTACACTGAAGAGCTCTTCTACGGCGCCCAGGAGGCATTCTCTGCCCTCTGGCCGGGACAAAGGACTCCCACTGATCCGGTTGACCTCGGCAACGACCTGCAGCTTGCCAAGGTTCGCCTCCGGGAGTGGCGAGATTCCGGCGCGAGGGTTGGAGCTGACGAAGCCCTCAGCTACTTCTTGTCTTGGTATGAAAAGGCAGACTTGGAGACTTTGCGCACCGTGCGCGAAGGATCCATCTGGACCACGGATCCGGAACATATCCGTCGCCGCAAGGAGTTGGCCCATAGTTATGTGGACTATGCCGACACCGACAAATTCGTCCGGGACATCCGCGAGCCGGAGAAGAATGACGATGCCGGGACATCTGCTGCTGCTGAGGGTTCCGACTCCAGCCAAGATGAAGGTGAAGCTGAGGAAGCCGACACTGAAGCTCCGGAACAGGCATCTGCCCCGGGCGGAGGTGATGGCTCCATTCCATCTGCTGGGTCCGGCACACCTGAAGCCGCCACTTCGACTGCTACTGCTCCACCTGCTGGCGGCCCCGCGTCTGCCCCTTGAATCTTTGCATCAAAAACACTTTAAGCTTTATCAGATCCCCGGTATGCCGGGTGCAGTTGTAAGATATACGTTTACTTTCCTTTGGTTTGCTATCTGAACAAGTTTTATCTTGGTTTGCTTGTTACTAATGCCGGATCATCTTTTGGCTAAGTCACCGAGTTGTTTTCCTGTTTCCTCAATTTCACAACCTTGGCTGCTTGTCTACCTTATTTGGCTTTCGACGTATGAGTCTCAAGGTTGCTTCATCGAACATACAGTACTTTAACTTTGAAACTTAGACTTCAAATCATCCGACACTTCCAATTTTAACTTTAATTTTAACGAAAATGTCGGTTCGCTTGCTTTACATTTCCTTAGCCGTTTTCCATGTGTAGACAATCTCCGGCATCTACTCTTGCTAGCCATGAAGCCGGGTTTCGGACAGCAGCTGAGTCGAAGAGTGGCCTTTGGTGCCGACACATTACTAGGCCGACATAGGAAACATTCAAATAAAGCCAGCCGGCATATAGCAAAAAACTGTAAATAAACCACAAATATACCTCGGAGCTAGTTACCCGGCTTCTTCGGGATGCCGGTATTTCATTCATTAGTCTTGTGCCGACACAACACGCCGGCATACAAAGGAAAATATGGAAATACATACATTGTGTTGCTCAGGAGTAAAAGGGGCGCAGTAGAGCTATGTTCCATGGCCTCTTGGTTTCTTCTCCGGACCTGTCCGCCTTATTCTTCTTGGGGTCCTGCGCATCTATAAGATAATAGGCATCATTGTGCAGAGCTCTGCTCACAATGAATGGCCCCTCCCATGGAGGAGTTAACTTATGCCGGCCTTCTGTTCCTTGCTTTAGCCGGAGTACTAGATCTCCCTCTTGAAATCTCCTTGGATTTACCTTCTGCGCATGATAGCGTCTGAGGTTCTGCTGATATACTGCTGTTCTTGACAGAGTTATTTCCCTTGCTCCCTCTAGCAGATCAACATCATTTTCTCTGGCTTCTTTAGCCTCTTCCTCAGTATATAGCACTATTCTTGGTGCATCATGTATTACATCTGTTGGAAGCACAGCTTCTGCTCCATACACCAGGAAAAATGGTGTGTAGCCTGTTGATCTATTCGGAGTAGTTCTTAAACTCCACAGCACTGCTGGCAGCTCATCTAGCCAACATCCCGGAGTTTTCTCCAGGGGCTCTATTAGCCGGGGTTTTATGCCGGATAATACTAGCCCATTCGATCTCTCTACTTGGCCATTGGCACAAGGGTGGGCAACCGACGCAACGTCCAGCCGGATTCCCACCTCCTCACAAAATCTGGCAAATGGCCCTTGGGCAAAGTTTGACCCATTGTCAGTGATGATGCTATGAGGAACACCATATCTCAAGATTATATCCTTTAAGAATTTCACTGCTGTGTGACCATCACACTTGCTTATGGGCTTCACTTCAATCCACTTGGTGAACTTGTCCACCATGACCAGGATATGGGTCATTTTCCCTCTGGCCGGCTTAAAAGCCCCGACCATATCCAGGCCCCAAACAGCAAAGGGCCAGGTTATTGGGATAGTTTTCAGGGCAGATGCCGGCTGATGAATCTGGTGGGCATATCTTTGACACCCATTACATTTCCGGACCAAGTTTTCTGCCTCTTGCAGTGCCGTTGGCCAATAAAAGCCATGCCGGAATACCTTTGCCACCAATGCCCTGGACGAAGCATGGTGACCACACTCCCCCTGGTGAATTTCCCGGAGCATCTCCAGACCCTCCGCAGATTCGACACATCTCTGCAATACTCCGGTGGTACTTCTCTTGTATATTTCTTTGTTGATGATGGTATACGCTTTGGATCTCCTTATAACCCGGCGGGCCTCGGTTTCATCCGCCGGCACTTGACCATCCACCATGAAGTTCATGATAGGACGTGCCCATGAGGGCACTTCCCTGACAGTGAACACTGCATGATCTATTTCCATCATTTCGACCGACACATAATCGATCTCCATGGGCTGCGAAGTCCCCGGGACTGAAGAATCAGTCCCCGGGTATGCCGGAGCAGTCCCCGGGTATACCGGCACAACCTCTTGGCACATTTTACCCTTGCCTTTAGTTTTGCTCCGGAATACTGTACTAACAGCATATGTCGGCCCAGTCCCCGGGACTGAGGAAACAGTCCCCGGGTTATCCGTCCTGGCTCCGGCATCTATCTCCATTGGAACTGCTTCGTCTGGACCTGGCGGGACATAAATGGAGGATGACTCCGGCGAGGGTTTGATCGATGGCTTCCTCAGATGCTCCAGCGAAATCCCGGGCGGGATTGAATCTCGAGAAGACCCCAGCTTGGATAATGCATCGGCTGCATCGTTCTGAGCCCGGAGAACGTGCCGGAACTCACAACCTTCAAAGTAACCACTTAACTGCTGCACTAGGAAACGGTATGATGCCATGTTAGCATCATGCGCGTCCCATATGCCGGAACACTGCGGAATCACTAAGTCAGAATCCCCGAAGCACATAATCCGGCGAATTCCTATGTCCTTAGACACCTTCAGGCCATGCACAAGTGCCTCATATTCCGCCACATTATTTGATGCTTATGATCTCCGAGATAGGGGCCTCGGCCACTACCCGGATTGGATGCTCTTGGAAGTAATGCTTGAGCTTCTTGGCCGCCATATAGACTCCATAAGTCATCTTCTGATAGTGTGGGGGACTCGTAGAGTCGCGCACAGGCTTCAACAAGAAATATACCAAAGTCCCAAACTCTCATATTCACAAAAAACGGATATGCTGGCCTGCATAGGCCTGATTCTATCTCATGCCATCATAGGCAATCTCCCGTTTGACATATACTCATATACGTGATATGCTAGCCTTCGCGGGCTATCTCAAAATACTATTGTGCCTTCTTTGGCTATATCGACACTTTGCCTCTTGGGCTATGTCTCATCGACATCGTCTGCTTCGACAATGCCGGCATACTGCTTTGCCTTCTTTGGCCATATCGATACTTTACCTCTTGAGCTATTTGCCTCTTGGGCTGCTCTGCCTCTTGGGCTACTTTTGCCTCTCGGGCTACTTTGCCTCTTGGGCTTTATATCGACACTTTGCCTCTCAGGCTATGTCTCATCGACATTGTCTGCTTTGACAATGCCGGTATACTGATATGCCTTTTAGGCTGCTTTTGCCTTTTGAGCTATTTGCCTCTTTGGGCTTTATATCGACACTTTGCCTCTCAGGCTATGTCTCATCGACATTGTCTGCTTGACAATGCCGGTATACTGATATGCCTTTTAGGCTGCTTTTGCCTTTTGAGCTATTTGCCTCTTTGGGCTTTATATCGACACTTTGCCTCTCAGGCTATGTCTCATCGACATTGTCTGCTTTGACAATGCCGGTATACTGATATGCCTCTTGGGCTGTGCCATCGCTGGGCACTTGTTAGTATGCAAAAATGATAAGACATGTTAATATGCTAAACCGGGATACTCTATGAAACCGGATATGATAAGAGATATGATGCTTGTTAACTTTGAGATCGATGTCTCGATATATTACTGTGCCAGAATTGGCGATAACTGAAAGGATTATAGAATGCCGTGATATGCTGGCATGCCGAAATAAACGACGATATGAGTTATTGATAGATGCCTTGATATGCTGGCAAACCGAAATAAACGGTGATTGGGGATTTTGGTCGATGCCATGATATGTCGACATACTGAGATTTTGCTCTTGCCATGATATGTTGGCATACTGACATTTTGCCATGATATGCTGGCATACTAAAACTTTGCTCTTGCCACGACATGCCGGCATACTGAAACACATATGACTCAAGATATCACTTAATAACCTGATGTACTAACAAACTGAATACCTGAGACCTGAGACTTTGAGATATGCTGGCTGGGACATAAAATATCCCGGCCAGGATACAAAATATAACATATGCCGGTATACTGAAATTTTGCTCTTTGCCATGATATGCCGGCATACTGAAATACCTGAGACACTGAGATATAAACTGAAGCCCTGGTGGTATAATAGCAATTTCTTCTTGTAATGGCAATATGGAGAGTCATAGCCGGTATATATGATGAAATATCCAACCTGTTCTGTAGTCATTCTAAAAGACATAGCGATGGTCATAGTATTTGGCATATTTGCAATCTAGCATATGGAGTTTGGCATATAGCCCATTGCACTCGGCATATAACTCTTGAAATAAAGCACTTGGCATATAGACTGAGATTGACATATAAGCTAACTTGGCAACTCATAGGAAAGATTAGGCACTCATGTGCCGGCATATAAATGTAGACATACTGCAACTGGCATATAAGCTAACTTGGCATCTCACAACAGATATTTGGCACTCATGGGCCGGCATATAAATGTAAGTATACTGTAACTGGCATATAAACAGACATACAGGAGGAAACTGGAAGCTGATATGCTAGCATGCAAACTAATATATACTGAAACAGTACTTAAAAAGCAACTTGCAGGGCTTTAGCCTAGCCCCTGAGCTATTTTTTCTATCAAGGAGACACTGATTTTCAGATAAGCTGACCAGGATATGGAGTAAACCAGCATAAATACTTACTTGCATGCACCGTTGAGGAAGCTTGATGTACCAGCAGATGCTCGAGGCGAAGGCTGAACAGTCCCCTGGTACGACTAACATAGAATGTGCCGGCCGGGACATAAGATATACTGGCCAGGACACATGATATGCTGGCCAGAACGCAGGATATGCTGGCCAGGACACCGGATATGCTGGCCGGGACGCAGGATATGCTGACCAGAGGAAGCCGAGTGCCGGCCCGGAGATGCCGATGTAGATCCGGGACAGCCGTATGCTGGCCCGGGCGAGTTGAGGTCAGCCCGGGAGTTGAAGAAGACCTGCTATGCTCGGAGGCGTTGCTGATGTCGAGCCCCTGAGCAGATGAAGAAGATCCCCGTCGATGATGGGAAGAAGAACCTCACCCCTAGCCGGCACACCGGAAATGCCGGCCAGGTTCTCCGCACGCTCCAACGGAGGACGCGCCGACCTCTTGACCTTCGGCGGCTCCGGAGGAGAAGCTCCGGCCGCTGCTGCTGCTTTGTCGGCATCTTCCGCTGGCGGCACGGATGTGCCGGCCATCATCACCTCAGCCGACTCTACTGAGCGAGCGCTACGCCCAGCGTGAGCCAGCCGATGTGACGGAGGATCCGACGCCACCGGCACC
>QXEO01000268.1:0-40100 GCA_007115705.1 Dactylis glomerata
ACCGAAGAACTACCAGTGGCACAGTTTGACTGCGGCCCATGGCCGGTTATCTTTGAAAAGCCACGGGAGAAGGGCTACAAACATCTGAAAGCCCTGTACCTGAGAGGTTATATCAATGGGCAGCCTGTCCGCAAGATGTTGGTTGACACCGGAGCGGCAGTCAATATAATGCCATACTCCATGCTGCGGCGTTTGGGACGCTCCACTGCAGATCTGATCAAACCAACGTCACGCTAAGCGACTTCAACGGCCAAGCTTCAGAAACGCAAGGCGTTCTGAACGTGGATCTGACCGTGGGTAGAAAAACCATCCCTACGTCGTTCTTCATTGTTGACAGCAAAAGCACCTACGCTGTCTTGCTGGGAAGGGATTGGATTCACGCTAACTGCTGCATTCCATCCACGATGCACCAATGCCTGATACAGTGGGATGGAGATGAAGTGGAGGTCATTCATGCAGATGATTCGATCGAGATCTCAATAGCTGGCATGAACATTTGGGACGCAGAAGACCAAGAGCCGATCTCTGGAGTCAGTCTAGACGGCTGTGAGCGCATTGAAGCTACAAAAAACGGGGTGAGGCTGGTCTTATCCACTGGCCTGACAGAGTAGCAAAGCCCACGATTGTGCGTGGTAAGGCCGATCCCTGCGATCGGCCACAAAAAATAAAAAGCAGTGATCTTACGACAAGCATGTCATGTAGTCGTAGTAGGGAGATTCCCTACCATTGTAGAGCACAAATAAGTTGTAAACCTTCCTTGAGTAATGCAATCAAAAAGGGGGCCGATTCCGGCAATCGGCCCAAATTATCTTTGTTATCCTCACCAAACTTTTGGCCTGTGTTCAGCATCGATTTAGCAGGTGACGGAAAGCTGGGGTATGGGTTTACATCCGCTGATGAGCTAGAGGAGATTGACATCGGTCCTGGGGATAAGCCACGACCGACATTTATCAGCAAAAAGTTAGATCCGAATCTGCGGGGTCCGATGATAGCTTTGTTGAAAGAATATCCAGATTGCTTTGCCTGGGACTATACGGAGATGCCCGGGTTAGACAGGAGCATCATTGAGCATCGGCTCCCGCTTAAAAAAGGGTTTCGGCCATTCCAGCAGCGAGCACGACAGATGAAGGCCGAAATTTTAGAGGAAGTCAAGAAAGAGATCGAGAAAATGTTGAAAGCTGGGTTCATCAGGCCATGCAGGTATGCTGAGTGGATTTCTAGTATCGTACCTGTAGAGAAAAAGGATGGCCGATGGCGTGTTGCCATAGATTTTCGGGATCTCAATAGAGCCACTCCAAAGGATGAGTATCCGATGCCGGTAGCAGAGACATTGATCAACGCAGCTGCTGGTCATAAGGTCTTGAGCTTTATGGATGGCAATGCCGGTTACAATCAAATTTTTATGGCTCCAGAAGATATACACAAGACTGCATTCAGAGTCCCAGGTTCGGTGGGGTTGTTTGAATATGTAGTCATGACATTTGGACTGAAGAATGCCGGCGCCACATACCAAAGAGCCATGAATTACATTTTCCATGATCTGATCGGCAAGCTGGTGGAGATTTATATCGATGACGTGGTAGTCAAGTCTGCTTCAGTACAAGGACACTTGGACGATCTGCGACGCGTCCTGGACCGAACCAGAAAATTCGGGCTACGGATGAATCCAAAGAAGTGTGCCTTCGGTGTGACGGCCGGTCAGTTCTTGGGTTTCTTGGTCCATGAACGCGGAATTGAGATCGGCCTGAAAAGTCAGGAGGCAGTGCGAACAATGAAGCCACCTACCACGAAGAAAGAACTGCAGTGTCTCATCGGCAAAATCAACTTCGTCAGAAGGTTCATCTCCAATCTGTCAGGAAGAATAGAGCCGTTCATGGGACTGGTGAAAATTAAATCTGATGAGGAGTTCCGCTGGGGGACAGAACAACAACGAGCCTTCGATGAGATCAAAGAATATCTAACGAAGCCGCCAGTGTTGGTTCCACCGCAGCAGGATAGGCCGTTCTACATTTACTTGTCGGTGGCTGACACGTCCATCGCCTCGGTGGTGGTGCAAGTTTATGATGGTCTGGAGCGAGTTGTGTTTTACATCAGCAGAAGGATGCTGGATGCAGAGACAAGGTATCCTGAGATCGAGAAGTTATGCCTCTGCCTATTTTTCACCTGCACCAAGCTGCGACACATCTTGCTGTCAGCAGAGATTATCATCATATGCAAATCAGATGTCATAAAACATATGCTGTCGGCTCCTGTGTTGAAAGGCCGACTCGGCAAATGGATGTTTGCATTATCGGAATTTGATATCCGGTATCAACCCGCCAAAGCGGTTAAGGGACAGGCGTTGGCCGATCTTATTGCTGAACGAATCAACACTGATATAGCAGCACTGTCTGTACGTGCATGGGCTATGTTTTTCGATGGATCGGCTTGTGATGATGGTTGCGGCATCGGCATTCTAGTCGTGTCGCCCCGGGGGGCAACATATTCCTTCTCCATCAGGCTATCTACCCCTTGCACCAACAATGTCGCTGAGTATGAGGCAATACGCAAGGGAATGGAGTTGCTCATTGAAGCCGGAGCAGAAGCAGTGGAACTTTTTGGAGACTCCAAATTGGTGATTTCCCAACTCACGGACGAATACAAGTGTGAGAGCGAGTCACTCTTCCCATTATGGTTGCAATGCCGTGAGCTGATGGCACAGTTCAGGTATCTAAACTTTAACTGGATCCCGCGGTCGCAGAATACCGAGGCGAATGATCTTGCACAGATGGCTTCAGGCTACAAGGACATAGCAGATGGAACTGATGTTCAGGTACAGTTCCTGGAGGCGGACGACTGGAGAGCCGATATCTTCAATTACTTGAAAGATTCGGCTCGGGGGGCACCTAAACGGATAAGGTACAAGGCCATGAAGTATGTGCTTATTGGGGATGACATGTTCTACAGGACTTTGGAAGGGTTACTGCTCAAATGTCTGGGGCCAACCGAGGCAAATCGGCTTCTACACGAGGTACACGAAGGCGCCTGTGGAACTCACCAATCGGCTCACAAGATGAAATGGTTGATCAGGCGATCAGGGTTTTATTGGCCCACCATGCTTGAGGACTGTTTTAAGTACTATAAAGGGTGTCAAGCATGTCAGAAATTCGGGAAGATTCAGATGGTACCTGCATCAGCGATGAACCCCATCATCAAGCCTTGGCCATTCCGAGGTTGGGGCATGGATATCATTGGCAAGATCAATCCTCCATCAAGCAAAGGCCACATGTGGATTTTGGCCATTACGGATTATTTCACTAAATGGGTGGAAGCCGTCCCTATGAAGTCAGTAAACTCGAAGGATGTTATCAATTTCGTGAAAGAACATGTCCTTCATAGATTCGGGATTCCCCAAACTATCACGACCGATGGAGGTTCGGTCTTCATTTCTCACGAGTTTAGAGAGTTCTGCGAGGACACGGGAATTAAGCTGATCCGATCATCTCCATACTATGCTCAAGCAAATGGGCAAGCTGAAGCGTCCAATCAGAGCCTTATCAAGCTGATCAAGAGAAAAATCGACGAGCACCCTAGGCGTTGGCACGAGGTTTTGTCAGAAGCTTTGTGGGCTTATCGCATGTCATGTCATGGAGCGATAAAAACCTCGCCATACCATCTAGTCTATGGACAAGAAGCCGTATTGCCATGGGAGATTACGGCTGGATCGAGACGTGTCACTTTTCAGAACGATCTAACAACTGAAGAATATGCAGCCCTGATGAGTGACAGTGTTGAGGATTTAACTGAACTTAGGCTGTGGTCGCTTGAGAAAATTAAAGAGAACAAAGCCAAGGTAGCTCGTGCATATAATAAGAAGGTGAGACCAAAGGAGTTCCACGTTGGTGATCTGGTATGGGAAGCTGTATTGCCATTGGGAACTAAGGATGCAGCATACGGTAAATGGTCTCCAAGTTGGCACGGGCCATACAGGGTCGACCAAGTTTTAAGGGGCAACGCGTACATGCTTGAGGAGCTGGACGGTGTGAAATTTCCAGTGGCTGTTAACGGTCAGCATCTCAAGAAATATTTCCCAAGCATGTGGGATGATGGACAGTGAAATATGGGGGCCGATACATGAAATCGGCCAGTAAAAAAAATATATCCAGATTAATATTTCCCAAGCATGTGGGATGATGAACAGTGAAATATGAGGGCTGATACATGAAATCGGCCAAATAAATAAAAAAAACAATGCACAGCCATCGACTCTCGAGGTTCAGACTGTTACGAGCAGGTGTCAGGTTACATGAATAAGCTACTGAAGGAATGCCTCGAAGGCACGGAGGGCGTCAGCACGGACACGATCCACCTCGGCGATCTCGGCTTCGTCATCATCGTCCTTGCCCGTCACTAGCTGCTTGCTCAGGGCACGTATTTCTGCCAGATCAGTCTTCAGTTGAGCTTTGAGGCCTTCTGCTTCGTCTTGGGAGCGGGCGATGAATGCTTCCTTGTCATGAATGAGCTTTTTAGTCGCCCGGACCTTCTCTTCGAGATCTTCCAATTCCTTTTTTAAGGATGCAAGCTCGGCGGTGCTGACAGAGGTGTCAGTTTTGGCATCCAGAGACGCCTTTTTCTCATTGAGCCGCTGACATTTGGCTGCAATATCGGCCTTCAGTGGGAGTTGGGCGTGGCGTAGATTGATCCTCTCACGAGCCAACTTCACCCTTGACCCGTAGAAAGACAGAGTCACAACTGGCCAAAGCTTCACCTGCAATGCTACCGGGAGTTGGTCCTTGATTTCGTCAAGAACACTCTTCACCTCTTCAGAACCCTCGACCAACTTCTCGATTGGGGAGGACAGCAAGGCTTTGAGACGCTGGAATTGAGGTAGAACAGCGCTTGCTCGTGGTTCATCGTTGGCGGCAGAGGGAGCTGGTTCGATGGATTCAGGGTCGAACGTCAGCAAGCCTGAGATATCACAACCCTGGCAGGCAGAAGTGGCGTCAGTATGCGTCAAACAGGGAAGGATGAGTCGAAAGAAGCGAACATACCTCTCCTGAGATCAGGGGGATAGCCGACGGCGAGACAATCGGCTTGTGTGTTGTTGCTGAGGGCTTGGCCAGATTGGCAACCGTTTCATCTACACCTTCAGGGATTACTAGATCCAGGCTTGCGGAAGGCATCGGCACTTCCCCGACTTCCCCACTAGAAGTGTCATTCGTCTGCATGAAAGGTGCTTAGCCGATGTGAATAGCAATGAATCGGCATAAAAAAGGAGTGGTAAGAGTATGGAGGATAATTACTTTCGAAGCCTCCAGGCTCGAAGAAGAAGTTTGCAGTCCCTTGCGAGCCCTCTTGGGGCTCACAGCTTGCCCCGCCTCGACTGCTGCTCGGGGGGCAACAGGTTCAGGAACAGGCCTTTTCCTGGAAGCCGATGGTGGCACATCTGGCTGGCTCGGTGTGGTGGTTCTCTCAGAGTCTGCTGAGCTTGAATCTCCTCGATTGGATTGTGTTTCCTCGCTGGAGGTGTCTTCGATGGAGACCTGTAAGAAAGGGAGAGTTGGTAAGCACAAGCATGTTTACAAAGATAAATGAGATCAACCAAGGCATGAATCAGCGTACGTGCGAGCTCTCTAGAGAAGGGCTCCGGCGCCTCAAAGTTTTTTTGGCCACTACCTTCCTCACCGCCGTTCTTGTTTTAGTTGGAACTCGGGAGGCAGCTGACCCGGAAGTTGCTTGGCTCTTGGAAGCCGATTTTGGTGATATCGGCTGGTTCTGCATCACGACCTGTTTCAAAGGTGGCGAGTTTTTGCAGAAAAGGACCACAGGAGCTGGTGGGAGGAATTCGAAGGGGGAGCCATCCTCGTTAGTAGGTTCTGGACCATCTTGTTGCTGCAAGGAGACAGAGCAGGATATTAAAAGAATCGTCGTGAGCTGCATCAAGAAAATTTACAAGTAGCAGTACCTGTTCTACGGGGATGTCATATTCAGCATCGAGCTGTTCCAGCAATGGTCCCAGAGCTCTCCTGAAGGCATGAGTCTTCCACATCGACCACCAGTTCTCAAAACCATCGGTTGATGAAGCGAAAGTGAGGTTGTTAGGAATTGGGATGGTCAGAGCATCGAAGAAAGAATAACACCTCTGACTGGTGAGAGGATCGGGCAGGTCAGCTCTGCTCTCTGTGAGGTGGTGGAGAAAGAAATGAGGAGGTACTTGCCCAAGGCCAAATTGCCGAGCTGCTACGACCGGCTGGTAGAACTCGTATCCAGGCTTGATTATTCTGTTGGATGTGCTCATGCCAACTGGGAGGAAGCAGGGACGGATCACGGTGGAGAATAGCTGCCGAGTGCTAGTGTCATCGGCAAAGTTGTCCAGCCTGAAGGAGATTGGATTTTCAAAATTTTCCGATTCCTCCGTGTAAGGAAAGAAGATAGGATTGTCCAGGCCTTGGAAGAAAATGCTGAACCACTTGGATGCTTCATGAGGGATCAGTTTACTACCTGGCAGGCTATACAGAGCTTGGCCGTAGCTGGTGCATCGGATCTGCTTCCCTTTGGCATCTGGAAAGGTGCAACTTGCCAAAAGGGGAAAGTTTGGGATATGGTTTTGAAAGTACAGCTGAGCCCATAGTTGAATAAACCACCAAGGACCTCCTGTTTTGACTGCTATGT
The DNA here is from genome assembly GCA_007115705.1 of Dactylis glomerata. Lineage (NCBI taxonomy): Eukaryota > Viridiplantae > Streptophyta > Magnoliopsida > Poales > Poaceae > Dactylis > Dactylis glomerata. The sequence goes on from QXEO01000268.1 coordinate 6,652, forward strand.
GGGAGGATAGTTTGACAGACATCAACTGGAGATATCGATAGACTTCTCCAAGGAACAGTTTGCCGATGCCAAGTTGAGTGCCTCTGGCAAGTTCATAGGCCAAGGAGAGATAATTCTTGGTTGGGGCAAGGGAAGGGCCACAGAATATGAAATGTTCCAGCCAGAAATTGAGGAAGGCCGTGTGTTCTTTCTCTGTGACAGGGCCCTTAGTTTTCATGTGGCTTCGAAGATAAGCACCCCAGTTCGTGCAATCTGTTTTGGAAGAAAGCTTGAAGGGGACTTTTGGCAGCATAAAAGCAGAGGGGCTGGGTGATGTGACGTCTAGACCAGTAATCATCACCACGTCTAACAGAGTTGGTGTCATGGGGCCATGGCCGAACATGAAGCAGTTCAGAGCATCAGACCAGAAATAGCCGATGGTTTTTAGAAGATTTTCATGTTTCTCAAGGGGAGACAATGACAAAGTCAAGGCATCGGCTATTCCCGTGGTTTCCCATTGGGATTGGTAAGTTTTGGCTACCCTACTGTACCAAGAAACCCAATATTCGGGAGGATTAGGCCAGGCTCGTAAGCAGTCGGCCCAAGAATCCAAATCTAAGTTTTGGCTTACGAAGGGGATTCTGTTTGCCTCGCAAGAGATCAGATGGGCAGGACTAGATTCTGTACGGGGGCCAAGGCAGAGAGAATTTGGGAGAGAAGGATGCGGTAGCGGAATGTCTGAAACCTAAAATTTTAATGATGGGATAAAGCATTAATTCAGGTGTTTGCTATTAATTCTAGCACCGAGCTCGGATTGCGAGGAACAGTTAAGGATTACCTTCAGACCGGAGACCGCTGTGTTGGCGCTGGACGATTCCGCCATCTAATTTGCCGGCGGAGATGGATCTATGCGGTGGGGAATCTAGGGTTCGTGTCGCCGTGAGCCCGATTTGTTCAATGAGGCAATTGGAGATCTGAGTTAGCCTTTTTGAAGATGGTTGCAGGTTACCGTTGAAATTGGAAAGTGACCGCTCAGACTTGTCTAAATAAGCGACCGAGTTTGACCTTGCCAACGTTTGTGGGAAAAGCCGATGTGTTGCCATCGGCTCTTTGGGCTTTGACTTGGTTGATCATATCAAGTGTGGTATGGTGAAAGCCGATTCGTTACTATCGGCTTTTGGAACGTTGACCTATTTGACTATCGGCAAAATCAAATTGGGAAAAGCAAGCTTTGTTGATTCCAAAGACGGTTGTTTACAATGAAGCCGATTGCTTACAAAATGGAGATCTACTACTAGTACTACTACTACTAGTTCCTAATCTAGAAGGCGGCGTCGTCGTCGTCGCCGTTGCCATTGCCGCCGCCGTCTTCGCTGTCATTGGCGCTGCTGCCGGCGTAGTCCTCACCGCTGCTGCTGAAGTTGTCAGCGGGGGCCTCCTCGTCCTCGTCGTCGTCGTCGGTGTCCTCGCTGGACCCGGCGCGCTTCACCGGCGGGTATTCGTCGGAGGAGGTGTCCTCCTCTGCTTCTTCCTCTTCATCGGAAGAGCCGATGTCCTCGCCCCAGGACACGGCGTCGTCGGCGCTCTCCGCCTCCAGTTCCCCGTCGACGAGGAGTTGGAGGTCCTCCTCGCCGTCGGTCAGGGACTCGTCGTCCTCTGACTGGGCGGCGAAGTCCCAGTCTCTCTCGTCCCACCATTGTGGGGCGAGAGCTTCGTACGCCGCCATTGGCGGGTGCTCCGGCGTCGGCTCTCGGTTGACGGAGTCGGAGGATTGGAAGGAAAGGTCGGATGTGTTGGAGGAAGAAGAGGAGGCCATGGCGGAGGAAGAGGGTTTTTTGGCTATTGGAGAAGAATGAGGATGCAAATGGTTCGGATAGATTTAAATAAGGGGAATAGTGGAAGATGGTTCAATGCCATAGCGGTTTTCGAGAATGTGGTGCCAGAGTTGTCAAATCGTGTACTGCGGAGAAGTTGAGAAGGCGAGGCATCATGATGAGGAGGCGATATGACGGTTCTGCTCTGCAACGCGTGACCCGATGAAGAAAAAACAGAGTGGTTTTGGAATTATTATTGCCAAAACCAGGGGGGCATGTGTTATCGCCACATTTTGGCCAAATGAGGAGATGGGCCGTAATCAAGATGGGCTTGGAGGCTGGATCGGCCTTGCGCGTGGATTTGGGCTAATTGCCCGTGTATCTGTATATTATGATAGATTACGTTTCGGTTTAAACAAGAGATAGAGTTGTTAGGTTTATTCCAAAGATAGAAAGTCTCCGGACTATAAATGTGTACCTAGGGTTATTGAGAAAGGAGGACGATCACGTTCACAACAAACACAATCTCGGCGCATCGCCACCCCTTGTTTCGAGGGTTTCTTTCAGGTAAGCGTCGTGCTGCCTAGATCGCATCTCGCGATCTAGGCAGCATCTGCTTATGTGTTATTTGGTGTTGCTCGTACTGAAGCCTTGTTGATGGCGAGTAATACTGTTATCATAGATCTGTTTGGGCTAGCATCGGTGCTTTTGGTTATGTTTGCTTAGTCATGCTGCCCCTAGAGATCTCGCTGCCTTTGCACCTATTTTGGGTGTAAGGGCAGCATCTTGCTTGATCTTTATTCAGTCGATTCAATCTGTCATAGTTGTTCCTTGTTCTCCAAGGATTAGTTTGATATCCGCATGGTTAGGCCTCACAAACGGGTTGAACGATCCAGTAGTACGTAAGGATATGGTTTGCCAATTCGAGAGGAGTTGTTCCGGGAATTGACTCTACGTTGGTTTTTTGGCCTCCTCTAGGGTTAGTTTTCTGTTATCTTTCGTATCTACCAGGCTCAATTACGTGTGGGATGTTCCAATTATGTGGTGAAAGCGTTAAACTGTCGTAGATCGATTTGACTTGTATTGATAAAGCAAAACCCCATGTTATCGTAGATCCAATGCAGATCCATGGGACAATCGGCTACATGAGCCGATTCACAGGGAAACCTGAGAGCCGATCGAGGCTCGTATTTAATGTTTACGTGTCTGCCATGCAGGAAACTAATCGAAGCAATCCATCACCTTCCTGATCAGGTATAGGTCAGGTGGCACGCCCTTGCATCAGCCAGGACGTGTGCCGGAGTTTTGCGGGCCGTTGCCCGAGGGACCAGGGCCCACCAGCAGTTCTGGGAGCCTCCCGGCTCTTCGTGTTGCTCGTCGCTGCTCGCCGGTGGGTTTTGACAGGCAACAGGTTGCTACCCTCAGAGTAGAACCTTTCATGGATAAGTTGATTTCTCCTTGTCAAACAGCCTTTATTAAGGGGAGGAACATCATGGATGGTGTAATGTCCTTGCATGAAATTTTGCATGAGGCAAAAAGGAAAAAACAGTAGGGTGTGGTGTTGAAGTTAGATTTTGAAAAGGCTTATGACAAAGTGGACTGGAATTATATTATAAAATGTATATCACAGAAAGGTTTCTGTGAGGAATGGTGTGATATGATTGGTGGAATTATCAGAGATGGCACTCTTTGTGTGAAAATTAATAATACAAGGGGAAAAGACTTTGGCAGTCATAGAGGAGTAAGGCAGGGTGATCCTTTTTCTCCTTTTCTATTCAATATTGCTGCTGAGGGTTTGGCTAAGATGATTACTCAGGCCCAAGAGGCCAAATTGGTAACTGGTTTGGTTCCTCATATGATTGAGAATGGAGTGATGATCCTTCAATATGCTGATGACACAATCTTACTAATTCAAGATGACATGGAACAGATTATTCATTTGAAACTAATTTTGTACATGTTTGAAGCTATGTCAGGTCTGAAAATTAATTTCCCAAAGAGTGAAATCATGATGGTTCTACATGATGATGAGAAGAAATTAATTTACTCTGACATTTTTGGTTGTCAGTTGGGGTTTTGGCCAATAAAGTATCTGGGGGTACCTGTTTGTGGATCTCGTTTGAGGGTCTCTGATGTGGATTATCTTTCTGAAAAGTTATTAAAAAAGCTGGATGGTTGGGTGGGCCACTCCTCTTCGATTGGTGGGAGATTTTCTCTCATTCAATCCTCTTTGAGTAGCACACTGATATATCATATGTCCATGTATATGCTTCTACTTACAAATCTGAAGAAAATGAATAAGATAATCAGGAAGTTCTTCTGGGGAGGGAACAGTGAGAAGAGAAAATATCATTTAGTTAAATGGGATCTAGTTTGTAAGCCTAGACAAAAAGGTGGGCTGGGAATCAAGAACTTGCAATTGTTTAATTATTGCTTGTTATGCAAGTGGTGGTGGAAATTGGAAACAGAAAATGGCCTCTGGCAGAGATTGGTTAAAGCCAAGTATGACATAAACAAAAGCTTACATCATATAAAGTTGAGAAGTGATGACTCTCCTGTGTGGAATGATTTGTTGAAAGTAAAACATTTATATCTCAAATATAGGGTGATGGTGGTTGGGAATGGCAATTCAACTGACTTCTGGAATGATGCTTGGTGTGGGTCTGCTCCTTTTTGTGAGAAATATCCACAATTGTTTGAGATTTGTTTAGATCAAATATTGACTGTGGCTGAGGCTGCAGCCCTAAATTGGCAGTTTAGATATAGGCGTTGGATGAATCCTTTGATTCAGTCTCAATGGCGCTGTATGAGGGATAAGTTGGCTATGGTAGCCCTTAACAGTGAACAAGATAAGGCTAAGTGGAGTCTTACTAAATCAGGGATTTTTTCTGTCAAATCTCTTTACAATAAACTCTCGGCTGTTGGGGTCGACAGAAGTTTTAAGCAGCTTTGGAAAGCTAAGATCCCCCTTAAAATCAAGATTTGGCTTTGGTTAATCTGGCATAATGCAATAGCTACTAAAGATAATATGAAAAAAATAAATTGGGTTGGTAGTTTCATTTGCCAGTTTTGTCCTAATGATGAAAGCATTACTCATTTATTTTTTACTTGTCCCATGGCCGCTTACATGTGGAGTACAATCAGTACAGTTCTTGGAGTTTTCACTATACCTTCTTGCTTTACCCAGTACTTCTGGTGGATTGCTAAAATCCTTCCTGTTGGTTCCAATTTTCATATTGTTGGAATTACAGCATTATGCTGGGCTATCTGGAAAACCAGAAATAATGCTTGCTTTGAGGGCAAACTTATTTCCTCTCCTGTTGGTTTAATCTGCTACATGTGTGCTTTTCTTTGGTATTGGGTAGGTCTTCAGGGTGAAAAAGACAAGGAGTTGTTGCTGGAAGGAGCTTCACGTCTTCAGAGAGGAGCAACGGCAGCACACGAGATGGCTAGGCAAAGGGTTCCCAGAGCTAGGATCCATGAGGAAGTTGATGAGGATGAGGAGGTTTCTGTCTGATGTAGCATGAAAGCCATAAAGAAACTAGAAGTTTGAGTTTGTGGAAGAAAGTGATCTGAACTCCAGCTCCATATAATCCCTAGTCTGTCCTTTTGGGTTGTGCACTGTCTTTTGGTGCTGTTATGTTTGTAAGCTCGTCATAAAACTATGTTTTACGTTGCCTTAGTAGCAGTTCCCTTGCTGCTGGTTTGTAACCTAGAGTTTCCCCCGTTGTCGTACTTTTATTTTCTGTTTGGAACCTATAAGACATTTGTTCTGTTATCCTTTGATAATGGAACCCGGCTCCATACGTGGGGACATATGGAAAAAAAAGGACAGCGGGGCTTCGACAAGAAGCTTTTGGTCTACGTGAACAAAGCAAAATTTCCACGTTGAGGTGAGCCTTGTTCAAATGGTCTACCGAGCAGGGGCGGACCCGGAGTAAAATTAACCTCATGTCACACTTCTAAGTCTCATTTTTTTTCTCTGAAATTAGGGATGTCATATACTACGAATAGCGGAAACATATAAAAGAAATCCAATTTCACCCAGTGTCATGTGATATCTGGAGCTATAAGAGCATCTCCAGTGGCTTGTCTAAATTTGATAGTCTATATCTCCATATAGACAATGGTGTAAAAAGATTTCAGTTTAGACAACCTTTGTTTTTCAGTGGATTGTCTATATAGCTGCGGTCTATATCCTCTGTCCTATATTTTATTAGTATTTTGTAACTACCAAATTTCCAACAGCTATATTTCCGGCTGCAACTAGTATAACCTGAATCCGGCCAAATTGAAGATAAAATATCACAGCACACTACAAATTTCGGTATACATGGACTAGAAGCAGCGAACATGCAATTTTTGTATCGATTCACGAGCAACACCCTACCAGCAAGAAGCGAACATGCAATTTTTGGTTGATGGGAAGATTCACGAGCTAACACTCCTACCAAAATATCCTTTTCCCATGAACCAACCAACGAATCGAGCCACAGCTGCCCAAAATATCTGGCATAGACCACCGTTTAGATAAGCCACTGGAGATGCTCTAACGTGGGTATGCCCCTGCTACCGAGAACATATCCAGTTCTCCCATCCATTTGCCTGCTACACGATTCCAGACAAATCTGGACTACTGGTTAAGAAATCGATGGCCTAGAAGTGTGCCTGTTTGTAGATTCAAAAAAATAAACCCAAGTTCAACAGAAGCCAACCCGCACTCTACCCAAGTCAGGTTACATTCTGGACGCATGTTCACACAGAACCCTATTATTTACAGAAATCACCCGCGGTACATATATGCAGGACCCTATTAGAGTGTGGGTTGAGTTCTGTAAAACTCAAGGTTGATTTCCAAACCGTCGAACCAACAGATTACCAAACCATCGATTTCTTAACCAATGGCTCAGATTTGCCTGGAATTTTTTTGTAGCAGGCAAATAGATGGGAGCACTAGATATGTGCGGAATTGCGGACCCAACCACGGAGGCTTAGAAGGCTACGTTGGGGGTAGCCAATGGGAAGAGGTCGGTCATGTTGGAGAAGCGGTTGTCGAAGCCAGAGAGGATGCGAATCATGTTGTCCGCAGCATTCTTGGAATTGGCAAGCGGCTTGAAGATGTGTAGCGCCGCCGGAATCACCTTCTCCTGCCCGTCGGGTGGCGCCACCGCCATCCTACCAGGGGGTGGTCGGGTTCGGATCGGATGAGAGGAGGAGGAAGATGGATTGGTGGGAAAGGGGAGAGGAAGAAGGGCGAATAGAAAGAGGAAGGGGAAGGTGAGTCGCTAATTTGCTGAGCTAGCTGGGTTTGAGCGAGTCATCGGGTGGTTTTGTTGTCTTGGTTAAAAAGGTAAGACTCAAAATTTGCTTCCTGCTTGATCATTCGCTTTATCGTTCGGATCGGATCGGATTTGGTCTGGCGACCCTACACAAACACAATGCGCCGTCCATGCACCCGTCTGATAATTTTAGTTTTTCCTGATTTTCTCGAATCCGTGAGGGCTGACGAAGCAACAACACGAGATAAATTCACAAAAGGAAACCATGTTCAGATTGCAGTGCTGGAGTAGAAATGTATACACATTATAAGAACGCGAAATCCATATTCTAGAGATTATAGAAAGAGGAGAACAAGAAAATTTACATCAGCAATCGTCGGTTTGTAAAACAAGGCGTTGATCGGTAACTTACACTTCAACAGTTTCACTCACGTGTGAGGGCTTGCTTGCTCATGTGTTTAACTAGGAAAGTCTTTTAAATACTCTTAACTAAAAATGTCTTGGCTTTGAGTCGAAGTGTTAGGGCTTGCTCATGTGTTTAACTAAAAAGAAGTATTGGAGTCGAAGTGTGAGGAACATCGCTAACATATCTTCACACTTGCAATATGGTTCAAACTCATTAAAATAAGTTCATCCAACCAAAGTTTGTCTTTTAATCCGTATTTCATTCTTCAAATGTTGAAAATGACAGCAAAAGTAACATGCAACAACCAACTTATGCAAGATCATGTTTGCAACACATGAACCAAAAACGTAGGACTCAAAATTTGCACGAACTGAGATGCCACTTTATGGAGGAAGGCTCCTCGAAAGATGCTTTCGCTCCGCTATATCAATATAACAACCATATAATACAAAATAGAGACCGTTGATGGGTAAACAACACAAGCAAGCCCAAGAGAAATAACAAAAGAAGGAAAGAGAAAATAATGCCAACAACGCCAGACTGTTGTGCCCTCCGGATAAGTCCCACCATGCTTCTATGCCACCGAATCGTTGTGTATCAGGCAACACCTTTAAGAAGGAATGCGACAACGACAACGCTGCTGCTCGGAGTGCTCCTACGATTTCTCCTGGTACACAGAGGAGAGTTGGGAAGGGATGCACCCGATGCCCTTTAAGAAGGAACGGCGGAGCTCGCAGACGTCATTGCTTCGGTGTTGATATGACGATAGGGATTTCTCCCGACCCCCAAAAAACCACAACCCAGACAATCCGTAGTGCTCCGCCAATCTTGCCACCCACCATCACATGCCACCATGATCTTGCAATCACCACCGTCATCTCACCGTGGCCAAGTAGTCGCGCCATCGCCACCAAGGTCACCTGGAGCTCGCCGGACCGTAGCTAGCCAGGGGACACCGTCGCGACCGAGCTCTCACGAGCCGAGGAGCCCCCACGCGGGTGAAGACGAAACTGCCACCGCCGGCACCGCACGGGCAAAGCCCGGTGACAATCACCGATAGTGGTGGGAGGGGAGAAGGAGGGAGGTGGGTTGGAGGCGAGGCGAGGAGGGCGGGCTCCCCGGTCGCATCGCTCGGGGAGGGATCGCGGGGGGTACTGGTTCTCTTTTTCAAAACCATGTGAGTAGTTCAAGATTGTTGTTCAGACACCACAAAGAAAACAATGGAGAAATTGTAGACAAAAAGAAGGTATCTACCTAGTATATATTTTCTGAAAAAAGTCATATAGAATGCCGTGTTCCATTTTAATTTTATGGTAATCTTGAAAAGAGGTTCCTTGTTCTAGCTAGTCAGTACCCTCGGATATATATTCTTATAATAATTCAATCCTAAGAATTCCTATGATTTTCGATTTGTTCAAATAGAGCCTAACATTGGTTAATTGGTTAAATAAAAGAATAATAAGTGAATTAGTCACTACAGTTAGAACCCAACAGTCAATTCACAGCCCAGCCAAGTCAAACCGAAGCTAAGTCAAACAAACGACGCCTAATATAGACGCGTCCGGTGACAGCCACGGCCGCACATCAGCTCGATCGAGAATGGTACTAGACCGGAAGGATCAGGATAATGCACGATGCTACGCTGTTTTTACATGGCGCTCGCCCTCCTGCTGGACTGGAACTGTTTGCCTCTCATTTGTACGTCGCTTTTGTCCCCCCGGACAATGAAGCGCCGACAACGAAGAGATCTGCTTGATTTGTCTCCGATGTTGTTCTTGGTCGGTCCAGTTATGCTCCAGAGATTGCGTTGGTTTTTGTTTCCCGTTTCGACACAATGCAAAGGTTGCCATAATTTGGCCGGTGTCCTGGTGAGACGGTTCGCCTTGTTGGAGCATGTGTTCGCTCACTAGGACAACGGGGCTTCGACAATTTGGAAGCTTTTGGTGTCAACAAGCCAAAATTGTCACGTTCAGGTGGAGCGCTGCGTTGTTCACCTAGTCTACCAACCAGTTTGGTCAAAGAAGAAGCTTTCTGCAAGGTGGGGCACCTTAGGTAAAGTCAGCGATCCCAAAAGGTGGAGTATTAAAAGAAGCCTTTTTGTGTGATCAGGTCTCTTTTAGAACAATGTGTGATCAGATATTCAGATGGACGTATAATAGCATCTGCTTCGGGCCGGGCAGGGCTTTAGCCTTTAGGATAGGCCGAAAAAGCTATAGCTGCTAAAAGACCAGACCCGAGCCTAGCCCAAATAGGAGAAAACCACTATGCCGTCCGGCCTTGGGCCAGGCCTCCGTTATAACATTCCCATACACGAAGCTCCAGTCTGATCCGGATACCACTAGAAAAATACTCAAAAAAGGGAAAAAAGTAGCCTTGTAGACACGTGTCAGCAGTCCTGTGTACCGTCTGAAACGGACAGCCCGTGCCTGAACGTGTCTACGGACAAAAAAACGCAAAAAAGGGAGTTTAGCGAGCCGACCCAATAACACAACCTGTTTGGGCGTGATCTATTTCACGAGGATATTTGGGTCCAGTTTGGGTCATCCGAGACAGCTCTGCGCGTCCGCCTAGTCCAATTCTGTCCGTCCGCTCGCCCATATGGCAGTGAACAAATCCCAGTTTTTCTTTTTTCTTTTATTCCCGATGCCAGATCTGGGCGAGCAGCTCGAGCTCCCTCCCGGCGCCTTCTTGCCCCACCGCCGGTGACCTCCCTCCATGGTGTCCCCCGGCGTCCCTTGCCCCACCGTCGACGACCACCATCCCCGCCGCCTTGCCCGACACCTCCACTAGTCGGCGCCACGCAGCCGCCTAGCGGTCCACCGCCTCCCTTTGCCCCTTCGGCGCCCAGCATTCCTCTTGGCCCGACACGGCCAAGCGCGGGTACCTCTGTGCCCGATGCAGGCGAGATGCAAAGACTCACGGCGGCGCCACTTTTCTTGCAGAGATGGCGACAGCGCGGGCTCCTCCCGACAGCGGGAGATCGCGGCGTCAGCGGCGGACAACTGGACGACCTCGGGGTGGGCGAGCGCGATGGCGTCGGTGGCGGATGTTCGTCCGAAGGCGTCGTCCTGGGAGCTGTGTCGGGGGGTTGCGGGTGGGCCGGCTTGCTCGTAATTTTTTTTCAAAATGGATAGCACTGCAGGGTTGACCCCCCTAACCTAAAAGGACAGTGCTTCTTTGCGTGTCCACGGACCGACACAAACAGACCGAATTAGACAGATCAAAGCTCCCCTCCCTCCTCGGGCACATACACACTAGTAGGAGAGAGGACGCGAAAACGGTACAGGCGTGGGTGCATAGAAATGGCAGGGGAGCCGCTGGCGCTGCGTCCATATTAAGGCAAGACCACTCCCTAGGAATTTCCTGGCACCACAGCGCGCCACTTGTCATGTGCGGAGAGAGTTTCTGGATCTTTGCGAAGATCGACCTTTTTTAGAGATTTCAGTCTGGTCCAATTTGTTGTCCTGACTCAAAAAACAGGCTCAAGCAGCCTGATAGCATGGTCTAGCCCGGCCTGACTCGGAATTTTTGGACTGGATCAATCGAGGCGTCTGGGCTGGGCTGCCCATAGACAGGTATGCTTCTTACTCCCTCTGATTGGAAATAAGTATCAGTGATTTTATACTAACTTAGTATAAAGTTTATAATAAGTCACAGACACTTATTTCCAAGGAGTACTAAAAAGCAAATTTCATGGAATCACAGTTTTGAAGGGAATGTGCTACTGCAAAGAAACATCTCTTTCGCTTTTTTAACATACTATTTCCATGCTCCAAAGCTGCAAAACAAAACATATATATGGTTGCTTTTGAATGTAAGTTAGGAAGATTTTATTTCATTAAAAAATTCCTTGTAGTTCAATCCCAAACATGCACCCGGAGAAAGTTCCATCAGAGTTTCCGACGGGAAGATTCATATATCTCTACTAATAATATTGCAATCGGACTGATCCGTGTCCGTAAAATACGCTTTCAACCAACTCAAAATACGCTTTCATATCCCACAGCCCGAAACGTTTTCTGTTTTTTTACACGGCCCTACCGAGAGGAAGCGTCCGAGAGGCGCTCGAAGGCTGAGGTTGATGCGCCGCCGCCTGATCCGGCTGCACCGACTACACCTTGTCTTCCTCATCTTGCATCTCCACTGCATGGGGAGCCGGCTGCTGTCTCCAACAATTTCTCCTCGGGGCATGTTCGGGATGGCGGCGCCCATACGAACGGCCACGCCCACGCTGACATCCGGGCAGCTGCTGATGAGAAGTCCCTGAAGCACACGGAGCAGAGCGAGCTCCGTCAGAGCTTGACTAGCTAGATGCTGAAGGCGGCTGGTGAGGCCTCCGAGCATACGCCTCTGGCTGTGCGGTACGATTCTACCGCGCCGCCTGATTGTGCCAGAAGTTTACACAAAAACGATTGAGAAGGAGAGCGGGCACCAAAGGCGAATCAGCTATACCGTTCGGAATTCTTGCTTGCCAAAGATAGGATAGTGCCATCAGATTCACATGGACGGAAGAAAGCCAAGCAACACAAGAAGAAACAACATTCCTCGGCAGCGAGTTACCATGCTCATCATCTTTTTGCTGGGAGGAGCACTGATTACTTGTACGCAGAGTTCACCATGGTGATTATCAATCTCGAAAAAAAAATGGTGAATATGGAGCGAGGGAGAGTATAAGAGAAAGATAATGATAGTCACATTCAAAGAAGATAAGGTTTAAACCATTGATGGTGAACGGTGACACCTGTTCTTTTTTTCTTACCAGCTAAAACAATAATGTTATTTGTACTAGAAAATTTCCTTTAATCTGAGCACTTAATATTAAAGGAAAATGTGTTTCTTGCGTTGATATTTTTTTGCCAAAATCCAATGATAAGAAATATATTAATTTGTACTTAATATTAAAGGAAAATGTGTTTCTTTCCAACAAAAAGTCGGTCAGTGTTTCTGTGTTGGTTTATCTGTAGAAACGCTCTACACCCTTTAATCGAAGAAAAGTCATGGTTCCGCCAATTCGAAACTTCAACCTCTGCCTCTTGCTCATATATAGGCACATTGCAAGAATATTAACTAAATACTCTTTTATATTAAATTATTTGTCTCAACTTTATTTAGATACACATGTATCTAGACATGTTAAACACTCATAGCATATATAAAATAATAATTTTTTATTTATTTCTTATATTTCTTATTATTGTTCCATAGCAACGCACGGGTATTCAGCTATAAACACAATATTGGGAAGTTCATATAAACACAATATTGAGCATATAAAAAGGAACAACTTCGACCTCTCTTCTTTATAAAATAAAGACATTCATATGTAGTCAAAATATTTGCACTAACCAAACGCCCCGGGCACCTTGCATATATTGTTGTAAACATGACAGGAAAATAGAAATGAAGTAGATCAAACCACTCCAGAAGAAAAAAAATTTAACGTGGAAAACCCCCTCCATAGAGACATGTAAAAATAACGGCCACCAACCATCCTGTGCGACATCTTACAAGAGGTAAATATACCATAGGTGACCTAGGGCGACACTGCTCCACTACGGGTCAAGCCTCCGCTCTGCTCCGTTGCGATAAATATTAACCTTTATTTGAATGTGGATCACAACTCAACAAATATCCTCCTAGACTTGTGAACAAACTTTGCCTTTGTACTCTTTCAATCCCAAAGTGTAGACTGTGTCATTTGTTATGTTCCTCTTGCCTATATCAACCCTAAGAGGTGGGAGCTAATTCACATCCAAATCAATACTAGGAAGGGGGAGGAGTAGAGCTCCAAGGCTCGTCTATAGGTCTCCAAGGTTTGCATATATTAACCCATATGGGTGAGGAGTAGAGCTCCCAGGACCGATGTAGGGGAGGTGTTTTGGCGCTGGCCGTAGAAGTCCCGGTCGACCCATGTCAACGACCAAGGGTGTGTTTGTTTGGGCTGCTGCTGTTGAGAAGCAGCTGTAGCTGGTGAGCTGTTAGAAAGCAGCTGTAGGAAGTAGCTGCTGGAAGCTGAGATTTGATGTTTGGCAAAACTGCTTTTGATGACTGCTGTTCCTGATTTGAAGGATGAAATGTCTGGAATACCCCTGAATGCTGAAGATGTTGTATAAATACTGATTCGAGCTGAATTAGCTAATTCTAACCATTTCTGAACACAACTGTGATCATTAATGCAAATTACCACAATATAAATTTATAAGTATTCATAAACAATTTTTATTGAAATAATTTGGGAGTTATTTATTTGGCTTTTGGCTTTTGGCTTTTAGCTTTTGGAGTATATATACATAAAAACCCAAAATAATTATAAGTTTCTTTTTCCCTTTTCTACCTTCTTTTTTCTCCACTTATGTTTTATTGTCCGGATAAATTATTTCTTCTTTTTATTTCATTTCTGTATATGTACTGGATAAAGTTATTTTTCTTTTATATTTCATTTTCTCTCTTTTTTTCCTATCTTCTTCCTTCTACCTGGGAGATACACCCGCGCCTCTCCCTCGTGCGCCGCCCGCGAGCTGCCCTCCCCCTGTGCGCCGCCCAGGTCTCCCACCGTACGCCGCCCGCGCGCTGCCCTCGTGAGCCACCAAAGCGCCACCCGCCCGCGTCGCCGGAGCTCCACCCGCCCGCTGTGGAGGCTCGACGGGAACGGCGGGGAGGGGAGCGGCGGCGTCCGGGATTGGCTCGCAGGCGAGCGGCGGCGAACGACGCCTGGAAGGGAAGAGCGGCGACGGAGGCGAGCCGAGGGGGCTGGGCGGCGGCTGGGCGGCTGGGCGGCTGGGCGGCTGGGCGGCGGCTGGGTGGCGGCCGGTCAANGGAACAACTTCGACCTCTCTTCTTTATAAAATAAAGACATTCATATGTAGTCAAAATATTTGCACTAACCAAACGCCCCGGGCACCTTGCATATATTGTTGTAAACATGACAGGAAAATAGAAATGAAGTAGATCAAACCACTCCAGAAGAAAAAAAATTTAACGTGGAAAACCCCCTCCATAGAGACATGTAAAAATAACGGCCACCAACCATCCTGTGCGACATCTTACAAGAGGTAAATATACCATAGGTGACCTAGGGCGACACTGCTCCACTACGGGTCAAGCCTCCGCTCTGCTCCGTTGCGATAAATATTAACCTTTATTTGAATGTGGATCACAACTCAACAAATATCCTCCTAGACTTGTGAACAAACTTTGCCTTTGTACTCTTTCAATCCCAAAGTGTAGACTGTGTCATTTGTTATGTTCCTCTTGCCTATATCAACCCTAAGAGGTGGGAGCTAATTCACATCCAAATCAATACTAGGAAGGGGGAGGAGTAGAGCTCCAAGGCTCGTCTATAGGTCTCCAAGGTTTGCATATATTAACCCATATGGGTGAGGAGTAGAGCTCCCAGGACCGATGTAGGGGAGGTGTTTTGGCGCTGGCCGTAGAAGTCCCGGTCGACCCATGTCAACGACCAAGGGTGTGTTTGTTTGGGCTGCTGCTGTTGAGAAGCAGCTGTAGCTGGTGAGCTGTTAGAAAGCAGCTGTAGGAAGTAGCTGCTGGAAGCTGAGATTTGATGTTTGGCAAAACTGCTTTTGATGACTGCTGTTCCTGATTTGAAGGATGAAATGTCTGGAATACCCCTGAATGCTGAAGATGTTGTATAAATACTGATTCGAGCTGAATTAGCTAATTCTAACCATTTCTGAACACAACTGTGATCATTAATGCAAATTACCACAATATAAATTTATAAGTATTCATAAACAATTTTTATTGAAATAATTTGGGAGTTATTTATTTGGCTTTTGGCTTTTGGCTTTTAGCTTTTGGAGTATATATACATAAAAACCCAAAATAATTATAAGTTTCTTTTTCCCTTTTCTACCTTCTTTTTTCTCCACTTATGTTTTATTGTCCGGATAAATTATTTCTTCTTTTTATTTCATTTCTGTATATGTACTGGATAAAGTTATTTTTCTTTTATATTTCATTTTCTCTCTTTTTTTCCTATCTTCTTCCTTCTACCTGGGAGATACACCCGCGCCTCTCCCTCGTGCGCCGCCCGCGAGCTGCCCTCCCCCTGTGCGCCGCCCAGGTCTCCCACCGTACGCCGCCCGCGCGCTGCCCTCGTGAGCCACCAAAGCGCCACCCGCCCGCGTCGCCGGAGCTCCACCCGCCCGCTGCGGAGGCTCGACGGGAACGGCGGGGAGGGGAGCGGCGGCGTCCGGGATTGGCTCGCAGGCGAGCGGCGGCGAACGACGCCTGGAAGGGAAGAGCGGCGACGGAGGCGAGCCGAGGGGGCTGGGCGGCGGCTGGGCGGCTGGGCGGCTGGGCGGCTGGGCGGCGGCTGGGTGGCGGCCGGTCAAACCCTAACCCTAGCCGCCATGTCCTGGGAAAGAGGAGACGCGGGGGGAAGGAAGGCTGAGGTGGGGGGTACCGATTCAGGCTTGCTATATATGGGATGGCAGTTTTTTCGTAAATAATAAGAAGTGCCGAGGATAGAATCGTCAACTCACTTTCGGGAAGCTCGGGAAGCAGCGGGAAGCAGCCCCCGGCTTGCTTCCGCTCGACAGCGGTCGACCAGCACGTTTCGGGCCATCGCTTCTCTGCAGCGCTTTGCAAACTTCAAGTGTTTGTTTCAGCTTATACTTTTAGACCCCAAAAGCAGAAGTAGAAGCCCAAACAAACACACCCTTGTCCCTCTTGGAGCTTTCCTAACATAGTTCTAGGTTGCACTCCAGCGAGGCATCCAATATATTCACTTTTAAAAAATGATATGTAATTTATCGCCAATGTAGCCCCCCTTACTATGTTATTGTGTGACCATGTTGCTCGAGATAACCCCTACTATTTTTTCGATAACAATAATACACCCCGAACCATACCTCCTTTAGGAAAAGACAGTGGGAAAGTTAAAAGGAGATTAACCTGTCTCTTGATCATAGAGAGGGTATGCATCCTCCGGGTGTAGCAATCCGTGGCAGGTGAGGTGATCGGTTGCCCAACACCAAATAGCTGCCAAGCATGTGGGGATTTCGATTTCCATTTTGCGTGGACCTACTACTTCTCATGTGGTAATAGTATAATGTTTTTTCAAAAATATAATACTCAGTTTGATATTGTAATTGCTTCAATATTGGCATGTATAGTTTTTTTGCAGTGCTCATATCTGAAAGGAGACAAGAAACATCGAACAAAAAAAGCAAATCGTCAAATTAAGCATGTCGTTATCTTCACTTTTATTATTGGAGAACACATAGTATGTGTGTGACTCGGGTTGCACAAGCCACAGTCAAGCATGACAATAAGATTCAAAACGTGAGACCCGAACTTCTGAGCTTCTCCTCCACAATGCCATCCAGCTTATTCGCCATCTCTTGGGTCAAGTGATTCGCCCAGTCTCCAACCTTCCCGGCCCTAAAGAAGGAAGAATTCTCCATCGGCACCCCACCTATCCTATCAGACACCCCAGAGGAGTTGACCGGCATGCTCCTGAGCTTGTCGAAGCTGCACAGATGAACGACGTCCTCCACGACGCCACGGCTCACCTCCTCTTCAGTGAAGGGGACACGGAGGAACCCCGCCAGCATCTTTACATGGTCGACCGGCCGGGCCATCATCTCGTCGTACTTCAAGAAGAGAACCCTGTCGCTCTGCGACACGCTCTTCTTCCAGAAACCGAGGTTGTGATCCCAGATGGGTCCGTAAGAGGATTCCCCCCTGGAGAACAGCTCAAACGCTTTATCTACGGTGTAGTTTTCGTTTACCTTGTTGATGAAGTGCCACAGGGACACCAGCACGTCCTTGGGGTTGCGGCACAGGTACACGACCCGGCAGCCGAGAGCGGACACGCTTGGAGGCAGCAGCGTAACGGGAAGATGGGTGGAGAGGAGCCTAGGGGAGGCGAGCTCCTCTAGCTCGGCGATAGGGTGCTGGAGCTGCCGGTAGGGCATCTCGAGGAATGGCACGAGGTCCTGAGGATGGCGGGTGAGCAGCGGGTGGGTGTCGTTGCCGGCGGCGGGGTGGAGCAGGCGGTTGGTGACGGTGAAGGCGAGGGCCTTGAGCCAGGTGGTGCCGCACTTGGGGTACGTGATGAGGAAGACGTCGTCATGGCGCGCTTGGAACTGCTCCTGCACCAGCTTGACGCTCTCCACGGCCCGGGGCCTCAGCCAGCAGCCCTGGTATAGCATCCAGAATCCTTGCGTCTTCGGAACGAAGCCTTCGTCTCCTCCTTCTCCGACGCCTTTATGTTTATGGTTGCTATTGCCTTGAGTTTCGGCCATGGCCGGTGAACCTTTCGAGCTAAGCTGGGGTTGGTGGGGATGAGCAGGTCATGGCATAACGATGGGCATTTATAAATGAGGGGTTGAGTTACAAGAGACCTCTTTCAAAAGCTAATACTCCCGCACTAGTGTAGGATTCTACGTAGGCGCGCATGTACCACGAGTTGTACTACTAAAATGCAAAAAATGGAGCACGAACACAAGACGACACCTGAGCAGCTGAGCACTGAGCTGTTAATTATTTGTTTTCCATTACTTCTTTTTTGCATGAAAAAGACAACTTGTTAATCAGACAAGGGATTGCCATCGTTTTTGTCATAGTCTCAGCTACTTCAGGAGGGAAGCTCCCTAGCCAGACCTGGGTTTAACGCTTAAGCCTACCCATTCTTGCAAGCTTATGGCTAACCTTATTCACAGAAATGGCTTTCACCCTGCTTTTATAAATTTTAAAGCCACAAACACTTAAACTGATACAAGATGATAAGAAAACCCTTTTACAAAACAAGTCAAAAGAAACGACAAACGAGAGGCTACAAGTCGAGCAAGATAGCTGAAGAGGCCACACCTGGCACGAGGCAACCTAGACTACCGAGGACAAACGCTCCCACGCCTTCTGAGAAACCACCGGACATCGGTTGTACTGTCGTCGTGGTGAAACAACATATGCCATAGGATGGCTTAAATGGGGGCCGAACTAGATGCTGGAGGATTCGGGAGAGGGGAACGAGCTAAAGAGCACGACAGAAAGGAACACAGATCTACCCAGGTTCGGGGCTCTCGTAAGGAGATAACACCCCTACTCCTGCTCTACTGATTGTATATTTGGGTCGATGTAGTACACAACAATGGTGCTTCCAAGCTCTCTGCTAGAGAAGGAAGATGAACTGCTAAGTGTAGGAACACAGAGTGACCAACCCTTTACCAGGGCTCCCTATGCCACCTTATATAGTGGTGGCCAGGGTTACAACGGTCATACAAGACCACAAGACACGGGCTACACTCCAAACAGGAGCTGGTGACGATGGCAGAGACCCTTGACTTCGCCCCTGATTGCTCTCGATGGGACGCCATATCCCTGTACCTTGTACCTCTTGAACTGTGGCCTTACCTCTGTGCGGTAAGCTCGTACTTGTGCACAGTGAGGGTAGGTAACCTCCACTGTGCACCCTGCCATCTTACTCTGCTACCATGCTTGGATGTTTTCTTCCTTGATTGTAGGGATGTGACACCTTGGTTGACTTAAGTATCCCGGATATGACCGTTGGCCATACCCAGGACTTATATGCCGGACCAACGACCTACGAGGGTCGGGTAATCCGGCCTCCCCTGCTCCTGCACAACACACCAAATGGTTAGGCCGGCATATCTAAGTATATGCCGGCACACATATACCAGTATTCCGGCTATACCGGCATATCCAAGTATTAGCCGGGATACACACATATGCCGGCCTGACCGATGCTCTCATATTCCGGCCAGGCCCTTTCTTGATAACTCGGCACAAGTCAACCATAGACTTTGTGTCTTTCTAGTCTCTTGACCCTACCGGGGGTTATCCCCCCGACACTAGTCCCCGAAGCTGCCGAGGTTCCCCAGTCATAGCTGTGGAGCCTCGACAGGTTCAACATACCTTTCTTCATTATGTCCCGGTGATCAGATTATATCCCGGCCTCTGTTCCTGTTCCAAAACTTATTCCGGCCGGTCCCGAGGGTATTCCGGACGGAACATATACATCGGGCAGTTAATCCGACATATAGACGAGTCTTCCTCGAGAAGCCATGCCTGACAGCTTTGCATCGAAACTTGTAACTGTCCTGCCACCTCGAACGGTCACCCACGATGTGACGGTTCACAGTGCAGTTACTCCTTGCCATCATTGCGTCATGGCACGGTTACCGGAACCGCCGCCCCACTCTGTGCCGCCACGTGGCGACTCTCTGTAGGAACGGTCGGGGGAGTGGAACACTACCCACGATCCCCACGACCCTGCCTCTTCGGTATAAATATGGGGTGGGGGTGAACTTTCTCTTTTTACCCCCGCCACAATGCCTTCTTCCTCCTCTGCTCTCCTGCCCCTTGCGCTTCGCCGCCGGACCGAGGGACAGAGAAGGAGCGCCGCCGACGACCCGCTCTACTCCGGCGCCGACGCCCGACGACGCACGGCATCACCATTGACGACGCCGCCGCCGCCTCTTCTCTCTGCAGCATTGCAGGGAGATTGGATCTTCTTCTGTACGCTCGCCGTCGTCGTTCTTTCGCCGTCGGCCAAACTCCGGTGAGTTCCTCTCTCCCTCTGTTCTTCCTCTTTGATGCTTCTTCATAGCTTCTCATTAGTAGCCATATCCGGGGGTTCATCGCTGATGCAGGTACCATCGAATCTTCCCCGAATTTCTGACATTCTTGACACCCTTTATAGTACTTAAAATAGTCCTCAAGCATGGTGGGCCAATAAAACCCTGATCGCCTGATCAACCATTTCATCTTGTGAGCCGATTGGTGAGTTCCACAGGCGCCTTCGTGTACCTCGTGTAGAAGCCGATTTGCCTCGGTTGGCCCCAGACATTTGAGCAGTAACCCTTCCAAAGTCCTGTAGAACATGTCATCCCCAATAAGCACATACTTCATGGCCTGTACCTTATCCGTTTAGTGCCCCCCGAGCCGAATCTTTCAAGTAATTGAAGATATCGGCTCTCCAGTCGTCCGCCTCCAGGAACTGTACCTGAACATCAGTTCCATCTGCTATGTCCTTGTAGCCTGAAGCCATCTGTGCAAGATCATTCGCCTCGGTATTCTGCGACCGCGGGATCCAGTTAAAGTTTAGATACCTGAACTGTGCCATCAGCTCACGGCATTGCAACCATAATGGGAAGAGTGACTCGCTCTCACACTTGTATTCGTCCGTGAGTTGGGAAATCACCAATTTGGAGTCTCCAAAAAGTTCCACTGCTTCTGCTCCGGCTTCAATGAGCAACTCCATTCCCTTGCGTATTGCCTCATACTCAGCGACATTGTTGGTGCAAGGGGTAGATAGCCTGATGGAGAAGGAATATGTTGCCCCCCGGGGCGACACGACTAGAATGCCGATGCCGCAACCATCATCACAAGCCGATCCATCGAAAAACATAGCCCATGCACGTACAGACAGTGCTGCTATATCAGTGTTGATTCGTTCAGCAATAAGATCGGCCAACGCCTGTCCCTTAACCGCTTTGGCGGGTTGATACCGGATATCAAATTCCGATAATGCAAACATCCATTTGCCGAGTCGGCCTTTCAACACAGGAGCCGACAGCATATGTTTTATGACATCTGATTTGCATATGATGATAATCTCTGCTGACAGCAAGATGTGTCGCAGCTTGGTGCAGGTGAAAAATAGGCAGAGGCATAACTTCTCGATCTCAGGATACCTTGTCTCTGCATCCAGCATCCTTCTGCTGATGTAAAACACAACTCGCTCCAGACCATCATAAACTTGCACCACCACCGAGGCGATGGACGTGTCAGCCACCGACAAGTAAATGTAGAACGGCCTATCCTGCTGCGGTGGAACCAACACTGGCGGCTTCGTTAGATATTCTTTGATCTCATCGAAGGCTCGTTGTTGTTCTGTCCCCCAGCGGAACTCCTCATCAGATTTAATTTTCACCAGTCCCATGAACGGCTCTATTCTTCCTGACAGATTGGAGATGAACCTTCTGACGAAGTTGATTTTGCCGATGAGACACTGCAGTTCTTTCTTCGTGGTAGGTGGCTTCATTGTTCGCACTGCCTCCTGACTTTTCAGGCCGATCTCAATTCCGCGTTCATGGACCAAGAAACCCAAGAACTGACCGGCCGTCACACCGAAGGCACACTTCTTTGGATTCATCCGTAGCCCGAATTTTCTGGTTCGGTCCAGGACGCGTCGCAGATCGTCCAAGTGTCCTTGTACTGAAGCAGACTTGACTACCACGTCATCGATATAAATCTCCACCAGCTTGCCGATCAGATCATGGAAAATGTAATTCATGGCTCTTTGGTATGTGGCGCCGGCATTCTTCAGTCCAAATGTCATGACTACATATTCAAACAACCCCACCGAACCTGGGACTCTGAATGCAGTCTTGTGTATATCTTCTGGAGCCATAAAAATTTGATTGTAACCGGCATTGCCATCCATAAAGCTCAAGACCTTATGACCAGCAGCTGCGTTGATCAATGTCTCTGCTACCGGCATCGGATACTCATCCTTTGGAGTGGCTCTATTGAGATCCCGAAAATCTATGGCAACACGCCATCGGCCATCCTTTTTCTCTACAGGTACGATACTAGAAATCCACTCAGCATACCTGCATGGCCTGATGAACCCAGCTTTCAACATTTTCTCGATCTCTTTCTTGACTTCCTCTAAAATTTCGGCCTTCATCTGTCGTGCTCGCTGCTGGAATGGCCGAAACCCTTTTTTAAGCGGGAGCCGATGCTCAATGATGCTCCTGTCTAACCCGGCATCTCCGTATAGTCCCAGGCAAAGCAATCTGGATATTCTTTCAACAAAGCTATCATCGGACCCCGCAGATTCGGATCTAACTTTTTGCTGATAAATGTCGGTCGTGGCTTATCCCCAGGACCGATGTCAATCTCCTCTAGCTCATCAGCGGATGTAAACCCATACCCCAGCTTTCCGTCACCTGCTAATCGATGCTGAACACAGGCCAAAAGTTTGTGAGGATAACAAAGATAATTTGGGCCGATTGCCGGAATCGGCCCCCTTTTTGATTGCATTACTCAAGGAAGGTTTACAACTTATTTGTGCTCTACAATGGTAGGGAATCTCCCTACTACGACTACATGACATGCTTGTCGTAAGATCACTGCTTTTTATTTTTTGTGGCCGATCGCAGGGATCGGCCTTACCACGCACAATCGTGGGCTTTGCTACTCTGTCAGGCCAGTGGATAAGACCAGCCTCACCCCGTTTTTTGTAGCTTCAATGCGCTCACAGCCGTCTAGACTGACTCCAGAGATCGGCTCTTGGTCTTCTGCGTCCCAAATGTTCATGCCAGCTATTGAGATCTCGATCGAATCATCTGCATGAATGACCTCCACTTCATCTCCATCCCACTGTATCAGGCATTGGTGCATCGTGGATGGAATGCAGCAGTTAGCGTGAATCCAATCCCTTCCCAGCAAGACAGCGTAGGTGCTTTTGCTGTCAACAATGAAGAACGACGTAGGGATGGTTTTTCTACCCACGGTCAGATCCACGTTCAGAACGCCTTGCGTTTCTGAAGCTTGGCCGTTGAAGTCGCTTAGCGTGACGTTGGTTTTGATCAGATCTGCAGTGGAGCGTCCCAAACGCCGCAGCATGGAGTATGGCATTATATTGACTGCCGCTCCGGTGTCAACCAACATCTTGCGGACAGGCTGCCCATTGATATAACCTCTCAGGTACAGGGCTTTCAGATGTTGTAGCCCTTCTCCCGTGGCTTTTCAAAGATAACCGGCCATGGGCCGCAGTCAAACTGTGCCACTGGTAGTTCTTCGGTTCTTGGAGCGCAAAACTCTGACGGAAGTATGAACACCATGTTTGTGCCAGCCGATGTCTTCACATCGGCTTTTACTGGTTTGGGGCGCCACTCTTTCTTTTTTGGACGGGCCTCCGTCTCCAAGGTTTGTTGAATTTTCACGGCCAGATCAGGCCGGGCTTTCCTTAAAGTGTGGAGGTACTGCGCTTCGGCTTCCTCCAAGCTACATAGCCGCTGAACTCTACGCTTTTGGGTGTGTCTGAGTCCATCGGGACACCACCTTGGCCGGTTGATATCTATCTTCTTCTTCATCCTCTGACTCCTCGAGATCTTTTGCTCGAGATGACTCCTCTTGTCTGTTCTGAGGCCGGAGAGGCCCTAGACGCTTGAACACTGAAACTGGA
Source organism: Dactylis glomerata (assembly GCA_007115705.1). Lineage (NCBI taxonomy): Eukaryota > Viridiplantae > Streptophyta > Magnoliopsida > Poales > Poaceae > Dactylis > Dactylis glomerata. The sequence continues at coordinate 30,313 of QXEO01000268.1, forward strand.
CCTGTGTCATCCTTCTGCTGTCCACATTCCGGGCAGTTGTCGACTGTAGGCAATCGGCTCATTCCCGCATCCCAACAGTACTTGAAGAAAGGACAATCCCAATGTTTATCCACGCCTTCCTTTTCCTTTGACCTTCCCCTAGCGCGGTGCTCATATCCTTCATCATCTCTATCATGCCGACGGTATCTCCCATCGTATGCGTCGGTCCGACGATCTCTTTCATCATCTCTGTCGTACTGCCGACGTCGGTCATACTGACGCTCATACTTGTTAAGGAGATGCGTGGAGTGTGGCTTCTGATATCGCACGCTTCTCACTTGTTCCTCGGTTATATACCGCCTATCATCATAACGGGGCCGGTCGCGTGGACCGGCCTCTTCCTTTTCTTTGCCCCGGGAGTGGCCGCTTTCCTCCTTATACTTGCCATGGTGGTACACAGGCCCTGCCATGTTAATATCGAACGAGAAATCTTGCTGACGCCTCGTGGAGTGGCTGTGCTCTACCATGTTGATGCCAGGAAACGGGTTTGTGTCCACTTTCATGGCGAACTGCCCAAGGATCAGACGGCCCTGTTCTATCGCCGTTTGGATCTGCCGACGTAGCTCTTTGCAATCATTGGTGGTGTGGGTGAACGAGTGATGCCACTTGCAGTATGATCTCCCGTTCATCTCTTGCGCCGTAGGGATTTTATGGCCTTCGGGTAACTTCAGCTGCTTTTCCTTCAGCAGTAAATCAAATATCTGCTCAGCTTTGCTTACATCGAAGTCGAACCCTTTTGCTGGCCCTTGCTGTTTCACCCATTTGCAGGACACAGGATCTGCTCCCCGAGCCCATTCAGCCACGGCTATCTCCTGGTCTTCTACAAGATCCTCTTCTTCTGTATCGACCAGGCCTATCGGACGTTTGAACTTGTCTTGGTACAACTCAGGGTGGCGCTGCTCATACATTGTCAGTTTCTGGACCATGTGCGCCAGTGAATTGTATTCTACTTGGAAAGCCAGATCCTTGATCGGTGCTGAGAGACCCAACACGGCCAGCTCGACTGCTTCTTTCTCAGTTAAACGAGCCGAATAACATCGGTTCTTGACAGTCCTGAAACGCTGAATATACTCGGCTACCGTTTCTCCCCGCTTCTGCCGCACCTGCGCCAGATCGGCAATGCCAGCCTCGGTAGCTTCTGAATGATACTGAATATGGAACTGTTCTTCCAGCTGCTTCCAGGTCCGGATCGAATCTGGTGGCAACGAGGTGTACCACCCAAAAGCTGGTCCTGTCAGAGATTGCGCAAAGAACCTTACGCGTAACTGATCCGATGCTGAAATCATGCCTAACTGTGCCAAATATCGGCTCACGTGCTCGATCGAGCTAGACCCTTCTGAACCATTAAATTTTGAGAACTCAGGGAGCCGATACTTGGGTGGAAGCGGAATCAGATCATACTCGTTGGGGTACGGCTTGGAATAGCCGATTGTTCTCCTCTTCGGCACGAAGCCGAACTGGTCTCTCAAGATGGTACTGATTTGCTCCACCGTTTGAGCTGCAGGGGCTAAATTCTCATGACTCGTTCCGGTGGCATACTTAGCTAGCCACGCCTGTTTATCAGCGTCCATCCCGGACATCCCTGCTCCCGAAATCCCTACTCCAGAAACACCTGCCCCAGAAATCCCTGCGGTTGCAATCTGGTTCGTGCGCGTCAGGCTGTTGCAGTCCGGCACGTATGTGCACACATATCCATGTGGGATTTCTTTAGGTGGTTCAAACAGGAATTGGTAATCGCCAGGATCACCTCCAATCTTGTAGACGACGTACGCCGGTGACCCCGGTGGCTCCGGAGCTGCAAGCGTGAATGGTAGCTGTGGCCTGGTCTGGAGCGGTCTTTCTCCCTAGTGAGTCCCTAGGGTAGGCCCCGACGGAGAGTACTGATGTTTCATGATCTCCTGAACCACGCGAACCGCGACACGCTCGAAAGTGTTCACCAGGCTCTCAGAATGGCGGTGAAGAGAATGAGCCACCATGTAATTGACTTCCTGTCGCAGAGCTCTGGTGCGATCCTCTGAAGGAACAGACAGATCCACCTCATCGAGAGCGCCTTCGGGTGAGAACCCTTTCCACCTGATGCCATGCTTACGGGTCCTCTCAAAAGAGCCGATGAGATCGGCTTCGAAGAGAGCTTTGATATCATCATACCTCTTCTTGTGCTCATCAGGCAGATCGTCGTACGTGATTGGTCTGTCCCCCATCGCAGCGTCAGATGTTGATGCAGATGTTGTTGAGTGTCCCACCGGGCGTGCCAGAATGTGTTGCCTGTCAAAACCCACCGGCGAGCAGCGACGAGCAACACGAAGAGCCGGGAGGCTCCCAGAACTGCTGGTGGGCCCTGGTCCCTCGGGCAACGGCCCGCAAAACTCCGGCACACGTCCTGGCTGATGCAAGGGCGTGCCACCTGACCTATACCTGATCAGGAAGGTGATGGATTGCTTCGATTAGTTTCCTGCATGGCAGACACGTAAACATTAAATACGAGCCTCGATCGGCTCTCAGGTTTCCCTGTGAATCGGCTCATGTAGCCGATTGTCCCATGGATCTGCATTGGATCTACGATAACATGGGGTTTTGCTTTATCAATACAAGTCAAATCGATCTATGACAGTTTAACGCTTTCACCACATAATTGGAACATCCCACACGTAATTGAGCCTGGTAGATACGAAAGATAACAGAAAACTAACCCTAGAGGAGGCCAAAAAACCAACGTAGAGTCAATTCCCGGAACAACTCCTCTCGAATTGGCAAACCATATCCTTACGTACTACTGGATCGTTCAACCCGTTTGTGAGGCCTAACCATGCGGATATCAAACTAATCCTTGGAGAACAAGGAACAACTATGACAGATTGAATCGACTGAATAAAGATCAAGCAAGATGCTGCCCTTACACCCAAAATAGGTGCAAAGGCAGCGAGATCTCTAGGGGCAGCATGACTAAGCAAACATAACCAAAAGCACCGATGCTAGCCCAAACAGATCTATGATAACAGTATTACTCGCCATCAACAAGGCTTCAGTACGAGCAACACCAAATAACACATAAGCAGATGCTGCCTAGATCGCGAGATGCGATCTAGGCAGCACGACGCTTACCTGAAAGAAACCCTCGAAACAAGGGGTGGCGATGCGCCGAGATTGTGTTTGTTGTGAACGTGATCGTCCTCCTTTCTCAATAACCCTAGGTACACATTTATAGTCCGGAGACTTTCTATCTTTGGAATAAACCTAACAACTCTATCTCTTGTTTAAACCGAAACGTAATCTATCATAATATACAGATACACGGGCAATTAGCCCAAATCCACGCGCAAGGCCGATCCAGCCTCCAAGCCCATCTTGATTACGGCCCATCTCCTCATTTGGCCAAAATGTGGCGATAACACAACCTTGGTTAGCCACTTATACAGTACCTAAAGTAAACAGATAGGTCTGTATTTTTGGATAATGTCTGCGTCAGGAGATTTTTGCAACAAAATAATCATGCCAAAATTCAGTCTGTAAAGATTTAACACCCCTTGTTTCCATTCACAGAAGATATTCATGATGTCCTCCTTTATAATAGACCAACAGGACTGATAGAACTCAACAGGAATTCCATCAGGACCTGGAGCTTTATTTTTAACCATACTATTGATTGCAGCTTTTACCTCCTCTTCAGAGAAAGGTTCATTCAGAGCCATATTATCTTCAACAGACAACTTCTCCTGAGTGGACCAAATACTATCAGCAAGCTACATCAGATTCCCTTCCACAGGACCAAAGAGCATTTTATAATACTCAGTAGCATGAGTTAACAGGTCAGCTATCCCCTGGATGTGAATATCTTCCTTCTTCAATGAGTACATTATATTTTTCCTTCTTCTCCCATTAGCCACACGATGGAAATAAGCAGTATTGTTATCACCTTCCAGCAGCCACTTCTCACTCGATCTACTAAACCAATATAACTCCTCTTCCTCATAGATTTCCATGAGTTTGAACTGGATTTCCCCTTTTCTGGCAAACAAAGGGCCAGGTAAGATATTATCTTCCTCTAGAGCTTCCAAATTTTCCAATTCACTCAACAACTCCTTTTTAAGTTTCAAAGAATCACCTCTGACATTTGCTCCCCAACCTTTCAGACTATTTTTCACATTTCTCAACTTTTCCTGGAACACACTGATACTATCATTCCCTTTCACAGGAGTTTTCCAAGCTTTTTCCACTCTCATCTGAAAATCAGGATGCAACAGCCAAGATTTCTCAAATCTGAATTCTCTACTCCTCACTTCAACAACCTCTTTAGTATCCAAAACAATGGGATTATGGTCTGACATTACTCTTGGAATTTTCCTGGCATAAGTTAGAGGGAAAAGATTTTCCCAGACATCATTAATCAGAATCCTGTCCAACTTTTCCAGAGTAGGATTTTTCTGATTATTTGACCAAGTATACATACCACCACTCAAGGGAATTTCCCTGACGAAGGAATGACAAACAGGCCCTCGATATTCGCCTACCTGGTTTTTGGCCCAGGAGAGGTTGCTGTCGAGAGAGCTGCAAGGCTCGTAAGGGTGATGATTAGATGCGGCCCAGGAGCTCTACTTGGCGTGCAAGCAAGAAGTCGAGGAGTCCAATCTGTACTAGTCTTCGGTTAGGGCTTATTCGTTACGGATCCGATCTGTACTTTTCTTGAGGGACACTCCTGAGACCTAGCCTTCGCATATAAAAGGCTGGGAGGGAGGTCCCGAAACCCTAGACGCTTTTTCACCACCACACGCCGGAGTGCTCAACCTTCGGAGCTCTCCACCTTGGCTAGATCTAATCTACGCCGCCATTGTAACATCGCCATTATAGCCACCACATCAATAAAGTCAGACAAGCAGGACGTAGGTCATTACCCTACCAAGGGGGCTGAACCTGGGTAAAACCTCGTGTTTCCCTGTCTCTGTCTGATCGCCGTCGAGTTTGCCAGGTCCCACTATGCGTTCTCCTGATCGAAAGCCCTCGAACATGGGCATTGCCGGGGTAGAACCTCGTCAATTGGCGCCATCCATGGGGACGACGGGATCTGGATCTACGGATTCGCCGGCTCCATCACCAACCAACGCCAAGATTGACATCAACCCCGCCATCGACACCGCCGTCAGCATCGCTGTGCCGATCGACGCCGACACCAACACCAAGATTGACATCGACCCCGCCATCAACGCCGCCGTCGGCATCGCTGTGTCGATCTACACCAACGCCAACGCCAAGATCAGCATCGACACCACCATCGACACCACCATCGACACCGTCACCGGCATCGCTGTGCCGGCCATCATCGACGTTAACCCCCTGGAACCAGAGGTCGACAGCATGGAACCGATCGTCATCGACATCGCCTCGTCAAACGTCACTGATCTCGTTCTGGCCGTGACTATCATCGGCCCAACTTCGGGCACGACGGGAGCAGTTTCGGCGATCACCGGAGGCTTCGACATGGCTTTCGGGCAGTTCAACTTCCACGTGGGCAACGACGGAGTCGCCGAGCTAATCTCCGTCGGCGATTCCGCACCACCCGCAACAACCCCAAGCACACCACCAGTTACCGGGGGCAATCCCTCGGCGACCGCACCGCTAGCACCGTTGGCGCTGCTGGAAGAGGAACCAAGGCTGGAGGATTCGACCCCTTTAGTGGGGTCCAACGACTTCGAAGATCCACCTCCATCCCCAGGCACCGCCTACTGCGCCGATTGCAACGCATACCACTTCGTGGGCGCCGGAGATTTCTCGTCTCACGAGATAGCCGGCTGTGAAGATCCTCGGGGAGGCACTGCAACTGTCTACCCGACAATATCCAAGTGCGAGCGGGCTCTCAATGCCCTCACGCTCCGTACCGCGCCGTACGACCCCGATTACGTCGAAGGGCTGTACTCAGACTACACTTGCTCAGACGACGACGACGTATACCCCGAAGCTAAGGGGAAGATAGGCAACTTAGACAGCTCATGCTCGAGCGGATCTGTAATGTCAAGCAATGAGTACATGGTCGATTACGACTCTAATCTTTTGGTCAAAGTCAAATCTTACCTCAGGTACGACGAGATTTACCCTCCAGCGCTGGGAGAGATCAGCGATGATTCGCCCCCATCATTCAGAGGGCACTGCATGATGGCGTCGCACGGAGATGGCAACGAAAACAGAGCTAACGACGGTCGAAACCGGTCAAATACCGGTCGACAGTTCATCATGCAAGACCAGATCCGGTACGCAAGGAGGGTGTACGCAGGCGAAGCAGACATGGGCCCTAACCCGAGCCCGCAGGAGCTAACAGTGCTTCGGTTCGTCGTCCAGGAACAGAAGGACCAAATCAGCGCCGACAGGCGCATCTTAGAGAGACGCAGGGATGAAGCCGACGCATCCATCAGAAGGCGGGCCGCATTATCGTCCCATTACTCGTCAAGCGTCCAACATAGGACGCGATCGCGTATTTCGCCTAGGGCCAACATGCACAATGTCGCCCGAAACCTGGAGGCGGATTTCAATGAAGCGGATTTATTGCCCAAGACCAAGGAAGCTGCGATCATGGCGACCGCGGCATACATCGCCGTGAACGCAGCAAATGATGACGAGCATATGAGGCACTTCCGGAACTTGGTGCTCGAAGGAGTTAGGGTGCTGCAGGGCACAACTGCCCAAGAGCATGAAACAACGCCAAGAAGGGCCATACCGCCGGTCGAACAACCCAGACACCCAGCAGCGGCGCCAGCAGTCGCGCCCAGAACTCAGGTGGTAGAACCCATCAACGGGGAACTTCGACATGGCCTGGCTCAAAACAGAGTCGACCTCAGGCGCACGCGATGCGAGGCCCGTCGCTTCGAGGAGGAACGCGATCTGGAGGCATTCACCGGCAATCATGATGGGCTGTGCGGAGCGGAGTGCTTTAGCCTCCTGATCTGTTCCACACCATTGCCGAAAGGAATCAAGCTCAGCGATGGTGTCGTCAAGTTCAATGGGCAGCAGGACCCTCGAATTTGGCTCGACGACTTCATGACCGCCGTCATAATCGGCGGTGGATCCAGAGACAATGCTCTCCAGTTACTATCACTGCACCTGAAAGACAACGCCAGGGCATGGCTAAACAACCTTGCTCCAGATAGCATACGCTCCTGGGAAGAGTTTCGGCAAGCCTTTATCGCCAACTTTCGAGGTACCTCGCGACGGCCCACGTCGTTCAAGGAGTTGCGCCTATGCGTACAAAGAACCGGCGAAAACTTGAGGTCATACATCTCACGATGGATCAGTCTCCGCAATACGGCGGAAAATATCTTGCCCGAAAGAGCGATCGATGCCTTCCGGGACGGTCTCATTCGACGAGACTTCAAGGAGGAGCTCGGGCGCTGCAAGCCGAAGACGGTCGACCATATCATGAGCCTGGCAAACGAGTGGGCTGATGGTGAGGACTCTATTTCGGCACCTAGAAGCCGCCGGCGATCGGCGGAACGCGACGGCGATCCGAAGGATCAGTTTCACAACAGCTCCCGCAAAAAAGGGCGTCGGAACCGCTATGACGACACAGAAGCCACGGACATGGTAGGAGCAGGCTACGTAAACGAAGATCGTGACGGTCCACGACGAGGGAACAACTACTACGGCAGTAGTAGCAGGAGCGCTGGCCGTGACTCGAAACCAAGGACTGAGTGGCGTCGACGACGTGATCAGCCACAGCTATCAGCAGAAGAGATGCTCGATGGAGGGTGCACACGGCACACGTACCTCAACAAAGACGGAATTCGAAGACCCGCTCACCTCCTCATCGAGTGCAGAGAATTCCTTCATCTCAGTCGAGCGCTTCAAGAGAGAATGCAGACCGAGCAACCGGTAGCCGGTGCGATAGCTTACAATGCTCCACCACCACCGCCTAATCCACCAGCGAACGTGGTCCAACAGGGTCACCAAGCCGCTACAATCCAACACGGCGAGCCACGGCAACCAGCTGACAAAGAGGAGGCATTCCCGCCACCACGAAGATTCGAGCCCATGATTCAGAGAGGGCGCCCGACGAATAAAGTCCAGCGGAAGCGCGCAAGGGAGGTGTTCCACTCTGAGCACGCACCACCTGCCACGCCTGAGTATCTGAACTAGTCCAAATATCCAATCGGTTTTGATCGGTCAGATCACCCACCGAAGATCCCACGCCCTGGACACCACGCCTTAGTCCTCGAGGCGCAGATTGGGGGGTTTACCTCGAAGAAAGTGTTCATGGATGGAGGGAGCAGTCTGAACCTGATCTATGCAGACAATTTGTGCAAAATCAAGATCCCGATGAACAATCTCCTGCCAACGGAGACATCTTTCCATGGAATAGTCCCTGGGAAGCCAACATATCCACTAGGAGCAATACACTTGGATGTCATCTTCGGCACCCTGTCGAACTTCAGGAAGGAAAAGATCGAGTTTGAGGTCGTCGATTGGCCTTCACAGTACCACACCATTCTCGGACGACCAGCGTTCGCCCGATTCATGGCGGTCCCACATTACGCTTACCTCAAGCTACGGATGCCCGCCAATCAAGGACCACTAACGATCAGCGGTAGCTTTGCCTGCTCCGAAAACTGCGACAAGGACTTCAATAGTATGTCCTAGACCTTTGGAGTGCACGAGGAGCTCCATCACATCAGGGAGGCCACCAACATGGACATCGATCTGCCGGCGCAGCAGAACGCCCCAGAGCTCTCATTCGACGCCAGCAAAGATACTCGAGAGCATCAGATACACCCGACAGATCCAACCAAGATGGCGCGGGTGTCTAATTCTCTTTCTCCCGCATAGGAAAGCGCGCTCATCGGGTTCCTCCGTGAGCACTGGAGGATGTTCGCCTCGTGTCCAGCAGATATGCCAGGCATCCCCAGGGAACTCGCCGAGCACGAGCTCAAAATCTTTCCGAACGCGAAGCCAGTCAAGCAGTCCATGCGCCGCTACAATCCAGAAAAGGCCAAGTCAATGGGCGAAGAAATCAATCGCCTCCTCGAGGCCAAGTTCATCAGAGAGATCAAGGAAGCCACGTGGCTTTCGCCACCGGTCATGGTGGAAAAGAAGGACACCAAGATCTATAGGATGTGCATCGACTTCACGGCACTAAACAAACATTGCCCGAAAGACTACTTCCCACTACCCCGAATCGACCAGATCATCGATTCTACCGCGGGGTGCGAACGCCTTTCGTTCCTCGACACCTACTCCGGGTATAACCAGATACGGTTGAAAGTCAAAGACAAAGACAAGACAGCGTTCATCACTCCACATGGGGTGTACTGCTACATGACAATGCCCTTTGGGCTCAAGAACGCCGGAGCCACCTATCAACGGTGCATGCAGGCATGCTTGAAGGAACAGATCGGTCGCAACATCGAGGTCTACGTTGACGATATCGTCATCAAAACAGCGAAAGTAGATAGCTTGCTCGATGATCTGCGAGAAACCTTCGCCAACCTCGACCGCTACAGCATCAAGCTCAACCCGAAGAAATGCTCCTTCGGGGTACCTACAGGCGAACTACTGGGCTACCTCATCTTCGAGAGGGGGATCGAAGGCAACCCAGAGAAGATACAGGCCATTATCGACTTGCAGCCGCCAAAGATGCTTCGACACGTCCAGCAGTTTACAGGTCAACTCGCAGTGCTTAGTCGCTTCATAAGCAAGCTCGGCGAAAAAGCTCTCCCCTTCCATCGGCTGCTTCGGAAGACAGACAACTTCACATGGACAGAAGAGGCGCA